>CM038010.1:875963-1147199 GCA_021234005.1 Nephelium lappaceum | reverse complement strand
GATCAATACAGAAGGTAAAAATCTGATTTTTATTTATTTATATTAAATTACTTCATTGTTTTATGAATCTTGGGTTTTTGAGTTTTCTAAAAAGTTTTTGAAACTTAATGTTATGCAAAATACTTAATTTTATGAAAAACAAATTGTTGATTTTTGTTTTTTCAAACTATCAAATCCTACATCAAACAAAAAACAAGCAAAACCACTGGTGATAATAGTATAATAAGAGGTTGGCCACCAGTTGTTCATGGCTATCTTGTGTAAGCCTAAATATTTGAGTGTCAAGTTAGAAACCTTGAGCACATTGGATGTGTCAGGTCAAATAGTGTTCTTCCTTGTTAATTCAATAGCTACAACCTTCATATCATACTTCTTCATGCTCTCATCAAAACTATATAGAGGGATCTTAAGTGTTTTAGTTATGACCTCAGGAGAAAAGTCATAAATATTTTGACCACTTAAACTTTGAATATGATGCATAAAACCCAAACATTGAATATGATGTTTTGACCAATTAAACTTTTGAATATGATGCATAAAACCCAAACATTGAAAGAATTAATACTGATATTATGCTCACAATAAAATCCCTACTTTCATATTTTTTCAACAAATCTTCCTAATCCTTTGAAGGGAAACGATGAGAAATGGCTTTAGTGCTTAGGTGCATTCAATAATGAATAGGTCAGATTTGGTGCTTTTAGGTTTCTAAGCTCGAGAACCTTAAGGAGGATACACTAGCAGTCCCTTTTTTTTTTTTTTTTTAATAAGCTGGCTACAAATCCTTCTTCCTATTACTTTACCATAAGAGTTTACTAGATGTGAGCTAGTATGCTCATTCCTATGCACCCGTACTTTCAAATGGTTATTGATCATTTAGGGTTGGCCCATTTAGCTAGTTCCCAATGCCTATTGACCGTCTTCCCTAGTCCAAACATTATTCAACATATTTTTCAATTAAAGAAGTGTCCTGACTCTGACGAGGCTTTTATTACCTAGCCCGTAGGACAAGTCGCTTTAGGAAATTGATGAGCGACCTTAAGTCAAATATTAGGGAATATATTATTTCTTTTAAGCAAGACACTTGCCTATTTATAACAGCGGTTTTGTCCCATCTCCTAGTGATTTTTTTTTTTTTTAATATTATTCTCTCTTTATATATGTATGTATGTATGTATATATATATGTATGAATATATGTACATGTACGAGAATGTTTCCCTACTAATTAACTACTTTTCTTTTGCTTTCAAAGGGTTTAAAGGTTTTTGCTCCTACTCTTTCAAGAGAAGCAAAGAAGTCTTAGATCAAATTCTCAAGCTCGATTCTTCATAATTGTCTACCAAAGACTTGGTGACCTTCGAGAATTTCAAGTCTTATAGCTTAGTTATAAGCCAGTTGTTGCTAGCCAGACATGTGGTGGAGGTGTCGAAAATCAAGACTTTGAAAGTACTAGCCGACCTTTGCAAGGCACTAGCATGGTTTCCATATTTAAATTAGCCAAGTCTGACAAATGGGATGGCCCTAGGAAACCCTTATTCTAAGTGCCGAATCTCATTCCTCTCCTTCTCGATCCTCTTTTGCTTGTTCTCGCTCTGCACAAGCTTCTACCGATGAAAGGGCATCCAAGAAACAATAGACCTCCGATAAGCTGAGGGCTCCCAAGAAGACCTTATAGATTAGGAGGTCTTCGATTTGTACCAAGAATTAGAAGTGTTACAAGTACAAAAACATTACGATCACCCACCATACCTTTATGTTGGATTGTTGAATGGCCATCTATTGGGCCAAGGTGGCCATTGGTGGTCTAAGAATGGGTGCTCGGATGCCGACCCAAGGCAAAGGGTAGCCTACACAAGTGGTGGCCAATCGTGACTTAGATGGCCATTCGGTCACCTTAGCTTATTGGAATAGGAATTTTTTTTTTTTTTTTTTTGTTGTTGTTTTAATTGGAAAATATTTCCAAGTCTCCCAATTTTAGTATTCTTTAGAAAAGAAAGTTAAAAGGAATTAGGAATTGAATTCTTATTGAGAAATAAAATACCAAAAGATAATTATGATATTTATTTAATTGGTTTAAATAAGGAATATCATAAATTTAATTATTAATTGAATTCTTTATTGAATTAATTAATAAGGAGGAAAGAATTAGTTTTATTAGAAACCAGATAGATTTGAAATTATTTTCTTGGAGAACTGTAAATAAGTGATTCTAGGCAAGAAAAATAGCTTTTTGACTTTAGACTTATTAGTCAAATTAGTTGACGTCATACAATCACGCAAAACTTTGACGTATTATTATTATTATTATTTGAAGTGGAATAGAACAATTTTAATATTAAATTTAAGAGTATGCTAAAATTTTTAATATTTTATTTAAATTTATACTCAATTGATGTGACATATTAGTTGTCGAGATTTTATTAATTATCATATCATTTTATGAATTATAAGATCTTAATAACTCACATGCTATATCATTTAGATATGAATTTGGATAAAATATTTAGGAAGTCTAGTATTATTCTAAATTTAATGCAGTCATATTCTTAATTAAATTCGGTCCTATGGCTATGAGAAAATTTTTGAAAACTCACCTCCTAAATTTTCTTTCCTTTAAAGATATGGGTTTGTAACAAAAAAAAAAAAAAAAAAAGATTTTCTCAACACTTCCGCGCTATTTTTCCATCAATAACCTCATAAACAATATGAGACTTGAACTAATATATGTTTATAAGACTCGACCTGATTCATTAATATAGATGGGGTTACGCACAACTATTCTATCAAAATTTAATTTGACAATAAACTTATAATAAACATTTATCAAAAATCAACCACCCATTAATATATATTTTTTTTTTTTTAAAGAAACACGAATAATTGATGTGCAAATATATAAATTTACTAGATTTCAAACCGACCTGCAGAACATTTGAAGTTGCACACTAGCATGGGCATACAAAATTAAATTCTATGTGTTAATTCAATTATCATTTTTAAAGTATCACCACAGCAACTCGAATTTGATAGCTAATGATAGTTTTTCTAGAAATGGTACTACCAACAAATTTTGAAGACTAAAAACTTAAATATCTCCATATAAAAAGAAAATCATATAAACTCTAGCTACTTAGAATCACAGTCGTACGAGAGCAAATGAGAATTTTTTTTTTTTCTAACCATACAAGAACTCATTAGTAAAAATTAGGGAAGATACAATGGAGATCAACATTCTCTTATCACAAGTCTCATTTAAGTGGAGATGGTCACGACTGTCAGTCTATGAGCCACCACAATTCCCGATAACTTGAAACTTACTATGGTCTACAAATAAAACTTGCTACACTATCAGAGGAAGACTTGGAATAGATCTCCTCAATAATGTTGCTGGCATCTATTTCAGCGACTGCAATGGAAAGATTCATTTTCTGAGCCAATAACAAGCTTTCTCGTAAGACAAACCGCGAGTAAGTCTATCATCAAGTAAAAGTCAAATTAAAAAATATTCGTGCATTATAAAAACAAAAAGCATTAATATAAAGTAAACTGGTAAACCAAAGTAGACGTAAGGGATAACGATTCCCGACACAAGATAACATTTTTATTTTTAACTTGTCATGGGAAAGAAAAGACTTACGGGGCTGTGAACGCATCGTGTTCGTGTATGTACGCGTGTGAATGAAAAAAACAGAAGGAAACTATTCTCTCAATGAAATGACGCCATTGTTGACATCACAAGAAACCAGCTACTAGTGGTGACATCACCTAAATCGTCACCGAAACGACTTCATCTCTCCAACGACTCCCTGTTGGGGAAAGCGAAAACGAAGTTTCGTGTTAACAGCACACGTTTTCCTCCTCCTTCTTTTGGCACCCATCAGATCACAACAAGTCTAACAGCTTCTTCTTCTACCAGATGGGGATCTGACTGATTGCAAGCTGTGATTTTAGTTTATCAGGCAAGTTTTTCAATTACTGGGTTTTTTTTTTTCGTTTTTTTGGATTGATTTCTGTTTCACGTGTTGCATTAATTGCAACTGTGATGGCAAATTCGTCGGAACCATCATCATCTTTGAGCTTCACTTCGAATGGTTCAATCAGTCAGTGTTCGGCCTCGGAGGCGGGTCCCAATCTGGAGGTTATAAGCCTAAGCAAGCTGAGTTCTAGTTTGGAGCAACTCTTGGTGGTTGATTCAGCATGTGATTATAGCGATGCGGAGGTGATTGTTGAAGGTGTCTCAGTTGGGGTTCATCGATGTATTCTGGCGGCTAGGAGTACGTTTTTTCATGACTTGTTTCAGAAGTCGTCGTCTTCGTCGTCTTCGTCTTCGGAAGGGAAACCGAAATATTGTATGAGGGAGTTGTTGCCTTATGGGAAGGTGGGACATGAAGCTTTCTTGATATTTTTGAGCTATTTGTACACTGGAAAGTTGAAGCCTTCTCCTATGAGGTCTCGACTTGTGTTGATAATGTATGCGCCCATGATGCTTGTAGACCTGCTATTAATTTTGCAGTCGAGATGATGTATGCCTCCTCTATATTTCAAGTACCAGAGCTCGTTTCGCTTTACCAGGTCTGTATCGAATGCTTGCCTTTTCTGTTGTTTAGTCGGTGAATTCATTCATGCATTTACAATTAATCCTAAACAAATATTGTTGCAAAGTAGCTAAAGATTGAACTGGTGGTACCGGGCTTGCAACCAAAAAACCTATAAGGATACTGGTTCAAATCCTGGGGATGCCAGCTTGTGCACTTGTGGTTTAAAGAGGACATGATAGCACTCTGCCTCTGCCACACTCTGACCTGTGGTTCAGGGAGGACATGATAACACCTAGTCTCCACCACACGCTGGGGGCAAGGTCAAAGCCCATGTGTATAAATAGCCACTGTTGTGATTAACTGTCATTACTGGGTCTCACTCACTTGAGAATTGTCTACTTGCTTTTATTTTTTATATAGAGAAAATTGTTTCTTTTGCTATGTTAAAAATGTATGTTGCCTTATGAGGAACATGTTTCATTTATTAGGTCTAGGTTCAATTTATTCGGTTAGCTTTTATTTGTCCTTTCCGGTGCTAAATCATCTTCGGATTCAGTCATAGGTTCTTGGTACGTTAACAATCCAAATGAAGATTTGATATCTGCTTTTGGCTTGTTTGTATATGATTCTAACCTTTGCTCCATGCTTTTTTATGCAAAAGTTGTCATTGTTGGATTGTATAAATTGTCTAGTTGTTTTCACATTTGTTTGAATGTGATAAAGCGATACGTTTTACATCATTCAGTATATATAATTGGGGATTAATGTGTTTATATTGATTAAAAGTAAGTAGGAAAGGTTTTGGTCTTGTTTCTGCTAGTGGAAATTAGAATTTCTTACGCAAGAGAAAATTTACAGTCTTTATATTCTACATGTTTGCAGCGACGTCTTCTTAACTTTGTTGAAAAAGCTCTTGTGGAAGATGTTATTCCAATCCTTTTGGTTGCCTTCCATTGTAAATCGAGTCAGCTTGTTGCTCAATGTGTTGACAGAGTAGCACGTTCTGATCTTGACAGTATCTGCATTGAGAAAGAGCTTCCCAATGAAGTTGCAGAGAATATTAGAAAGCTCCGCCTCAAGCCTCTTCCTGATGATGAAAACGATATGGTTGAAGCAGACCCTTTACGTGAGAAGAGAATCAGGAGAATACATAGGGCATTAGATTCAGATGATGTTGAACTTGTTAAACTTCTTTTGTCTGAGTCAGATATAACCTTGGATGAAGCCAATGCTCTCCATTATGCTGCAGCCTACTGTGATCCCAAGGTTCTGTCTGAGGTTCTCAGCCTTGGTTTGGCTGATGTTAACCTTAGAAATTCTCGGGGTTACACAGTTCTCCATATTGGAGCAATGCGCAAGCAGCCATCTGTGATTGTATCGCTTCTGACTAAAGGAGCTTGTGCATCAGATTTGACGTTGGATGGGCGGAGCGCTGTTAGCATCTGCCAGAGGTTGACGAGGCCTAAAGATTATCATGCAAAGACAGAGCAGGGACAAGAAGCAAATAAAGACCGCATTTGCATTGATGTTCTAGAGAGAGAAATGAGGAGGAATCCAATGGCTGGAGATGCATCTGTCACTTGCCAAACCTTTGCTGATGATCTGCACATGAAACTGCTATACTTAGAAAACAGAGGTATTATTCTGCTTTTTTGTTTTTTCCCTCTTGAATCTTGAAGGCATCATGGTATTATCGTAGAATAATGTTGGTTGGTTCTTTTATTGTAGAAAGATTGGCATTTTGTTCTTGGTCTTAGTTTTTGCTTTATAATTGCAATATGAACTATATTAGTACTTTGGTAATTCTTCTGTCTGTATTATTTGATAATCTTAATAGGTTTTCCATTTAGGAGTTACCTATTAGAAAATGTTAAATTATGCAAAACTAAGGATTTGTGTTTCTACTTTTTTTCTGTCCTCCAGTTAATTTCCATTGCAACTTAGAGTCTTGTAATAATAATAATAATAATAATTATTATTATTATTATAATTTCTTAAAGGATCCTTTTGAAACAGAATAAGAATGCCCATTATTTGTTTTCTCATTTCTTTCTTGCAGTCGGCTTAAATTTGATGATGAGTTTCAGTTACACTAAATGTCCACATATGTTACTTTACCAGCTATATTCAGCATCTTTTGTATATGAATATTGTAGTAAGCATGTTAAGTGGATACTAGCTCAATAGCCATCGCTTACAAAATGTATGTATGTATGCTGGGGATGATTGGGGAGCATGATATTGCTGGCGCAAGACAGTGAGTTTTATGATAAAGCTTCTCTGGTGGCCTCCCATTTAAGCTCATTCCATGTGCTTAAGATATTTATATAGTTTCATAGATACACTTAATATGCAATCAACTTAACTTCGTTCACCTCCTGTCTTCAGAGTTCAGATGAAATATCCACCAATAATTATTGATGTCTCAATAGTGGTATCCAAATTGATATATGTACTTTATTAGATAAATGTATATTGAAATATATATCAACATATATATATATATATATATATATATTCCTTTTCAGTTTTACAGCATGTTTGGAAAGTTGAATGTTTAAGCAACCAAATATTTTGTATATTAAGTTTCGGGATCCTTTTCCGTGTGGGTGTGGCCAAGGTTTATGTTAGCTCCCAAACTTAGTTTTTTGTTCAGAGTTCTTGTTGTGCTTTGGCATTAAAATGCTAGTCCATTATCTGAGCTTATGGTAGGAAATCTTATATCCATCAACAGTCAAGCTAGTGGTCTCATGTGGGATATTGAAACCTTTAATTTATGACTGCCCACCCACTGATTCTCTTGTTATAAAAATGAGAGACCAAAGTCTTTTCCATTTTCAGTGTAGATTTTGACCTAGTCGGACATGGTGAAAGTTGGATATAGTAATATCATTTGTACTTGTACATGTGAATATATTTATAAGTTGGTATACAAACTGCCTATGGCTTAATCTTCTTCAATTCACTTGTGGTCTTGATTGATTTAGTTTCTTTATAATATGTTTATGCTTAGGTTAGTAATTTCTCTATGTGTTATTGTATTTCGCAGTGGCATTTGCACGACTGCTATTCCCTACTGAAGCAAAGCTAGCTATGGACATTGCAAATACTGAGACAACATCTGAGTTTGCTGGTCTTTCTGCTTCAAAAGGTTCGAGCGGAAATTTAAGAGAGGTTGACTTAAATGAAACACCTGTAATGCAGAACAAAAGACTTCGTTCAAGGATGGAAGCCCTTATGAAAACAGGTAAACGCGAGCTTCAAATCTCTTCTACATTCAGATGTTTTGTTTACGTCATAGTCTTGTTTTGTTTAATGGAATCTTTATTGTTCAATCCTGATCAAACGGATGCTTTGGTTTTCATATTTTCTTAAGATCATTGTTCAGGATGATGTCAGTAGCTAACTCAGGTAAATTGTTTATTATACCAATCAACAGATCTGACAGTTGTGGTGTGATTAGTGAGTCTGATGACCAATCTTAACTAAGTTGTATCCACTTTCATTGCATTAGCCCATAAGGATCCAAATCGTACATAATCAAGATATGTAGTAACACGTATTTCATGTCTGCCTGTCTATTGTAGTTGGTGTTGGATTAAATTGGAACTTGAATTGTATTGTTTTCAACTCAAATTTGTTTGAAATTGTACAAGGTCTGTTGGATTTTGGATTGAATTTAGATATTAATGGTAACAGTGGCTGTAGATCGTAAATGAATAAACCCAGATTGATCCACCGACAACCTTGAGGGGCAGGCATATTTACTTTTGCTGTTGATTTTACATTAATCGTGTTTCATGTTATTTAATAGGAAATTTGTGTGTGGATAATGTATCAAATTTTCTCATCACTGTGTGCAGGAGATTCCTTTGACCTGCATTGCTTTTGTTTACTGGAAGCACATAAGGAAATGCATCTTGTATGACAAAAAATTCTTTTTTATTTTTTTTTTTCAGAGAACATAGGTAGTTGGATATTGTGTAGGTTCAAGAATTTTGAAATCAGATGATCTTTTTTCTTTTTTTAATTCTTAAAAAATAAAAATCTTATATGTGCTATGACTTCTAATAGTGGGTGATGTGAATGACCGAAATTGTTATTGATGGGCTAAGATGAGGTTGGTCTAGTTCAGAGATCGTAAGTTCGAATCATACACTCCTCCCAAATCCTGATTAATTGTAATAGTTCAAAAAAAAATAAAAAATCTCATTAATGCAAACCACTGTTTGGAATTTCATCTTAGTATTGTTTGAGGCTAAACCACATTTTTTCATGCAGCAACCTCAAATATGTTGAATTTGAATTTTGAAACAAGAAATATTTCCTTGTTTTGTCAAAATTGACATGAAATGAATTACAAACTGCAATCATCAGTAACTTTTTAAGTACAAAATTTCCATTTATGGTTTCCAGAGTTCCTCTTATCTAAGCTATAGTTTTTGTGATGATAGTGGAGATGGGTCGACGCTATTTCCCCCATTGCTCAGAAGTGTTGGATAAGTTCATGGATGATGACCTTCCTGATTTGTTTTACCTTGAGAAAGGCTCCATGGATGAGCAGAGAATCAAGCGGACACGCTTCATGGAACTTAAAGAGGATGTTCAGAAGGCATTTAATAAGGACAAAGCTGAGCGCTCCGGGTTGTCTTCCTCATCTTCTTCAACATCTATAAAAGATGGTACGAGAAACAAGCTCAGAAAATTGTGATGGCCTGTAAAATAGGTTGTTCCATGATTACTTACTGAGTGCATAGTTTTGGATGAAAATTTCTGGTGAGGTCCTTTAATTTGTTTGGCTCACTTTCTGTACAATTTGAGCCAAGAGCAAACTTGCTGCTCTGTACACTACCTTTTGTGCAATTAAACCAGCAAAATCATCACACTTTTGAGAGCTACTAGGTATATGTTCAGACTTCATATAGGAATACTGAAACTATAATTTATGTTTCAGTGCATTTTTGCTGACTTGGGTTCCTTGTAAAAGTAGATCTGTGAAATAATTATAGTACAACCAAGACAATTCATGGCAGAAAAATTAACACCCCGTTGAAATGAATCATACGTTTTTTATTTGTGGAATGTGATTGATGTATCTTTCTCTCTGTTGTACACTGCAATCAGTTTCTTCAAAAACTAGACCACAATAACATAGAAAAGCATTAATGTTGGGCAAGTATTTCACAATTAAAAGCGTTTACCACAGTATTAATTCAATAAAATAATTTCTTGTATGTTCTAAATTGAATTAAAAGCGAATGAAATTATTAGAAAAACAGAACTTAGGGAAGGAAGAAAAAAAGGAAGGAAAAAAAAAAAAAACATTAATCAGGAACAAATTATTATGGGACCAACATGGCGGTATGTGATATATTCATGTCATTAAAGATATTGCTTATTATGATATTAGACATCCATTCCTATAAATATTTTGAGAGATTTTACTCTTACTCCTTTGGGTTTATGGAATTGAATGTAAAAATAATCTTATCAAACCTCTTCATAGCTAGAATGTGGAATGTTAAATAAAATTGCCTTGATGTAAAGAATTAATATTTGTACATCCGCTCATAACTCATATGTTAAGTGCACCTTTTATACATATACCTAATAAGGATTCGAATCGCACTGTACGTATTTACGATCATGATTGAAGAGTTTTCTCCTCTTATAGTAGTAATTTCTTTCAACAGTAGATTTGTATATTACGTATAGCGTTTAATCTCGATCGGTTCTGGTAAACACATGATCATTAATTTTGTTAAATTTTCATCTATCTTGTTAGTATTAAGAGGGAAAATAAGTTTGATACTCCCAAAATGGAGATATTATATGGCAAGTCAATGCTTTTTAGAGGTTTGAATTCTAATTTATGATAGGAGGAAAAATTCCAACATCTTTGTTCTTAATGAAATGTGACATAAGTTAAAACCATGTCTAAATTCCTTCATTTAATTTCTAATTGTAATAACAAGATATAAAGTAGTTACAGAATCAATTCCTTCTCATGGTAAAGTAGAAATGTGAAAGAATCTTGAATTAAACAAAGAGCAAGAATCATTTTTTTTTCTTTTACAATCATGATATATCTCAATTAAAGCAGACTCCCACAAGTAAATGAACTGCTTTATTCCCCTCTCTTTTGACATTCCAGTTGGAAAAGAATCAACCTGCAACTGTAATTCTCAACCCAGATGTCATAACCTTGTTGGTGAGGAGTTACGATGTGTTTTTCATAGTGTTTAGACACATTTGGCCTCGTTTGATATGTGAAATTGTATTAGATTATTTTCAAAGAATTGGATTGGATTGAATTTTATATATATATGAGAGAATTACTCAAAACCCTCTAGATATATTTCTTATTACAAACGAAAACCATTTTTGTTTTATGTAATAACGTTCTCTTTTACACTAATAGTTTGACTATGTTAATCGTTTGAGATAACTAGAAAATAATAAAATAGAGTAATATGATAAGAATGTCCTGGACTAACTAATTTGCGATCCTACTTTTGTGGGAAAAAAATTTAAAAAACTTAAAAAAACTCAACTGTCTATCTTGAAAATGAACGATTGAGATATATATTTTTTTAAAAATGAAAAAAAAAACTTTAAAATAAAAAATATATATATGTTCATATTCCAAATAAAAATAAAAAAAAAGAAAAATTTTTAAAATAAAAAGTATTAATAATTTTCTTAAAAAAAATTAAAATAATTTCCATCATCAATCATGTTGATGAACAGTGGACATCATCTAAAAAGATAGTTAAAAAAAGATTTAAAATAATATCTAGTTTTTTAGCAATAGAGATCTGATATTAACAATAATGGGCGGTGAAGATCCAATCTGGATATTAAATCTCCAACCCTAAAAATCATCACATTCATCAGCCACCCACCAAACCATCATCCTTTGATATGCTTCATTAACTTATTCGCTCTTTTTTTATCCACCATACCCACCATACCGACAAAAAAAATTAAAAAATTAAAATATATTATATAAATATAACTATATAAAATCAATTTTTGATAAAATAATATTTATTTTCTAATTAATTTTAAGAATATTACTTTTTAGAAATCTAATAAATGTATTAACTTAATTTTAAAAAATAAATAATTGAATTTATTGTCCTTTGCTTTATCCTTATTTTAGCAATTTGATTTAACTCATCATAGCCACACAATGACACAAACTTAAATGCATGAGGTGATTTTCCAATTCCATGCTTCATACCAAACATATGATTAGACTAGAAATTGTCCAATTCTAATCCAAGCTCATGTGCAAACATATCCATATAGATGAAAATGTGTCAAACATATCCATATAGATGAAAATGTGTCAAACATATCCATATAGATGAAAATAGTTTGTCAACGAAGAAAGGGGAAATTATTAGAAGGACCAAATTGCACAAAACCCCTTAGGTTTGGTGAAATTGCACAAATACAATGATATTGGGCAATTCACACTGACCTCCCATGATGTTCCAAAAAACTCAGCACAAACCTCCCCTGCTGTTAGTCAACTATTAGTCAACCTCCATTAAGTCAAAATTATCAAGGATAAAGTGGTCATTACATGGCTTAAAAATATTTTAATTTATGTATATGTTTTAATTTAATTAAAAAACAAAAAAAAAAAAAAGAAAAAATCATTAAAATGAAAAAAAATAAAATAATCATTAGCAAGCTTGTCCATCTTCTTTCACATATCTGTCACCCAGTCATCAATAATTTGTAATCGTCATCCATACAACATCATCAACATTATCAACCCACATTATTCAAATGAAATCATCCATATTACATCATCAACATCATCTATACAACATCATTAATCCACATTATTCAGATGACATCATTATCAACAATCATCACCTACATCATGAGCATCATCAACATCATCTCCCCATTCTAGAATTTTCTGGGTTTTTAGTCCTGGAAACCCAGTTAGCATCAATCTAAAAAACAAAAAATCCCTCAGATTAACCCAATCATACAATCATCAATTAGCGTTAATCCCCTCCCAACCTTCCCCCTCCCCCACCTCCGCCGTGTCCTCCTCTCCCCCCCTAACCACCCCCCCCCCCCCCCCCCCCCCCCCCCCCGCCCCCCAAAAAAAAATCATTCATCAACCACAAAATCTACCATAGAAATCTTGTGTTATGCAAATTTTAATACTCGCAAGTGCATGAGTCTATTGCAGAATAGATTATACAAGTACGAGGTCGATCCCACAGAGATTGAGAAAATATTAATCTAAGTCCAAATTAAATTTAATTCTAATCTAGTTGACAAAGTTTGAGAATTGAGAATTAATTAAAACTAAAGAAAATAATAAAATTCTAAACTAATAAGACAAGATTAATATGTAAAACTTAAGCAATTAATGAAAAATCTACGGTTCAGAATCCATCATTATCAACTTGTAATGTTTTATTATTCAGAATATTATTCTCAAAATTTTAAGGAAATAATTTAGAAATCAATCTGTTGTTTTCTTAGGATTTATCAGTGAAGTTCAAAAATAAATCTTATGCAAATTCTTACTTCAAAACTTGAAATTTATAAGATCTAAGCATTATATGTATCTAATATTGAAAAACATATAATCAAAAATCTTATATTTAAACCTTTTTCAATCCAAAGTCAAATTAATAAAATAATCTTGTAACAACCAAAAATACTTGATATTAAAGGTGAAACAATTTTTATTTTATCAATTGGTGAAACTAAGAATTATTAAACATTAAAAACAGAATTGAGAATAATATTCTAATAGTAAAATCGTTACAAAGTCAACAAGACTTCATCCTACACTTCAGAAAATAAAATTAAGTAGTCATAATGATAACAAGAACAGAAAGAAAAAAAAAAACTTGACATATTGTCTTGCAATTTTTGGTTGAATGCAAGCCTAAATTTGGTCCCAAATCTTAGCTCAATTGCTTCTTGTTTCCACGCCAAAACTGCTGCCTCTTCTCTTGTTTTTTTTTTTTTTTTTTTGTCAAAGCTATTGCCTTTGGTTTTGTCTTGTTGTAAGTTGCTTTTTCTGTCATTTTCTTAGTGTGTTTAGTGGCTGTCTTTTTTCTAACCTTTTCTGTCTCCAAGGCTGTAGCGGCTGTCTCTCAATTTGATGTATAAGCTTCCTTTTATATGTGTCAAACACTTTAAAAATAACTCAAAATTGATTTGTTCCAAACTTACCTATTTTTCTTCATTGATTTATTTCCTTGTCTCAACTAATTTCCTAATTATTTGATAAATATTTTGGACATGACTTGAATCCTTGATTGATTTGGATTTTGACTTGACAAAAATTTTTCCCCATTCAACACACAAATCCTCCTTTATTCCTATTTCACCAAAAACACAACTAATTAAAATAAACTTAACATAGAATTGGACTAATAAACCTATATTTAAGTGTAATAAATATATAACAATTATGCTCATAATCTTGAACAACGGAAATTGAAAAAAAAAATTAACAACAAAATTTGAAAAAAAAAAAAAAACAACCTAGATATTGAAACCAAAACAACTAGATGTGTGAACCCAATTATTGAACCTTCATCTAGGTTTGAATCGACGAACTCAAATGAAGGTTCATCTAGGTTCAAATCGATGAACCTTGAAGAACCTTTTTCTAGGTTTGTTGATTTGAACCCAGATAAAGGTTCAGATGGGTTCGTCGATTTGAACCTAGATGAACCTTCATCTGGGTTTGAATGTTCATCTGGGTTCGAATCGATGAACCCATATGAATTGAGAAAAAAGGAAAGCGACTGCTGGATGATGTGAGAGAGAAAGAGAAGAAAGGAAAAAGAAACTGGCGGAGGGAAAAGAGTGAGAAAAGTGGCGATGAAGAGACGAGAGGAGACTAAGAGATTCAACTTTTAAGGGATGAAGATGTCATAATGGTGAAGGGTGTTGGATCTGCTGTGAGAGAAAGAGAAAGAGAGAGAGAGGAAGGGTTGAAGGAAGAAACAGAGAGAGAGAGACCATGCTTGAAGAAAGAAAGAGAGAGAAAAAAAATATTTTTTTTTCTTTTATTTTTAAACATTTTTTCAGATTTTTTTTTTTAAAAAAAATTCTTAGATCTCCACCATCCATTCAAATGGACTAATGATAAAGATCTGATTTGATTGATTTTTTTATCATTATTTTATTAAAATTTTAAAAATATATTATTATTTTTTTAAAATAATAATCTTCACAGTTTGACTTTAAATATAGAATATTTTAAATTTAAATTTTGAATATTTTAATTTTTTTAATTTTATTATTTTTTTCATTTTAATGATTTTAATTAAATTAAAAAATATATATCATATTAAATTTAAATTTATAAAAATAGAATGTTGATTTGAAATTTGACTTGAAGGGTATTTTAGTCTTTTTGCATATTTAACCGTTGACCGTGAGAGTTTAGCTGTTGTTGACTCATAGCATAGGAGGTTTATATTGAGTTTTTAGAACGTCATGGGAGGTCAGTACAAGTTACCCAAACATCATCATATTTGTGCAATTTCGCCAAACTCCAGATGAGTTTTGTGCAATTTACCCTTATTATAAACATCTTAGAAAAGTGAAATTTCATTCTATACTCAAAAAAAGGTTAATCATTTATAAATACAAATAAATATTCATTTGTTTTTAGTTCATTTCAATCCACTAAACATTTCATGTACATGAAATATTAATATAGATGAGATGTTACACAGACTAAAAATAGACTAAAACAAATAAAATTTTGTTTGGAATTAAAAATGATTAACTTTTTATTTTGAAACGATTGTTTTAGTTTGGACCAAATATAAATTTCTCCAAATATTTTTGCAAATGCTCTTAAGTCTTAATAGATACACTTCATTGAAAGGTAAAGAAAATGTTTGAAGACTAATTTATTCCTTTCTGTTATATGATATTGTTGAGGACCTAATTTTTTGATCCAACAATTCGTCCTGATTCACCCCACACGATAGAAGAGATAATGAACTAATTTGTAAGGCCTGAATCCTAATGGACTCAGAAGATTAATTGAGACCAAAATTTTAAGTTGACCGAAATGAATTTAAGTGGGTTGGATAAAAAAAAAAAAAAAAACTTTGTGGGCCGACCAACCAAGCCCAATTTAAATGGGCTTTGATTAAGTACACAATAGCAAGATTATTGAGAGAGGTCAAATGGTCAAAAGTAGAATCAAAGCAAAATATTTATATAAATCAAGAGTACATTAGAAAAGCAAAATCCTAGAATACCAAGACTGTACTATTCCCTCTAACGATGAACTGAGATATTTTAAAATACAAAGACTGTACCTGCCCTCTAATGATCTTTAGCCAACACGTGTGTAAGTCTTAAAGAGTTGCTCAACATGTGTATGACAGATGTATGATAGTCATTGAGTCACTCAACACGTGTATGTTAGATGTTATTCCTTGCTCTTCATGCGTGGTGAGTATCTCCACCACGTATGATAGATTTTTCTGGGTACTAGATTGGTATATATTGAGTTTTTATTAGCAGACGAAAATGATCTATATAGATATTTATAGTTTATCGTGATATGATATGTGATTTCAGTATTATTTTTTAATACGATTGAATATGGATCATTGAGATTTTATTTTTATTACTAGCTTTATAATTTGTTAATTATTATTGAAAATAAATTATTTATATAGTTTTTACAAGTTACATCCACTTGTTCGGCGTTAGCGCTCACCCTTTTATAGCATTTTGAAACCATTTCCTGGGTAATTGTCAGGTCTCGAAGGAAATCTCTAAACAGGAAGAGATGGGCCAATTGATTAAATGATGCAAGAAAATCATATTTTGATATTGTATACATATATATAGATATTTATAGTTTATCGTGATATGATATGTGATTTCAGTATTATTTTTTAATACGATTGAATATGGATCATTGAAATTTTATTTTTATTACTACCTTTATAATTTGTTAATTATTATTGAAAATAAATTATTTATATAGTTTTTACAAGTTACATCCACTCGTTGGGCGTTAGCGCTCACCCTTTTATATCATTTTGAAACCATTTCCTTGGTCGTAATTGTCAGGTCTCGAAGGAAATCTCCAAACAGGAAGAGATGGGCCAATTGATTAAATGATGAAAGAAAATCATATTTTGATATTGTATATATATATATATATATCTTTTGTATATTACATGGCATTGAGACTCATGTATGTGTACTTATCACTTTAATATTTTAAAATGTTTGGTTATCCGTTAGTTTACTTATGTTTTCTACTACTAAGTTTGAATATGATCTCAACATGCTTTATAGTTATATTTTCATTTAAAAGGCTAGTTTACTTTACACATGTTACATGATGTTGCTTATATTTGTAATATGATTTGGAAAAGGGACTGGAGATTCTAAGTAGTTAAGATTTGAAATATTTTAGAACTGTTTATTTAGTTTATTACTAGGTGGAATTATTGGATAAACAATAATTATATTGCAAAATTTTTAATAAACCACCATATGTATTGAAATATTTCTAATTGATTTTCTATTAGAAAGTTTAGAATCGCATACAGGTTTTCAGCACATTACAAGGTCTTCTTGGACTCAAAATATGAGTCTGGAAAAGTTCTGTCAACTTGGTATAAGAGCATTTGGTTTATGATTTTAGACAATTGCATAATTGCTTGTATTTAGTTTCATGCATTGATTGTTAGAGTTTGTGCCATAAGAGCTTGTAATTAGTAAACATTTAAATTAGGTAATAAATAAAATATGTTTATTTTATTCAATTTATGTGTATTTATGAAATGTTTTGCTTTATACAAATATCATGTAACATCCACGATTACTTATGTAGTCTCAAATTAAGTATATAAGTATTATATATAAGAGGATTTAGTTTGAGATAAGTAATCTAAAGAGTTTGTAGAAAGCAAACAAAGTTGGATACTTTATTTGTGATAAATTTATAGTTGTGGTTTATTTTGTATTTGATACGATAATCTTATCTGGGATCATTCATGTGGTGACATGGAAATGGATGCACCTTATATAATAGACATATTATATAAGACTAGATCACGATAAAGACGAATTTCTTATTAATATTCGTTAAATAAAGAAATTCATATTTATTGACCTGATGATCATAGATTGATTTTAATCTTGAGTGTATTATAAACTCCTAACTGTTGAGTCATATATTTTGATTTATATAGGTGAGACTGTTATATATTTATAGTCAATAAGCTTTGTAATTTGAGGATATGATTTAAATAGGTGGCTGGGAACATTCTACATAATAATGGAATTCACTCATTCTTGTGAGAAGTAGATAAATAGTTCATTTAAATGTTGATTTGAGACTTGAACAATAAAAGATCTTGACTTTCTAATAATAATAAATAGAAAGATAAATTCATAAGTAATTACTTAATAGAACAAGATATAATTAGAGAGGTATAACGAACTTCATGATCTAGCTCTAATTATGAACTACTTGTGGAAGATCAAACCATATGAAATGATTAGATCGATGGACATTGATAAATTCAGATTGTTTAAAAAATATACAATTTTGAGAGTACAACGTTAGGTTTTTAGTGGAGTAACTCTAAGGTTGATAATAGATAATTATTTAATTAAAGAGTTTAATTAATAATTTCAATATTATTGGAGCTTAGAATTGTAGGTCCATTTGGTCCCCTTGCTAGCTCAAGCTCATTATAAGAAACAAGGAAATAGAAGAATTAATTAGAGTGTCCAATTATGTGTTACATATGTAGCACAAATACGTTCACATGATTTAAATATTGTTGGATATTTGAATTAATAATTATTTAATAAATAATTATGAATTGTGAATTATTTAATTATATATCTATAGATGTTATGGCTCAAATCAATGTGGTTACTAAAATAATCAGTTTATTTAAATGGCCATGTGATTTAAAGTGAAATTAATGAATTAAATTGTTTCTTCATTAATGTAAGAAACTTAAATCTTAATATTTGATTTATGAAGTAAGTTGTTACTTCATTAAACAAAAGAAAACTTTGAATTAATGTTCTAATTAATGAAGTAAATTGTCTCTTCATTGAATTAGAAAACTTAATTCAGATTGAATATTCTATTTAATGAGGAAAATTGTTTTCTTATTAAATTAGAAAACATAAAGTTAATCAATATAAAAAGGTGTTTTATATTTAGAATAAAGATTGGATTTGAATGACTTCTATTTGCCCTAACTGTTCAACACATAAAAGAAAGCACAAAAACCTAAAAAGTTTAGGGTTGGCTGAACACCATCTAGAAAAGAAAAGGATTGGTTGAATCCTCTCTTGGTTATTAGCTTCACTGTTTTATTTTGTTACAGGTATTCTTTTGAGAAAAGAAATGTGATTGTGATTCTTCAAGATTGTACTCACACACACAGTTTCTTGGTAAAGAGTCATAGCAAGGAAAATCAACTGGTGAAGAGTCTTTGAATTGAAAGGGATCAATCAATCTTCATGCAATGTAAGATTTGGTCTAATTAATTTAGTTATTGAATTGTTATTATTAACATCGACCGATAAGTTTTTTGTTTTGAAAATTTTAAAAACTCACGTTTTTGCATTAATCTAAAATTCAATTTTCCTTTCATTGATCCCTAATCATATTTTGTTACAGCATCATGCGTTGAGTTGGTCATCTACGTAAGCAAAGATCGAAGATAGACCTAGATGAAAATATAGCACCTAAATGGGGTAATGAGTTAGTGAATGAAATGGAGACAAGAGTCCCATCCTAACCCCTCTATGGCTTAACCTCAAGTGCCACAAACCTAGAAATGAGCCTATGGATAGAATAGCTCAACTTTTAACCACTATATTCTAGCAACCACATGCCCTAGAAAACACTATATAGTGTGCACCTAGCATTGTAGCTACAACTTTTGATGATTGTGGTGATCTTGATAGTGCTATATCGTGATTGAATAACTTGGAACATGTGTTTGGGGTTATGGGATGCTCAAATGAATAGAAATTTGCTTTTGCTACATTTTTATTGAAAGATAGAACTTATGATTGGTGGGAATCAGTTCGACAGTAGAACACTGGGGTGATATCTTAAGATGAGTTCAAAGGGCAGTTCAATGCTTATTATTATCTTAGGTTCTACCAGAATATAAAATTGAATAAATTTTTCAAGCTCATGCAAAGTCCTTTAACAGTTGAAGCATATGAGAAGAAAGTTACAAAACTTTCAAAAGCTACTTTGTTTGTAGTGGAGAACGAAGAAAATAAGTGCAGGAAGTTTGATAAGGGATTTTTACATGAAATCAAGATTTATGTCTCTTCTGCTGAACATACCAATTATGAAAAATTAATGGAGTTCGCATTATGAGTAGAGAAAATCATTAAGGAAGCCTGTAAATTTGAACAACAAAGACATAAACACGCTAGTCAAAGTTGGCTAATGGAAGACTCCAGTAGCAAGGTACCTAAGATAGGTGGTATCTATACTAGACAAACTAGCAACTATCAACAAAGTTATGGACTGAATTCTAGTCAAGGTTCCATTAAACCACCATCAGGTCAATAGTGTGCTAGTGCGAGCATGTGTAAACAATCTCAGTTTTAGAGATGTGGTAGACGTCATGATGGGGAATGCGATTGGGGTATATTAGGTTGGTACCATTATGGACAGGCTGAACATTTTAGAAGAAATTGTCCTCAATTAGTTTTGAGGGGTATTATGGAGTAGAGATTGGGTTCTCGGATGCAAAGTGGTAGTGGAAAATTTCAAGAAAAGAGAGAACCATAGGTGAAAGGTTCAACAACTCTGAATCAAGCTAAGGAGGTTACAACTGGGGGAAACCAATCTAGAGGACAATCAGATAGATCTCGTACTCAAGCTAGAGTGTTCGCCATAACCAAGCAGGATGCAGAGGCTACACTAGATGTTGACATAAGTATTTTAATCATTTTTTGTTGTCATAGGCCACACCAAATGTTTTAATAGATCCTAGATCTACCCATTTCTTCTGTTTCCCAATCCTTTACGAGAATACAGGTAAAGAGTTTAAATATTTAGATTATAGTATGGTGCTAGGTACTCCTACAGGGAAATCTCTGTTGACTAAGGGTGTGCATAAAGATAGCAAAGTTATGGTGGGTGAACATGAATTGCATATTGATTTGATTCCATTGGATATACATAATTTTGATGTTATCTTGATAATGTATTGGCTTGCTACAAATCATACTATAGTAGATTGTTTTTGAAAGGAAGTAAGACATAGAAAGCAAGGATAGTTTTATATATATATATATATATATATATTTTTCTATGAGGGATGAAGAATTTGTCCTTCTTGTGTTATATCAGCCATTATAGCCAAACAATTGCTTAAGAAGCAATGTTTAGCTTATTTGGCTTATATGTTGATCCTAAAGAAAGCGAAATAAAGTTAGAAGATAGTCCTGGGTAAGAGAATTTCCAAAAGTGTTTCCTAAGGATCTTATCGAGTTACCTCCAGATAGGAAAATTGAGTTTGAGATAAACTTGCTTCTAGGTACAACTCCAATTTCTATTTCACCTTATAGCATGGCTCCAACAAAATTGAAGGAATTGAAAGTTCAATTAGGGGAGTTAGTGAAAAAGGGTTTTATTAAACCTAGTGTATCACCGTGGGGAGCACCAATTTTATTTATTAAGAAGAAAGATGAAAGTTTAAGGTTATGCATGACTATCGGCAATTGAATAAGGTAACAGTGGGTAACAAGTACCCATTTCCACATATCAATGACATGTTTGACCAACTTCAAGGTACAAGAGTGTTCTAAAAAATAAATCTATGTTCGAGTTACCATCAGCTTAAGATTGGGGATTATGATGTACCTAAGACTGCTTTTAGAACCCATTATAGGAATTATGAGTTTCTAGTTATGTCTTTTGGGTAAACTAATGCCTCAACAACCTTTATTAATGAATAGGACCTGTCATCCCTATTTAGATAGATTTGTGATTATGTTTATTAATGATATTATGATATATTCTAGCAGTAAAGAGGAGCATGCAAAACATCTCAGAATTATCCTACAAACCCTGAGAGATAATCAACTCTATACCAAGTTCAATAAATGTCAATTTTGTTTAGATAGGGTTACATTTTTAGGGCATGTAATTTTAGTTTATAGTAATTATGTGGATCCTTAGAAAATTGAAGCTATAATGAATTGGGAATTATCCACTAGTATGGCAGAAATTAGAAGTTTCTTGGGTTTAGCTAGATATTATCGGAGATTTGTAGAGAGATTTTCCAAAATAGTTGTGCCTTTGATGAGGTTAACATAGAAGGATATGAAGTTTGTTTGATCAGAAGCTTGTTAACAAAGTTTGGAAAAATTGAAGAAGATCCCCGCTTCTGCCCCAATACTTGCATTTCCATAAGGGACTGATGGGTTTGTGGTTTACAGTGATACCTCTAGGTAGGGCTTGGGTTATGTATTGATGCAACATGGAAAGGTGATAGCCTATGCTTCTAGACAATTGAAAAAACTTGAATTGAACTACCCAACACATGATATAGAGCTTGCTGCAGTTGTGTTTGCATTAAAGATATGGAGACATTACTTATATGAGGTCACTTGTCAGATTTTCACTAACCACAAGAGTTTGCAATATCTTTTCATACAAAAAGAGTTAAATTTGAGACAAAGAAAGTGGATTGAACTTATTAAAGATTATGATTATATGATAGAATATAATCCTGGTAAAGCAAATGTGGTAACGGATGCCCTTAATCGAAGATTCACAAGTTCTATAGCCCATTTGAAGACAATGTACCTTTCGTTATTAGTGGAATTGATATCTTTAAAGTTTAACTTGGGGACTATGAATTCAAGAGCATTGTTGGCTACCTTTCTAGTTAGACCAGTTCTCATTAATCACATTCGAGATTTATAGACCCAAGATCCTTATTTAGTTAAGTTGAAGGAAGAAGTGGAGACCAAGCAACCGGAGGGTTTCTCATTAAGAGATGATGGTGCATTAGTTTTGGGTCACATACTTTGTTTACTAGACATCAAGGAATTGAAGCAGGAAATCTTAGAAGAAGCTCATTTGTCGACTTATGCAATGCATCTAAGAAGTACTACAATGTAGTGTACATTGAAAGAGCATTATTGATGGCAAGGTATGAAAAGGGAGATAGCGGACTTTACCTCTAAATGTTTGGTTTGTCAACAAGTCAAGTTTTCGATTCTTGAATGGAAATGGGAAATGTTACTATAGATTTTATGGTAAGACTTCTTCGTAGCTAGACTGGTTATCATAGTATACAGGTGATTATGGATTGGCTTACGAAATCTGCACATTTATTGCCTATCCACAACACTTATCTTTTGAATGTGTTAGCTAAAATTTATGTAGATGAGATAGTCCATCTTCATGGGGTACTGACATCCATTGTTTCGGATAGAGATCCTCGGTTTACATCCAGATTTTGGTCCTATTTGTAAAATCTGAATTATATTTCAACAATTTATGTAAAAGCTTACTTAGACAATTTATGTAAAAGCTTTAGGTAATAGACTATATTTCAACAAACTGATGGTCAATCGGAGCGTACTATTCAGATCTTAGAAGATATGCTTAGCTTGTGTAATGGAGTTCAAAAGAAGCTGTGACACTCACCTACCGATAAAAAACAAAAATATTTTTCTTGTCCTTTTTTCATTGCATTTTTATGAAGGGATTGTACCTTAGATCTGTGCCAGGGTTTTAGGCAAAAAGGAAATAGGATCCTTATCTGAATACCCTCTGTTAACCAGTTTTTCGGAAATTCCCCCTCGGATAATTGAATACCACTATAGGTGCATTTAATATGCATTTCCCTATTCCAACCCTTTAAATCTTCGGACCACTCGGGAATTTGAAATAATTTGCCTACAATAATAGTTATCAAGCTAGCATTGAGATGACACCATATGAAGCTTTTTATGGAAAAAAATGTAGAACATTGATATGTTGAGATGAGATGGGTGAAAGGCCAACATTCCTCTTAAATAAAAACCCTTTTCTTGGATTAGCTTTTACATAATGAAGTATTCGATGGTAGCTTGCAAGTGTTATTCTTTAGGGTTGTGCATGAACTGACTTACTATAGTAACAACATATGTTATATCTGGTTAGGTATAATAAGTAAACAAGTCTACCAACCAGCTGTTGATAAATCTTCTTATTGACTGCCACATCATCACCTACCTCTCCAAGCTTGTGATTCAGCTTTATAAGAAATAAAACCGATTTACACTCTAGTTGTCCCGTTTCTTTCAACAAATCAAGTACATACTTGTTTTGTGAGTAAAAATCCCTTTTTTTGAATAAGCCACTTTTATTTTCAGAAAGTATTTCAATCTTCCCAATTCTTTAATTTCAAACTATCTCTTCATACGTTGTTTCATAGGTTCCATTTCATTTCCATCACTTTGGTCACAATAATGTCATTTATATAAACCAACTGTGCAGCGACTCCCTTTGAACTAGTATTTTTAATGAATAAGGTGTGATCTTCTTACTCTACTTGTACCTAACCTTTAAAAGTACTTTTTCAAATCTCCCAAACCTAATTATAAGGGATGTTTAAGGCCATACAAAGGCTTTTTTAGCCATCAAACTTTTTTTGATGCCAATCCATTTCCATACCTAAATGGAATCTCCAAATATATCTCTTCTTCTAGGTTTCCATGAAGAAAACAATATTTACATTATACTGTTAAAGAGACCAACCAAATTTGTAGCAAGAGATAATTGTAAACCCTCATTCACATACATGACTAGATAGATAGAAGTAGCCAAGTTAAGTCGAGAGCATAGAATGAGATAAACAAATCTTTTAAGAGTTCAATAAAAAGATGAAGAAGATTAAGAAACAAGTGACTAATGTCAAATTCAAGTCTTTAAATTGTGTAGAGAACTTGATAAAAGTCATGGAATATGATTTTAAAACAAGTTTCAAGAAGGGGCATTTTAGTCATTTCCATTGGAGTTAAGTAGAATAAAGTAATTTTTTAAAGAAACATTAAGGACCAAATTATAAAGGACCAAGAGCTTTAATGGCCAAGTGAATTTTTAAAAAGTTTGGGACATTAGTGTAAACATGGAAATTGGTCAAACAAGTGAAGAGAAGTTTTTTATATAATTTACGCTTAGCCATTTCAAGAGAAACAAGAAGCATACGGGAACAAGGGAAACCAAAGAGAAAATCAAAGGCAAGTCACGCCAAAGACAAGGAAGAGAGGAGACCAAAGGTGATCAAGCAATCTAGCCTTCCAAGTGACTAAGTAAGCATCATCCAAGCTCAACCAACACCCCAAGAGTGAAACCCAAGCATAAAAGAGGTTGGTTATCCATTTTTGAGCTAGTTACTTATGCATTAAGCATGCTTATGTATTGATTTTAAGTTGATTATTTGAGTTAGTTTTGATAAGAAATTGATGTGGGTTTTAATCTAGAGTTTATATTGAGGTCATAAGTGATCTTTTGGGAATCATTTGTGATGAACTAAGTGAATATTTAAGTGTTAGGGTTATGTATGGTGAAACCCTAAAAGTGTATTTAAAGTCTTAGATTAAGTTGAGTTTAGTGTATTAGGTGTTTGTGTAAATGCTTAAGTGAGATGAACCATTGTTTTTCTTAAAAGACTGAAGTGCCATGAGATAGTGAATTTGTGTGTGATTCACAGCCAAGCCTGTGGTGTATTATCATCTTCAAGTGTTGATCCATTTTAGGCTTGAATCATGCTTGAATTATGATAAGAAGACAAGTCAAGAAACTAGAAACCACAAACACACAATAGTCTTTAATCACCCTATAGAGCAAAATGAAGAGCATTGAAAGTCTATAAGCAATGCTATTTCTCTTCAACTTTATTTCATATGTTTGACCATAAATGAGTGTATAAGAGTTAGAGAAGCCTTAAGAAACAAGAATAGAAGTTAGATAACCAATGTGGTGAAAAAGCCCCTTAAAAAGTGATCGTAAAGTGGTGTTTTTGGCTTAAAACACCTATCAAACGATATCGAAATTCGATGAAATTTTACGAGTGACCACATTGGGAGATAAAAAGAGTGTGAGAGAAAGAATTGGAGCAAAAGCATGCACGGTTTGGGCTGTGCATTACATTCGGGTTTGAGTGGTCTAAAACGATAATTTTGAGTTCCAAGCTTCAATTTATGATGGGAAGCATGTGGGGACATTCCTTGGTGTATATAAGAAGGATTCATGCAAAGAAAATGGGAATTTGGAGCATTTGCATGCATCAAAGAGAAATTGAAAGGAGAAGCTACTAGTGTAGAAAGAATTTTATAGAGTTAGTATAGTTAGGTGCATCTTAGTACATCTTTGCATTGTTTATTGAGCACATTTTAAGTGTGCTTATCATGTGTAGGTGAGGACCATCCAATTGGATCACGAGAGGGCTTTTGAAGCTCATCCGAGCTAAGCCCAGGCTTAAGGTGAGTGCACTTTCAAAGAGTTTTCTAAGTGATTTTCTGCTTTTGCATTGATAAGCGATATTTTATGCTTTTGCATGTATAAGTTCTTGTGTTTAAATGCATGTCTTGTATTTGTAAAGTAAACGAGTCCAAGGACTCAAGTTTAAAGCTTTCAAGTTAAAACTTTTGTGCTTGTGCACCAAGTATAAAGATTTGTAAAGCATAGCATTGGAGAAAAATAAGTTTTCAAATGCCATAAGTATCCACTAGTTTATTAAGTTCAGACCCGTACGGTATATCCCACTTAATAAGGTAAGGGTTGGGGGGAACGAGTCACTAACTGTGTGGTTAGAGTTATGAGTGAGTGTGTCGCCCCTACTTTGTGGGATATGGTCTCGCACTACAATCAGCGATGCAGAATTTTGCACGTAGTTGCTAAGAGGTCTCAGAGAGTTGGTTGCGGTGGATGTCAGATACATTACCTTGTGACCTACCACACCTGCGGCCTTAGCTAAGTCGCTGTGTGGTCAAGAGATTAGGGTTACGAATGATGCTTTTATAAAGTTCAGTTATCTTTAAACATGTTCAAGTTTATGCTTTACATGTTTATTATAAATTGTTTATATTAATGTTATGCAATTGAATGAGATTTATGCTTTAAATGTTTTTTAAGAAATAGAAACTTTTATTAAAGTTTTCTAAGGAGGAAGTTTTTAGAAAATAAAGTTAAGTTTATAAACTATTGCACTCACTGAGCTTTATAGCTCACTCTTCAAATTGTTTGTAAAACCTCCTCAGGTACTTATGTGGGTGAAGACCAATAAAGACTCCCTCCTCCGTATTCAAGTGGGCGCCAGTGTTGGCATTTACTTCTTGAAGAATGTAATATGCATATTTTGTATCTTTTGTATATTGCATATGTTTGTATATTTTGTATAAAAAGAGTTCTATCTTTTGAGTTATGTAAAAGTGCACATTTTCGTGCTCGTAAAATCAAGTTTATTGGATATAAAAGTGCATGTTTATATCTTGTCCTTGAAGATTTCAAATTTTGTGTTTATGTTGATAAACTTGATTGCGAGAAGTTAGGTTGGATTGTGATTATAGTTTGAAGTGTCCAAATTGCTTTTCAGGTTTTTGGTTTATCCAAATTGCAACCGTTATGCTGCTGGTTTTAAGCCTTTAAAATGACCAAATGAATTGTGTCAAACCAACCCAAACCATATCAACTTTAAGGTTTAAAAGATTGAGCTTCTGCTTAAGTTAAGTTTCAAGTTAAAAGGGTTCGCTACTCGAACGCCTTCTTCCCTATCAAGATGGGCTTAGAGGGATTCGTTGGGGTGCCCGGACGTATCCTCCGGACAGAAGCCTAGTGGCGGTTCGGATCGGAGAGTCACAATAATAGTATAATCATTGTATCCATCTTAGCAACAGAAGCAAAAGTGATAGGACTCATCTCGACTCCTCTCTCGAGTCCGGGAGGATCCCATGAAAATTGAAGTCTTTCTGATTGGCATCTAGAGTTTCCAAAACCTTCTAGAAAAATTCTCATAAATCACATGGTTGCCTCATAAATTCAATATAAACAAACCGGAATTTCTCATGTTGGACTCATTTACTGAATATATAAAATATTCATAAATTATCAGAAAAACATATTTCATCTGTAAAAGTATTCTAGAAACATATTTATGAAATCTTATTAATTAAAAATAATATATACTGATATAGAATATTTCTACCTGAAGATAATATTAATACATTTTGTCATCACCATTTAGCTATTCTCACAATATGTAATAATTTGCACGAACCCATGATAGATACAAAAAAAAAAAAAAAAAAAAAGATTTTATAAAAGAGTGAGAGCTAATGCCTAGTACGTGGATGTAAATTTTCTAAAAATATTTCTAAATAAAACATCTAACATCACTAGTAAAAAAAAACAATTTCAATTATTCATACGCAATTATATCTGGAAATGAAATTGAATATAAATCTCATATCATGGTAAACTAGAAACTTCTATATAAATTATTTTTATAACTTCAATAATATAAATTATGAAAATCTATAATGACGGGCCTCGTTCTTATACCTTTATTTTTGTACCATTGGTAGCCCGTCGGCAACCCCACGGTAACCCTCCAGTGGATATCTGATTCGACTACAAGGTTTCCTTGAAGTTAAACTGTTTTACTTTGGTATGAATCTTTATCATTCCTCTTTTAAAAACAGAAATAGGAGAAAACTTTTTTTTTTTCCATATACTTATAAAATAGATTTAATAAAAATTTAGACAGTATAACTTCTATTTTTCTAAACATGCCACCCTGTAGCAAATCACAGAAAAATTTGCACACTTCTAAAAACAAACTTTTTTTCAACTTCTAGGCCTTTGGCTATTTTCATCTTAAAGACACAAGCAACCCCAAATATACATTCGAATTCAAAGACAATTTAAAAATCAATTATATGTCATGCATATATACACATTTATACATTTTCCAAAATATATACAAATGAATATATGAAATTTACAAGCATTCATTTTTTTTTTTTTAAATATCTATAGCATTTATACATGAATATACAATACGCACGACTTAGCCCATCTAATCCTATGTCAGAGTCCCTGCTATGGATGCGTCAGTCCCTGTACCTATCCCTGGGGAGGTTTTGTTTATAAAAACATAAAATATGGGTGAGTTAAACGGGTTCAGTGACTGTCATAAAACTCTATTATGATTTCTTTTTATAAAATAAACCTCCCTGAAGTTTTTTAAATATATTTATAAACATTTCCATACTATGAAAATAAAATCGGTTTTCCTGAAATTCAATCTATGAGTTTAAATGTTTTAATAAATTTCCATTATAAATATATATCAAACTTTATAACTCTGATTTCGAAAAACCATTTTGAAATGATTTTAAATTCTTTGCTGTAAAACATAAACAGTGGTGGTAATAAAACTTTAGGAAAATCTCTATTCAAAAATAGGTTAACCACTGTTAATCTATATCATATGGTACCCTAGGTACGAGCGGATTGTACCATTGCTCAGGTCTCCACGGAAATTATCTTCGCTTTGGCCTCTTGTTCGATAGGGCGCTAGCTATAATATACCCAAATTCGCGCATAGACGACATACTAATCGGACTAACTGACTTATTCCCTCCCACTATTAGTAACAGACTCCCTTGACACTGCCATGCACGAATTCCAATACTCTGACCAGAAATCTCTATAAATTTCTAAGCGCAACAACCTTTTTATATAACGGGTCGGTCCATCTCCACTCTTGGGCCTCGGCCTCGACCCTCATGGTTTTGGATGCAACCGCCCGGCTATCCCCTCTCTTGGGCCTTTCTTGGACCTCGACCCTCAAGGATTTGGGTAGTAGGTATTGTCCATTGATCTATCTTTAACTTTATCATTTTCTGGAATACCTATCAGGCGTACTATAAGTTTATAAAACATTTCTATTTCAATTACCTTTCATATTTCACATTTCTTTAAAACTTTAATAAATCATTTAGGAGATTCCAATAACTTTATTTACTTTAGCAAAAATTATTTCCAAACAAGTTAATGAATAACTTTAAACATAAACATAAAATTTAAAATAGATGGAAATACGATGATTCCAAATCGTTTCAGAAGGGACACTCACCAATTTCTTTAACTCGCCTCACTATAGCGCGCAATTTAGACTTTCCTCTGTTTTCCCATTACCTATTTATTTTCGCATTCTAGTTTGAGAAAGCATCGCCATTAAAATTAACCATTTATAGTCTCCCATTGACACATTAATGTACATTCAACCATTTAATAATCTAATAGTCTTCTCTTCAATTTCAATTTACTCCTATCATCCATACAACTCTTAAAATCATTCAAATCATCCAAAAACAACTTTCCATCACAACAAACACATTAATGCCAAAACATGGCATCTTATTAACCCACATTTTGCTTCTAATTTTAACATCATATTACAACACTTTAACACATTAAAAACATTTCCATTGAACTCAATTTTTCTCATCTATACATTAAATCGATTCTTGGAACCATTTCAACTCTCTTAGGCCAAATGCACTCCATCTTTTACAACATCCATCTAACTCAATTTTTCTCATCATAATCACATTCAAATGGATATATTATGATACAAATTCAAGTTAAACTCATGAAACAATACACTTCAACATCAATACTAACTTTGGCTGTAAACTACATCCTTTATTATCCAACCCATTTCTTTTCAATTTCATGCCATAATCATCATCAAAACAACCCACAAATCATGCCAAAACAATCAAAACAATCATCCATCACATTATACTTCTCATGGTCATATGGTAATATAAGCTATTATGTTATTGGTTTTCATTTCAACATTTCCACTTGGTATTCTAGCTCATTTCATTCATGAATTTCACTCAAACACATCAAACACAACTTGAATTACACAACCCTTCCTTAGCCGTGCACCATACTCATCATATCATCCAACTTCTTCGAGTTTCTCACTTGAAATTCAATTAAAATCACACTAATCATCATAGCAGTAAACTAACATTCAAAACTACATCAATCACACTTTAGATCACAAGATTAACTTAGTTGTATGCTTACCAAAACTGCCTTGGATCACTTGCTTTATTTCCCCACAAGATTGAAGCTTCAAAACTCAAAACCCAAGCTTAAAAATTCCATCAACAACACATGCAGTAAGTGGACAGCTTTGAATCCAATTTTTCATACAATAATATCATGGAAACTCAAACCTTTTCACTTGGAAACCACTTACCTTTATTGGATATTGTTCCTAGACTTGTTCTCCACCTTTTATTGGCTTGGAAACCCTTGAAATTGGTGTGAAAATGGACCAAACACAGCTGCTGCTCTGCTTCTTTCCCCTACCGGTCGAAACTGCCTTGCAGTTTCTTTTTTTTTTTTTCTCTTCTGTTTTTGGGTTTTGCTGTGAGCCATTTCTACATTCTTCTAGTCATTTCTTCACTTTATATAGCTTTCATTGTTCTTATTAATTGCCTCTCAAGTTTGTCATTAAATTACAAGCTATGCCACTAATGTTATTTGGCCATTTTACACTTTATGCACTCAAAATTTCAATTCCAAATGTACCCTTGTATAACCTTTAATTAGTTCATTTAATCATGCTTTTCCATGAAAATTCCTTTATCACTAATTTTCATCATATACTTTAATAAATCATCATATCACTTTTCATATTTGAATTTATTTCCGATTCATTCGAAAATTCCACTAGAATCCGATTATATATTCAAAAAATTTAATCGATTTCATTATTCCATAAATGAGAGCATTTTACTATAATATATTTACAATACTTATACATCTTATTTACAATACTGGATTTGGAAAAGGATATCACATATAATCTGTAAAACTTTTCTTGAATCTTCTTATATAAATCTGGTGTTATGTAAATCTTCATTTGTACTGATCAACCCAGTATACAGTATTTGTAATATAAAAATCTACACCAACTAGTATCTAGGAGAATCTGTCATCGTAGTGAAGATACTTAACACACACGTATAGCGAGGGATAATATCTACAATACACGTGCTAGACGACTCAATGACTCCCTCGATAACTCAATAGCTTTTCTGACATCTGCCATATACGTGCTAGGCGAATATGGGATTCACACATGTGAGCTTGCTTGACCGTTAGAGGAAAGGATACATTATTTACACTACTGGTGTTCTAAAAATCTCATTTTATTCGTTTCCAAATCTCAAATCATTTTCATATGCAAATTGTATAACTTGATTTATTAATATAAATATAATTATCAAAAATAAATATTCTATAATCAAATCATAAATCATAATACATAATCAATAAATCAATAAACGAATTAAATAATTTTCTTCTAATAACAAATAAATAAACAAAATCTGAAATATATAACTGTAAATAATTAATTCAATTTAAATAAATAATCCACTCATATAACTCTTTTGCTCAAATCTAGATCTAAAATGGATTCTCATTTGATTTCTCATAATCCTGGATCCACCGTAAAATCACATAAAACTCAATTTAGAACTTATAGAAAAATTAACTAATAAAAATCACTTATTTGGATAAATCGGACACCCGAATATTCAGATCACCCATATGAAATTTCTCCTACTTTTCTTCTCTCCTTCTTTTTCTTCTTATTTTCTTCTTTTCCCTCTGCTATTTTTTTTTTCTTTTGTTTTGCCATGCTGCTCGGTTGTGTGTGTGATTGTTGCTATGTGAAAGCTTATATATATACATCCAACCGCCACACGCCTCTCTCCTGAATTCATGTCTATCTAGTCTCTTTTCTTCAATTGTCTAGTTCATGCTTTCTTTGACTTTTCTTTTACTCTAGTATCTTTATATTGCATCTTTGATGGACATATGTCCATTTTCTTTTATAAAAATGGCAGTATCTCATGCTCTCTCTCTCTCTCTCTCTCTCTCATTCTTGGCTAAATATTGCATTTTGTGTCTTTTGTTTTTTGTTTTTTTTTTTTTTTTTTATTGGTTTCTTTTGCTTCATCATATTAACAGCACATGTCCTCATTTTCCCCTCTTTATTTCTCAAGCAAATCCACTCTCATTATGATATAATTGCATGACACTTGTCTCTTTTATATATTAAAAATTTGCCACCATCTTAATTGTCATACACCATCTCACGACACTTGTCCATTTTCTAGATAAAATATTGGCAATTCTACCTCTCTTTCCTTCTCCACGTACAATCACCAAATGCATTGATTTCTCAATTTTTTGAATTGCCTTTTCACATTTTACTCGCCACATTTTTCTATGGTCTTTTTCATTTTACTCCTGACTTACATGATTTTTTTTAAAATATTCACCAAGTGGATATTTATCCATATATCCATTTTCTTATAAACCTTGGACCAGACTAAATTAATAACAATAACATGAGCTTCAATTAATGACAGACCCCTTTCCCTAAGCAGTTTGCCCGGCACCCCATGGTAGCCCTCCAGTGGATATCTAATCTCATTGAAAAGTTCCCGTGAAGCTAAACCATTTTATTTTTGTTAAACTTTCCAAATTCTTTGTTTATTGCGGAACCGTGGGGAAAATTTTTTATTTTATTTTGCTCTATTTCAAAATAATTTTATAAAAATTCGAGCAGTATAACGGTTGTTTTTCCGAATATACCACCCAGCGAAAGTTTATAAAATATAAACACTTCTAAAAACAATAAATTTCTCCAAACTTCTGGGCCTTCAACCCTCAATTTCTAATTCACAACACAAACACAATAAATTCAATCAAAACTAAAATATATATATATATAATAATTGAAATCACATGATTTACACACAAAATTATTTACAAAACATAATATAATTTATGCATAAGTGTTAATTTGCTTTCTTTACAAAATATATCAATTTAACTTATATACTTTCACAGCTAAAAGCACTCGGTCCTTTAATCCTGTGGAGGTGTCCTTACCCTTGATGCACCAGTGCTTGTATTTGGAGAGGTTTATTTATAGAACAGAAAATATATGATGAGTTAAACGAGCTCAGTGAGTGTCAAATATTTCTAATCAACTAAAATATTCTAAAATAGCCTCCCTGAAAAAGAAAAATATGTTATGCTAAAATAATTTAATGCTATTATATAAAATTCATGCTTTTAAAAATTAAACATATAGTGTGAATTATAAAAATTTCAAATTTCTTTTTCGCTGAAACTGGAAACAATGTTGGCGTTATCTTCTGAAAATAATCTATAAGGTGAAACAACTAACCATTGGTGGCCCATCTTGACAATACCCTCGGTAGATACAACGGAACGGAATTCCTGCATCGCTCAACCCGTATCGGGTGATAGAACGGAATTCCTGCATTGCTGAAACCACCATACCAGTTTATGTAACGAAATTCTTGCGTCACCACGTAGAAGCTAGCTCGCTAACTCAATATATACCCAAGACGTGCAGAGGGTGACACACTGAACTAACTAATTGACACATTCCCATCCTACCAAGTATGTCTAATCCAAAAATACCCCCGACTTTGTCATGCATGTTAGGGTACTTTGATCGGCAACATCCTATATTACCTTAAGGGTGTATCATAGGCCTAAAACTTTCGATTTCGAAACCTGCTACTTATCATTTATAAATTGTATAAAATCATTCCCATAAACTAAAATCTCGGAATAAAATTAAAGCAGCTATATAATCGATTCACACATTCAAATTCTGCATATAATGTAAAACTCATTTACTAAAATTTCATATATGAAATCACACGTATGAATTTAAAAGCATAACATATAAAATCTATTTGATTAGAAATAAAGCTTTCAAAAACAATTTTAAAAGACACTCACAATTGGTTTTACAGCCGTCCAAACACTAATTCGATTTCACCGCTTCGATCTCACTTACACAATTTCACATTCTAAATTTTAACAACTTTTCGACTAACTAATTTCACACACATTTAATCATGGAAACTCATCAAAACACCAATTCAAATGATTTTACATCATATTTCTTCCTTTGGCCATACACTACATACACCACCATCCATATACTAACTCAAATTTTTATTTCATAACCACATTCCTTCCTAACCATTTCTTGAATTGAATCCACACACAACCATCTTTATTTCATGATGGTAACTCATTCATTTCACCAACACATCATCAAATAAATAAATTACAATATTCATTACAAATCTCATTCCATTAATTATTTTGACAACCAACCTCATCCAACTTAATTTATTTTCATTCCATTAGTTTCCATTCATTTTATTTCACATCCAAACCTCACATAACAACATCAATTCTCATGAATTCAACTAAAAACACACTTGCCCTTTATACTAGAAAAATCCCAAGTCATGTACAATTAACATTTTCTTCAATTTTCTCTCCACCAACTAACTCAAAACTATTAAAATCATCACTCAAATTCAACAAACACCAAAAATTAATCACATCTCAACATACACCCCCTTTTTGCCATCCACCATAAACTCATACAAACCCATTCAATTCACTTTCTTCATTTAATTACATCAAACATCACCACAACCTCTCAAATAACATCTAACATAAACAAAATCAATTAACTTAAACTTATTTCCATAAATCATCAAAACCCTAACTTCCTTACCTTATTAAAAAGCTTGAATCAAGTTGCTTTAAGCTTTCTCCCACCTCTAAGCTTGGTTTGATGATGAATAGACTCTGTTTGAAACAAAATTCATATCAAATACATCATATTTCATAAATTCACCAAAACCCATTCAAAATTACATCAAACTAACATCAAAATTAATCCAATCACTCATCTATTTTTCTTCACCGGTTCCTTGTTCAATCTTGATGGATTTATGGGTGAGAGAGTGATGAAAAACTCCTTGAACATTAGCCCCTCTTCTTCCTTCTTCTTCTTCTTCTTCGGTTCTTCTTTCTTCCTTCTTTTTTTTTTTTTTTTTTTTCTTTTCGGTTCTTGCTCTTTCTACCGACTTGCATTTTGTTTGGTCTTCATTTAGCATTCAACTTTATATACTAAGCTTCCTCAATGTCCATTTTACCTATAAGATTCACCTGAAAATTCACCTAAAATGCCAAACATAGCCCTTAGTTACACTAATCACACTTTCATTGGTTATTACTTATATAATTATCCACGACACATATTTCAACCAATTTCTAATTTATCTTCACCACATATTTAGTCAATATAAGGACCATGAGATATTAATCTATCATTGGTGGATCCATAATTACAAGGATTGTGCTTCTTGAATAGTTTTCATCCATATAATTTCTATTAATACCACTAATGTTTATATTTAATCCTATTCACTTTCAAATAAATTTCAAGAAAATTTCACAGTCATCCAATTATCAAATTGACCATGTAATACTCTAATTGGGTGTCTTAATTCTCAATTCCAAGCTTTGAAGAAAATTTAATTGGATTTAAAATCATCCATAATAATTATTCTTCCAACAAGAGTATTTTCGTTTGACTATCTTCGGAACACATAACCTGTTTCCCATAACCAATATCCCATCATCCCTCAGCGAAAAGTCTTGGTATGACCTAGATTCAATCTTGCTCTTCAATTCCATCAGATACTGGTCTTGAGGCTGTAATTCTCTGATTCTCTCAATCAGGATAGGGCGCATGTGAAAGGTGGCTAGTAACGCCCCAGAATCTATCATCTCTAACTGTACCCCAAATGTTCTTAACTTAATCAGTAATGGAAGATATACAACCTTTAAGTGTGAGATAGAACCTATAGGCTTCCTGCTTAAGGTATCAGCGACCACATTTGCCTTTTTAGGATGATATTCAATAGTACAATCATAATCCTTGAGGAGCTCCATCCACCACCTTTGTCTCATATTCAATTCTTTCTGGGAAAATAAATACTGCAAACTTTTGTGGTCGGTGAAAATCCGGCAAGGGAGTCCATATAGATAGTGCCTTCAGATTCTCAAAACAAATACCACTGTAGCCAACTTTAGGTCGTGTGTAGGATAATTCTGTTCATACTTTTTCAACTGCCTGGAAGCATATACAACTACTTTCTTATTCTACATTAACACACAACCCAGGCCCTGCCTAGAGGCATCGCTGTACACGGTGAACCCGTCACATCTTGTCGGAATTGTGAGCACCAGAGTCGTAGTTAGTCTTCTCTTCAATTCATCAAAATTTTACTGACACGCATCTGATCACACGAATTTTTCTTCCTTATGGGTTAGCTTGGAAAATCCAGGCGGCGATCTTGGAAAATCCCTTTATGAATTTTCTGTACTAACTAGCTAAACCCAGGAAACTTCTGATTTCTGTTACACTGGTAGGTTGTCTCTAATTCACTATTGCCTCAATTTTCTGGGGATCAACTGAAATTCCTTATGCGGAGATTACATGTACTGGGAATGCCTCCTGATTAAGCCAGAACTGGCACTTACACAACTTTGCATACAACTGATGTTCCTTGAGGGTCTGCAACACAATCTTAAGGTGCTCTGCTTGCTCTTCTCTACTGCTTGAGTATACCAGAATGTCATTAATAAATACAATCACAAACTTATCTAGATAAGGTCTGAAAACCATGTTCGTTAAATCTATGAATGTTGCAGGGGCATTAGTCAATCTGAAAGGCATGACCAAAAATTTATAATGCCCGTACCGCATCCTAAAGGGAGTCATGGGAATATCTTCCCTACGAATCTTCAATTGATGGTAGCCGAACCTCAAGTCTATCTTAGAAAACACTCTAGATCACTGAAGTTGATCAAACAGATCGTCTGTTCTCAGAAGCGGATACTGATTACGCATTATCACCTTATTCAGTTGCCTGTAATCAATACACAATCTCATGCGCCCCCCAAGGCGAGATACTCGGCTTAACAAATCCCTTATTCACCAACTCCTCCATTTGTACTTTCAATTCTTTCAACTCTGAAAAAGTCATTCTATATGGTTCTTTGGAAATAAGTTGTGTTCCAGAAACCAATTCTACCTCAAATTCGATCTCCAGGTTTGGCGGTAAACTAGGAAGATCTTTTGGGAACACATCAGAGAAGCCCCTAACCACTGGGATATCTTGCAATTTCACTTAAGTGCCCTTCGCTTCAATGACATACAATAGATATCCCTGATGCGATTTCTGAAGCATCTTATGGGTTGTCATCACTACAATTAAACTACTGGCAAGTATCTTCCGTACTCCATGGAAAACCACATCAGACTCCCCCTCTTTAGCAAACTTAACTTCCTTACAGAAAGCAATCCATCGTGGCGTGATACCTAGACAACTAATCCATTCCGAAGATCACATTGAAATCAGATCTGTCGAAAATTCTTGACCCTCAATAACTACCTGGCTACCCAAATACAGCTTGTCTGCTAACAATACATCCACCGTAGGAATTGATACTCTCAATCGACAATCTACGGGTTTCGATTTCCTATTGCTGGTCTAAGCGAAATGCATGGACACAAATGAATGGGTAGCACCCGGATCTATCAATATGAATGCATCACGGCCAAATACTGTAATAGTACCTGTCACAACTTTAGAAGTCGCATCCGCCTCTTATTGCGTTCCTGCATATACTTGGGCCTGTGTATGAGGTATCCCTGGCTGTCCTGTAGGGGTTGCTCCTCTACTCCCTGAATCTCGGCCTGCTATAATTGGAGCACCTGGTCCCCTCGTTTGGGAGCTTCTGCCTCCCTGTCTTTGACTCCCGCTAATCGATGTGGAAGCTGAATGCTCTGTCACTAACCTCTCTGTGCCAACTAATTACAGATATTCTCTCATATAATGGCCTTCCTGCCCACAATGGAAGCAAGAGGTGGTACTCGTCTTACATTCGCCCAGATGTCTCTTACCACAAGTTCTACATTTTGAAAATAGGTCTCTTGTATCTCGAGAACCTTCAGGTACTGTGGGTGATCTGATTGAGCCCTAACTAGAAGAGGCTCCTCGGCTCATCTGTCGACTACCAACCCATTTGGTCTTGCTTCTCTTTCTAGCACTCTGACTGGGTCCGCTTTAGAAGGAATTAGGGCCATTGCACTTCTTTTTTAATCTTGAACCTTAAGCAACGACAGCTGCATTCTTTTTTACCTTAAGAGTAACCTCAACAAATTCCCCGTAATGTGATTGAGGTGCCAGTGATAGGTGAATTCTGATGCTAGGGTTCAAACCTACTATAAATCTCTTACACTTCTGCTTTTCATCCCCAGCAATGAATGGGACGATTCAAACTTACTCTGAGAACCTTTTTTCATAGTCGGTCACCGATATTGATCCCTATTCCAACCTGAAGAACTCTTCCATTCTGGTATCTTTATAGCCCTTTAGGTAGAACCTGTCCAGTCCTTTTGGAATAGCTCCCAGGACACCCCTCCTAGATGTTGTCTCTCTAATGCCTCCCACCAATCTTTTGCTCTCTCTTCAAGGAAGAAGGATGAGAATAACACTTTTGTTCGTCTGTGCACTCCATAACTTTGTAAATTTTATCCATCCGGTCAAACCACTCAAGGGTGCTTTCGGGATCGCCATTACCGTCAAATGGTTTGCGCCTAATTTACAAGCCCTCTCTATAGACTGCTTTGGTGTTTCGGGGCTTGTATGTGGTTGGCGCATGGCTACCATCAGAATTTGAGCTACTTGTTCTGCATTATAATTTTCATTGGCTGGTGTAGCAGACCCTAATGTTTGTGGTTGAAGTCGATCTACAGAAGCACTCGCAAACCCCACCGCATGCTCGGACTCTGGAACTGGTGGTGCATCTGGCACTGACGCTGGAACTGAAGCTAGAGCTGCTCCAGAGGCTCCTTTGGGATCCTATCGACCTCTACGATGCATAGTTGTTGTGAATTCAACAAAAACTAAATTATATGACACTTGTATTATATATACGAAAAATAATGAAATTTTTAGAGTTACTTGCTTATAAAACAATGTAAAACACATTGTAAAAATCAAATAACATAAATAAGCACCTCAAACCACGCTCTGATACCAATCCTGATAGGCCCCTTTCCCTAGGCAGCCTGCCCGGCACCCCACGATAGCCCTCCAATAGATATCTAATAATGCTGAAAAGTTCCCGTGAAGCTGAGTCGTTTTATTTTTGCTAAACTTTCCAAATCCTCTGTTTATTGTAGAAACGTGAGAAAAATTTTTCATTTTGTTTGCTCGATTTCAAAATAATTTTATAAAAATTCAGGCAGAATAACGGCTGTTTTTTCCAAATATACCACCCTGTGAAAGTTTACAAGATATAAACACTTATGAAAGCAATCAATTTCCCCAAACTTCTGGGTCTCTGGCCCTCAATTTACAATTCACAACACAAACACAACAAATTCAATCAAAACTAAAATAGATATATATATATCATAATTGAAATCACATGATTTACACACAAAATTATTTACAAAACATAATGTAATTTATGCATAAGTGTCAATTTACTTTCTTTACAAAATATATCAATTTAACTTATATACTTTAATAGTTAAATGCACTCGGTTCTTTAATCCTGTGGGGCTGTCCCTGCCTTTAATGTACTAGTGTCCGCACGTGGGGAGGTTTATTTATAAAATAGAAAATATATGATGAGCTAAACTAGCTCAGCGAGTGTCAAGTATTTCTAATTAACTAAAATTTTCTAAAATAGCCTCCTTGAAAAAAATATGTATATATTATGCTAAAACAATTTAATACTGTTATATAAAATTCATGCTTTTAAAAATTAAACATATAGTGTGAATCATAAAAATTTCAAATTTCTTTTTAGAAAAACTTCATTTTAGTCCCTGAGATTTTCGAAAATATCAAATTTTTAAACATCTTTTGGAAACAATTTTTTTATCCCTAACTTTTTCAAAACTCTTCAAAAAGGTCTCCACCATCTTCAACAGACCAAGATTCAATCTGGTGGATCTCCACCATCTTTAACAGACCAAGATTCAAACCCCTTTACCAATATCATCAACAACCCCACAAACTACAACATTATCAAGAACATCACAGCATCATCAAGAATATCTCCAACAACAACAACATCAACAACAACATTAAGAAATAAAAATCAAAACTGTTTATAAAAAAGAAAAAATGGAAACAAGGGGTTGATGACAAACCCAGATGAAGCTCCTCATCTGGGTTCGATCGAACCCAGCTGAGGACCTTCATCTGGGTTCGATGAACCCAGACGAAGCAGTTGGAACTTCATCTGGGTTCATCGAACCCAGACGAAGACGCTTCGTCTGGGTTTGATCGAACCCAAGCAGACGCTTCGTCTGGGTTTGATCGAACCCAAGCGAAGCTCTTCGTTTGGGTTTGATCGAACCTAGACGGAAAGGCTCCATCTGGGTTCAATCGAACCCAAATGAAGAAGAGCATTACCTAAGTCTCAGAACAAGTTCATGTGCTGAACAAAAGTTCTGAATTAGTACCATTCCCTTTCTGTAAAATTTTATTATCTCCATTTGCGAACAATATCTTGTAAGTTTCAATTTCAATTGTTGTACTTCGTATTTAAATCAATGTTAAATGTTTCTCATCTATCAGTATGTCCCAAATCTGTATTATCAATTTACAAGTATATAGTTGGAACCCTCAGAGGTAAATTCCAGGGGTAATTCTGAATAGATACCTTCACCTGGTCTGCACTTGAGGAAACACAACACGTACTTGTATATTGAATTTATTGTATTTACAAAGTATTTTCAATTTCAGTTGTTATTTATTCATTCATAATTTCAATTACAATTGTTCTTATTCATTCATAATTTCATTCGTTGTTTACTACAATTGCTCTTTGATTATTATCATGTCTCCATGTTTACATCCTCGAATGGTACCAGGCTCTGATACCATTCGAGGATGTAAACATGGAGACATGATAATAATCAAAGAGCAATTATAGTAAACAACGTCGAGGATGTAAACATGGAGACATGATAATAATCAAAGAGCAATTGTAGTAAACAACGAATGAAATTATGAATGAATAAGAACAATTGTAATTGAAATTATGAATGAATAAATAACAACTGAAATTGAAAATACTTTGTAAATACAATAAATTCAATATACAAGTACGTGTTGTGTTTCCTCAAGTGCAGACCAGGTGAAGGTATCTATTCAGAATTACCCCTGGAATTTACCTCTGAGGGTTCCAACTATATACTTGTAAATTGATAATACAGATTTGGGACATACTGATAGATGAGAAACATTTAACATTGATTTAAATACGAAGTACAACAATTGAAATTGAAACTTACAAGATATTGTTCGCAAATGGAGATAATAAAATTTTACAGAAAGGGAATGGTACTAATTCAGAACTTTTGTTCAGCACATGAACTTGTTCTGAGACTTAGGATTTTTTTCTACTGAAAACAACCTCTACCCCTCGAAGAAGGAGAGTTATCAATTTATATTATCTGGACTCTAGTTAACTAACTAAGGTATTGTCTAAACCCTAGTTAACCAACTATGGTTCAGGTCCCATGGTGACATGATTCCAGCTTTTCCGAGAATATCGGTAGTGACTGAAGGAATCAATACACATGCTGTCTGTGGGGAGTAATTATATCGTCAGGCATCTTCATTATGGTAAATGGGAGAGACTGGAAGAAGCCTTGCACATGGCATTGGTCAGGAATATAATGGTCAGGCATCTTCACATGGCGTTTGTCTGCTTATGGTAAATGGGAGAGACTGGAAGAAGCCTTGCACATGGCGTTGGTCAGGAATATAATGGTCAGGCATCTTCACATGGCGTTTGTCTGCTTCTGGTGAATGGGAGGGACTGGAAGAAGCATTGCACATGGCGTTGGTCAGGAATATTTCACCGAAAAGTCTTTTGTCATCTTGTGTCTTGCTTGTCAAGTTATCATGACCCGTGAATGCAGGAGAGTCATAATTTCTGGTATGAAGCCAGGTCACAACCAAAGAGATCTGGATTGATATCTTCGAGTCCTTCTTGGTCATCATTGTCTTCACTTTGTTGGGAATCCGACTTGGTTGAGGAGGAAACTGTTGGCAGGAATTCTGTCATTATTGCAGCAACTTCTTCTTTGGATTTAGCTGCTCCCAATCGTGCTTGGAGCTGGGATTTGGAGAGAAGAAATTGTTCTTGCTCTGGTTTGATGGTGGGAGCCCGACAGAGTTCAGGGTTGTCCGCCAGGTATTGTTTGACTGCATTGTCGTCAACTTTAGAGAGGTTCATACCACTCCACCATTTGATCATATATTGTCTTCCAAAGTATGGGACCGTAAAATTTCCAATTTGCCTATCTTGAATTTGATAGTCCAGCATCAGAATCCAAGTGAGGCTGAGATGCTTATAAAAAATCAAAAGGATTGGAAGAAATTCTTGATCTTTTGGGACCACCGCGTGGGTTGTCCAGTAATCAAAGCCTCGTTTGACTGGGGGAGGAAGAAAATCAATTGTTGGCCCACATTTGTCCCACCATTCGTAAAACCAATGGGGTAAATCTACTAGTTGAAAGTTCTTGTCAAAAAAAAAAAACCATGATTTTGAGTTTGAAAAGTTTTGTTTATAAAACGTACGGTACCACGCATCCATATGGTCCCAATAGGTATAACTTTGGGGTATAAAGACTTGTGATAAAGTTTTGGCAGTATTTGGGTTTCCCCATTGCCCTTAGGAAATTATTTTTCTAATTTTTACTTTTGAAAATGCTATTTTGGCTGGATTGATTTTGTCCGCAATAGGTTGAAGACCTATTGAGTCTGAATCCACCAGAATGAATTCATAAAATTGTTGAGTTTTGTGGGAATTTTCATATAAACGAAAATGTTGATTTGAAAGGTAATGGTCAGCTAATCGTTTGGGCTGGTTCAGATTTTGTTCTGTTAACATTGAGGGTTCTAGAGGAAAAATCCTCTCAAAGTATGGTTTGTTAACATAGGTGAATTTTGGTTGGTTGACCTGTGGGAAAAGTAAGGCTTTGTTGGCAGGTTGTTGGGTCAATGAAGTTGAGGCTGCATTTTTATATGTATTTGTCAATGAAGTAATTGGGCTGAAACGATTCGTCAGGTCTAAGGGGGTAAGGAGTTTTTGTGGGAATGTTCCTAGAGGAACCAATTGACTTTGTGGAGATTGGCCTTGGGTTGATTGAGAAGTTTGGGCCATGGAATAATTGGATTTTCGGGTGTAGGCAGGTTTGTCTTCAATTTTTGGGCTAGTGATTTGTTGTGTGGAGGTCAAAATCTGTTTTGAGGCCGAAGCCCTTAATTGTACCTTTTTTGTTTCACCCGAAGATGCCGGGCTATTTTTGTCTTTTCCTTTGGAAGCAGTAGAGCGGAGGTTGGCACTCATTTTCTTCCCTGCAAGAATTCTCTTGTCAAAAAATCAGGCAAAGAATTCTGGTTTCCATTGATATGTTGGATCTCAAAATCAAATATTGATAAAAGGGCTTGCCATCTGGCAAAGATTTGTTTAGAAGCAAGATTTTTAACATCTTTTTGTAAAATGAACTTGGCAGATTGACAATCAATTTTTAAAAGGAATTTTTGATTGATCAAATCATCTTGAAATTTTTGAATAGTTAAAACAATTGCTAAAATTTCTTTTTTGACTGTAGAATATTTGCTCTGAGTTTCATTCCATGTTCCCGAGAAATACCTAACTAAATGGTCTTGGCCTTGAATGGTTTGCGTCAGTATCCCTCCATATCCTATATCAGAGGCATCTGTTTCAACTATTTTGGGTGCTAATGGGTGGCAAATTGTAAGACAGGGAATCCTTTTAACCTGTCTTTTGATGGACCTGACTATGTTGGTATGGTGTTCAGACCATGCTGGAGGGTTTGATTTTAGTCTATCAAACAATGGCTTACACATTGGTCGGATATTCTTACAGAAATCTGCAATATAGTTAAGACATCCTAGAAATCTTTGTAATTGAGTTTTATCTTTGATGACATCAGGAAATTTATCGGTGAAATCAAGACTTCTTTGAATTGGAATGATGGTTCCATTGTCGATATTATGGCCTAAGAATCTGATATTTGTCTGTAGAAGAACTATCTTTGGGGCCGAGACCACTAATCCATTGTTCTTGACTATATGAAGGAAAGTATTCAAATGTTTCCAATGTTGGTCAATATTGTTTGAGAAGACTAAGACATCATCTATGTAAACTATTATGAATGATGAGTAGGGGTTAAAAATATCATTCATAATGGATTGGAATTCTGATGGAGCATTTTTAAGGCCAAAGGGCATGACATTCCACTCATATTGGCCGAATGGTACAGTAAAGGCTGTTTTATATCTATCTTTGTCAGCTATTTGTATTTGCCAAAATCCTGATTTCATATCAAATTTGGACATAATAATAGCACTATGAAGTCTTTTAAGAAGGTCGGATTTGTTAGGAATAGGGTACCTAATCCATTCTAAAGCTGCATTGAGTGGTTTGTAATTTATGACTAATCTTGGTACTCCTCTCTCGATCTCAGAGGCCTTTTGGACATAGAAAGCTGCACAACTCCAGGGGGATTTGGACTTTCTTATTAAGCCTTTTTCTAATAATTCTTGTATTTCTTTTTGACAGAATTGTAAGAGGGCGTCATTCATTTGTATTGGTCGTGCTTTGGTGGGGATTTGTCGCTCATTGAAGTCCTTCCGATAGGGAAGTTCTACAATGTGTTTTTTCCTTTTCCAGAAAGCATTAGGAAAGGAGGAGCAGACTTGGGATTCTAATGTTTTACGAAATTGGAGAATTTGGTGTTGTATTAACGGATTTTCTAATTGTTGCTTTTGTCGTTGGTATTGAATATCATGTTGTAGATAAGTTAATTGTTGTTGTTTTCTGTCTAAGGATTGGATGGCTTTGTCTATGGAAATTGAATTGGTCTTTAGGAGGTCTAAATCTTTAGTTTGCTTAGGCATTGAAAATTCGAACAGTAGCTCTTTATTCATGTAATTTGTAATTATTCCTTTGTCTGTTACTTGAAAAGGAGTAATTAATTCCAGGAAAGGTGTTCCTAGGATGACTGTTTGTGTTAATGTTTTAACCAATATAAATGGCATCTTATAACAGACACCTTGATTACAGACCTTGGCTGATGGTAACTTATATTTAATGTCAAGAGGTGTTTTGTTAGCTCCATAAAGGAGTTCAGAAGTTCTTTTAAAATATTTGGTAGGAACTAATCCTTCTTGGATACAGTTTAAGTCAGCTCCTGAATCTATTAGGGCATGTTGGACTTCTAGGACATAATTATCTTTTATTCTTATTTGAAGACTGCAGTACCATTTTCGAAATGTTACTCTCTGAGTGAGATTTATAAACAGATGTTCTGAGATTGGTTCAATTTGATCTTCGTTTTGCTCAGTATCTGAGCTAAAGGAAGATGGTGATATGGTCTTAAGACTTGATTTTTCTTGGAGGACTTTTATTGTTAATTTTAGTTCCTTTATCTCGTTTTTAATTTGTTTTACTTCTTGTTGGAGGTCACTAATAGTGGTCTTTTTAGGTTTGAACCTAGAAAGGATATCTTTGTCAAAGTCGATTGGTTTAAAAGGTTTTTTAATTTTGCTAGTACTGGAGCTAGCTTCATTGTCTAAGTTTGTAACCATTTCCTTAAGGCTAGCTAATTGTTTTGCCTTTTGTTCTAGATTGCTAATTTGATCTATTAATTCTATCCAATTAATTAAATCTTTTTTCTCTAGGACACAGATTGTTTTCACAGAACTATCTTTGTCTCTACAATTACAAGCTTGTTTGGCAATACTGGTTGATTCGCTATCACTATAGTCTACTGAAGAATCAGAGAGGGTCCAAATATCGTTATCAGTTTGGATATTTTCTGATTCAGTAGAACCAGTATCAATAATATTCATGATTTGTTGTTTAACAGAGTCTTCTATTTCTAAGTCTTGGATTTTCTTTTTCAGTTCTGGGCATTTGTTAGCATAGTGACCTATTTTTCCACATTTGTAACATTTATTAGATTGTCTTTTGAATGGTCTAAAAGATCGGTTTTTCCTATTTTTATTGTAATAGTTATTGTCTGGATTTCTGGGGTATTTTTTGTGTCTTTTATAAGGTGGGTAAGTTTTGTGATTACCTTTCTTTTTTCTGGAGGATTTTTTAATTTTGTCAAAGCCAAATTGATCACACCAAGATCCTAATTCCTTATGGGTCTTTTTCCTATCCTTTTTGATTTGATCTTGGATCCTTAGGTCGTTACATAATTGTAATCCCGTTACTTCTATTGCCTGTATTATTTCTCCATAGGTCATGTTTTCTATATCTACTTCTAACCAATTGTCTTCAGATTGTAGGGTTACTATTTTGTCTCGAACTTTGTTAGCGAATAATGTTGGTAATCCTGAAATAAATTTTTCTTTCCAATATGCTGCATTACTATCCGTTCTTTGCATTACTCTTGTTAGAAATACGTCTTTATACCATTTGAATTCTCCTAAGGTTTTACACCTAAGATTATGGAGTTTGGATAATTGTCTTTCTTCTAAGAAATTTGGATTTCCTATGAAATGCAATCCTATGGTCGCGATTAGTGTATTTAAAGCATCTGGTTCTCTGGGATTCCTATCTGGTAAGTTTAGTCTTGTCGCATTTAAGATTTCATTTCTTTGTATTTCACTAAGATGGTTATTCCACCATCCTGACAATTGTCCTTCAAAACCTAGAGTAATCATTTGGGCAGCATCTTTTTGTGATAAATTTTGTTTTTCTATGTAAATTCTTCCTACAGTATACATTTGTTTTAAAACAGTCATTGTCTGGTAATGGGCTAAACCATCTATATTCCATTGGTAACAGGCATTTCCTGTATAGGCTCTATAGGGAACAGGTTCTTCATATTGTAAATCAGGGGGTGATGGCTTAGGGTAATATGGTTTCTCTTGTTTAGTGGAATTGTATATTTTTTGGACAAATAATTCTGCTTCAGATATTTTTATGTCATCCTGGTCCGTGGAATAGTCTGAATCTGTACCTTGACTAATTGTTTCATCTAAGGTCAGGATATTAGGATTATTGCTACTGCTAGGTTCGTTTTTGAGTTCTGCTAGTTTGTCATCAATGGTCTTAAGAATATCTTGAGTGTCAAAACACTTGCCTATTCCTGTTGGTTCAGGGAATAATGGTTGGGAACTTATTCTAGCCGGTTTGGAATGTTTTAGCCTAGGTGTGCGATTGACCATTTCTAATTGTTCTATTTGCAGTTTGAGTTGTCTGTTGTCAGTTTGAGATTGAAGCTCTAAGCGATCTAGTTGTTCACCTATAGTAGTCAAATATTCATTAGCGAAATTATTTTGTTTTATGATTATGCCGGATTGGTGTTGAGTAGCAGGATCTGTTTTGGACAGTTCTTCTGGAATAGTGGCAAAGGGGGTGCATGCCACAGGAATTTGGGATTCTGTTAGGGTTTCAAATTTTTCTTTTGGAGGATGGTTTGACTTATGAATGCCTTTACTAGTCTTATAATGTTTTGGAGGTTTATCAGTTAGTGTATTACATTGTCTTTCATATGTATGTCGATGTTTGTACCAGATAAAAAAGGGTAGGGTTTCTTGGAGATGTTTGACAGTTTCTAACCATCTCACCCTAAACTGGGCTCTCTTCTTTTCGGAATATGTGTTTTCATAATGGTCTCTTTCTTCCTTGTTTATGGAGAAATAATAATCTTGTAACAGGAAATCAAAGTCAACCTTGTTGGTGGAGATGACATTGATCTCTGCACAACATTCAGTTTGGACTTGTGATTGGGTGGGAGAGAAATGTTCCTCTTCTTCTATTTGTCTATTGTTATGTATGGGTCTAGCTATTTGTTCCTCTGTTCTATAGATCCTATTGGTCAAATTACTATAATCTCTAGGTAACGTGGGCATAGATTGTTTACTAGAATGACTTCGTAAAAGAGATCTAGCCGTTTGAAAGGCTGTAGAGGTCGGACTATTAGGTCTAGAGGTATTGTAATGTGAAACAGAATGTCTATGGCCGAAGGATATTCCCAAAGATCCATCAGCATAGTTTCTGTGAGACGTTAATGGTCTTTCAGGAGGGAGTTGAGTATTGGGGGCTTGATTCTTTTTGATCCATTCGTCAGGAAACTTAATTTGATGCCATCCTAATGGTCTAGGTACCAAGGGTTGGATTTGTTTAGAGGCTACAAAGGACATGATCTGATTTTTTGGTATATTTGGGCGGATAAAGTTGGAGACAATTCCAGTATTCATAACCCTATAATTGACGTTGTAAATCAGTTTGTAAGGACAGGATCCTTTTATAAAATTATAATTGTGGACTTGTATATCAACCTTTAGACATAATTCTTTATGGTCATCTGCTTTTAGGGCAATACTAAAGTCTGGAAAGCAAACAAAGTATACTGGTCCGTATGTGAGCGTTGTTTCTAGGGCTCCATGGATGGATTCCATGTAATCCTCTATTCTAGCATCTCTCAATACAATTAACATTGAATTATTTAGTCCTAATTTTGATATTGGTTTCACAGCTAATTGTACTCCTCCGATGTGGAGATCGGTGTATCCTAATTTAGCATAATAATTTAGACTGTTTTTATTAAGCAGGTTGGTCGAGAATGTATCGGTGATGAATTTGACATTTATTTCTTTTAGTTTGTTACCAAGAAGGCTTTTAAAACTAAAAAAGTTTGATGGTTTGTAAATTGTCTTTAATTCTAGTTTTGGTAATTTCCAATTACTAAGTTCCTGGTCATTCCAATTTGTTTCATAATTTACTACAGATTGAGCTTCTTCACTATTTTCATGGTCTGGATCTACTCCCCTAAAGATCGGAGTTTCTGACATGGTTGTGGGATTAACAAGAGATAGAATTGGTCTTAATCAAACCTATGGCTCCCAGTTCAAGGATTTACACAACCAACACCTCTTCTTGGGCTTACCGGTCTACCTTCCTAAGGCTTCACCTAGTATTTGACTAAAAACAAGTTTATCTAATGCTTTCCCCACAAACATAATCACAGGCTCTGATACCATTCGAGGATGTAAACATGGAGACATGATAATAATCAAAGAGCAATTGTAGTAAACAACGAATGAAATTATGAATGAATAAGAACAATTGTAATTGAAATTATGAATGAATAAATAACAACTGAAATTGAAAATACTTTGTAAATACAATAAATTCAATATACAAGTACGTGTTGTGTTTCCTCAAGTGCAGACCAGGTGAAGGTATCTATTCAGAATTACCCCTGGAATTTACCTCTGAGGGTTCCAACTATATACTTGTAAATTGATAATACAGATTTGGGACATACTGATAGATGAGAAACATTTAACATTGATTTAAATACGAAGTACAACAATTGAAATTGAAACTTACAAGATATTGTTCGCAAATGGAGATAATAAAATTTTACAGAAAGGGAATGGTACTAATTCAGAACTTTTGTTCAGCACATGAACTTGTTCTGAGACTTAGGATTTTTTTCTACTGAAAACAACCTCTACCCCTCGAAGAAGGAGAGTTATCAATTTATATTATCTGGACTCTAGTTAACTAACTAAGGTATTGTCTAAACCCTAGTTAACCAACTATGGTTCAGGTCCCATGGTGACATGATTCCAGCTTTTCCGAGAATATCGGTAGTGACTGAAGGAATCAATACACATGCTGTCTGTGGGGAGTAATTATATCGTCAGGCATCTTCATTATGGTAAATGGGAGAGACTGGAAGAAGCCTTGCACATGGCATTGGTCAGGAATATAATGGTCAGGCATCTTCACATGGCGTTTGTCTGCTTATGGTAAATGGGAGAGACTGGAAGAAGCCTTGCACATGGCGTTGGTCAGGAATATAATGGTCAGGCATCTTCACATGGCGTTTGTCTGCTTCTGGTGAATGGGAGGGACTGGAAGAAGCATTGCACATGGCGTTGGTCAGGAATATTTCACCGAAAAGTCTTTTGTCATCTTGTGTCTTGCTTGTCAAGTTATCATGACCCGTGAATGCAGGAGAGTCATAATTTCTGGTATGAAGCCAGGTCACAACCAAAGAGATCTGGATTGATATCTTCGAGTCCTTCTTGGTCATCATTGTCTTCACTTTGTTGGGAATCCGACTTGGTTGAGGAGGAAACTGTTGGCAGGAATTCTGTCATTATTGCAGCAACTTCTTCTTTGGATTTAGCTGCTCCCAATCGTGCTTGGAGCTGGGATTTGGAGAGAAGAAATTGTTCTTGCTCTGGTTTGATGGTGGGAGCCCGACAGAGTTCAGGGTTGTCCGCCAGGTATTGTTTGACTGCATTGTCGTCAACTTTAGAGAGGTTCATACCACTCCACCATTTGATCATATATTGTCTTCCAAAGTATGGGACCGTAAAATTTCCAATTTGCCTATCTTGAATTTGATAGTCCAGCATCAGAATCCAAGTGAGGCTGAGATGCTTATAAAAAATCAAAAGGATTGGAAGAAATTCTTGATCTTTTGGGACCACCGCGTGGGTTGTCCAGTAATCAAAGCCTCGTTTGACTGGGGGAGGAAGAAAATCAATTGTTGGCCCACATTTGTCCCACCATTCGTAAAACCAATGGGGTAAATCTACTAGTTGAAAGTTCTTGTCAAAAAAAAAAAACCATGATTTTGAGTTTGAAAAGTTTTGTTTATAAAACGTACGGTACCACGCATCCATATGGTCCCAATAGGTATAACTTTGGGGTATAAAGACTTGTGATAAAGTTTTGGCAGTATTTGGGTTTCCCCATTGCCCTTGGGAAATTATTTTTCTAATTTTTACTTTTGAAAATGCTATTTTGGCTGGATTGATTTTGTCCGCAATAGGTTGAAGACCTATTGAGTCTGAATCCACCAGAATGAATTCATAAAATTGTTGAGTTTTGTGGGAATTTTCATATAAACGAAAATGTTGATTTGAAAGGTAATGGTCAGCTAATCGTTTGGGCTGGTTCAGATTTTGTTCTGTTAACATTGAGGGTTCTAGAGGAAAAATCCTCTCAAAGTATGGTTTGTTAACATAGGTGAATTTTGGTTGGTTGACCTGTGGGAAAAGTAAGGCTTTGTTGGCAGGTTGTTGGGTCAATGAAGTTGAGGCTGCATTTTTATATGTATTTGTCAATGAAGTAATTGGGCTGAAACGATTCGTCAGGTCTAAGGGGGTAAGGAGTTTTTGTGGGAATGTTCCTAGAGGAACCAATTGACTTTGTGGAGATTGGCCTTGGGTTGATTGAGAAGTTTGGGCCATGGAATAATTGGATTTTCGGGTGTAGGCAGGTTTGTCTTCAATTTTTGGGCTAGTGATTTGTTGTGTGGAGGTCAAAATCTGTTTTGAGGCCGAAGCCCTTAATTGTACCTTTTTTGTTTCACCCGAAGATGCCGGGCTATTTTTGTCTTTTCCTTTGGAAGCAGTAGAGCGGAGGTTGGCACTCATTTTCTTCCCTGCAAGAATTCTCTTGTCAAAAAATCAGGCAAAGAATTCTGGTTTCCATTGATATGTTGGATCTCAAAATCAAATATTGATAAAAGGGCTTGCCATCTGGCAAAGATTTGTTTAGAAGCAAGATTTTTAACATCTTTTTGTAAAATGAACTTGGCAGATTGACAATCAATTTTTAAAAGAATTTTTGATTGATCAAATCATCTTGAAATTTTTGAATAGTTAAAACAATTGCTAAAATTTCTTTTTTGACTGTAGAATATTTGCTCTGAGTTTCATTCCATGTTCCCGAGAAATACCTAACTAAATGGTCTTGGCCTTGAATGGTTTGCGTCAGTATCCCTCCATATCCTATATCAGAGGCATCTGTTTCAACTATTTTGGGTGCTAATGGGTGGCAAATTGTAAGACAGGGAATCCTTTTAACTTGTCTTTTGATGGACCTGACTATGTTGGTATGGTGTTCAGACCATACTGGAGGGTTTGATTTTAGTCTATCAAACAATGGCTTACACATTGGTCGGATATTCTTACAGAAATCTGCAATATAGTTAAGACATCCTAGAAATCTTTGTAATTGGGTTTTATCTTTGATGACATCAGGAAATTTATCGGTGAAATCAAGACTTCTTTGAATTGGAATGATGGTTCCATTATCGATATTATGGCCTAAGAATCTGATATTTGTCTGTAGAAGAACTATCTTTGGGGCCGAGACCACTAATCCATTGTTCTTGACTATATGAAGGAAAGTATTCAAATGTTTCCAATGTTGGTCAATATTGTTTGAGAAGACTAAGACATCATCTATGTAAACTATTATGAATGATGAGTAGGGGTTAAAAATATCATTCATAATGGATTGGAATTCTGATGGGGCATTTTTAAGGCCAAAGGGCATGACATTCCACTCATATTGGCCGAATGGTATCAGAGCCTGTGATTATGTTTGTGGGGAAAGCATTAGATAAACTTGTTTTTAGTCAAATACTAGGTGAAGCCTTAGGAAGGTAGACCGGTAAGCCCAAGAAGAGGTGTTGGTTGTGTAAATCCTTGAACTGGGAGCCATAGGTTTGATTAAGACCAATTCTATCTCTTGTTAATCCCACAACCATGTCAGAAACTCCGATCTTTAGGGGAGTAGATCCAGACCATGAAAATAGTGAAGAAGCTCAATCTGTAGTAAATTATGAAACAAATTGGAATGACCAGGAACTTAGTAATTGGAAATTACCAAAACTAGAATTAAAGACAATTTACAAACCATCAAACTTTTTTAGTTTTAAAAGCCTTCTTGGTAACAAACTAAAAGAAATAAATGTCAAATTCATCACCGATACATTCTCGACCAACCTGCTTAATAAAAACAGTCTAAATTATTATGCTAAATTAGGATACACCGATCTCCACATCGGAGGAGTACAATTAGCTGTGAAACCAATGTCAAAATTAGGACTAAATAATTCAATGTTAATTGTATTGAGAGATGCTAGAATAGAGGATTACATGGAATCCATCCATGGAGCCCTAGAAACAACGCTCACATACGGACCAGTATACTTTGTTTGCTTTCCAGACTTTAGTATTGCCCTAAAAGCAGATGACCATAAAGAATTATGTCTAAAGGTTGATATACAAGTCCACAATTATAATTTTATAAAAGGATCCTGTCCTTACAAACTGATTTACAACGTCAATTATAGGGTTATGAATACTGGAATTGTCTCCAACTTTATCCGCCCAAATATACCAAAAAATCAGATCATGTCCTTTGTAGCCTCTAAACAAATCCAACCCTTGGTACCTAGACCATTAGGATGGCATCAAATTAAGTTTCCTGACGAATGGATCAAAAAGAATCAAGCCCCCAATACTCAACTCCCTCCTGAAAGACCATTAATGTCTCACAGAAACTATGCTGATGGATCTTTGGGAATATCCTTCGGCCATAGACATTCTGTTTCACATTACAATACCTCTAGACCTAATAGTCCGACCTCTACAGCCTTTCAAACGGCTAGATCTCTTTTACGAAGTCATTCTAGTAAACAATCTATGCCCACGTTACCTAGAGATTATAGTAATTTGACCAATAGGATCTATAGAACAGAGGAACAAATAGCTAGACCCATACATAACAATAGACAAATAGAAGAAGAGGAACATTTCTCTCCCACCCAATCACAAGTCCAAACTGAATGTTGTGCAGAGATCAATGTCATCTCCACCAACAAGGTTGACTTTGATTTCCTGTTACAAGATTATTATTTCTCCATAAACAAGGAAGAAAGAGACCATTATGAAAACACATATTCCGAAAAGAAGAGAGCCCAGTTTAGGGTGAGATGGTTAGAAACTGTCAAACATCTCCAAGAAACCCTACCCTTTTTTATCTGGTACAAACATCGACATACATATGAAAGACAATGTAATACACTAACTGATAAACCTCCAAAACATTATAAGACTAGTAAAGGCATTCATAAGTCAAACCATCATCCAAAAGAAAAATTTGAAACCCTAACAGAATCCCAAATTCCTGTGGCATGCACCCCCTTTGCCACTATTCCAGAAGAACTGTCCAAAACAGATCCTGCTACTCAACACCAATCCGGCATAATCATAAAACAAAATAATTTCGCTAATGAATATTTGACTACTATAGGTGAACAACTAGATCGCTTAGAGCTTCAATCTCAAACTGACAACAGACAACTCAAACTGCAAATAGAACAATTAGAAATGGTCAATCGCACACCTAGGCTAAAACATTCCAAACCGGCTAGAATAAGTTCCCAACCATTATTCCCTGAACCAACAGGAATAGGCAAGTGTTTTGACACTCAAGATATTCTTAAGACCATTGATGACAAACTAGCAGAACTCAAAAACGAACCTAGCAGTAGCAATAATCCTAATATCCTGACCTTAGATGAAACAATTAGTCAAGGTACAGATTCAGACTATTCCACGGACCAGGATGACATAAAAATATCTGAAGCAGAATTATTTGTCCAAAAAATATACAATTCCACTAAACAAGAGAAACCATATTACCCTAAGCCATCACCCCCTGATTTACAATATGAAGAACCTGTTCCCTATAGAGCCTATACAGGAAATGCCTGTTACCAATGGAATATAGATGGTTTAGCCCATTACCAGACAATGACTGTTTTAAAACAAATGTATACTGTAGGAAGAATTTACATAGAAAAACAAAATTTATCACAAAAAGATGCTGCCCAAATGATTACTCTAGGTTTTGAAGGACAATTGTCAGGATGGTGGAATAACCATCTTAGTGAAATACAAAGAAATGAAATCTTAAATGCGACAAGACTAAACTTACCAGATAGGAATCCCAGAGAACCAGATGCTTTAAATACACTAATCGCGACCATAGGATTGCATTTCATAGGAAATCCAAATTTCTTAGAAGAAAGACAATTATCCAAACTCCATAATCTTAGGTGTAAAACCTTAGGAGAATTCAAATGGTATAAAGACGTATTTCTAACAAGAGTAATGCAAAGAACGGATAGTAATGCAGCATATTGGAAAGAAAAATTTATTTCAGGATTACCAACATTATTCGCTAACAAAGTTCGAGACAAAATAGTAACCCTACAATCTGAAGACAATTGGTTAGAAGTAGATATAGAAAACATGACCTATGGAGAAATAATACAGGCAATAGAAGTAACGGGATTACAATTATGTAACGACCTAAGGATCCAAGATCAAATCAAAAAGGATAGGAAAAAGACCCATAAGGAATTAGGATCTTGGTGTGATCAATTTGGCTTTGACAAAATTAAAAAATCCTCCAGAAAAAAGAAAGGTAATCACAAAACTTACCCACCTTATAAAAGACACAAAAAATACCCCAGAAATCCAAACAATAACTATTACAATAAAAATAGGAAAAACCGATCTTTTAGACCATTCAAAAGACAATCTAATAAATGTTACAAATGTGGAAAAACAGGTCACTATGCTAACAAATGCCCAGAACTGAAAAAGAAAATCCAAGACTTAGAAATAGAAGACTCTGTTAAACAACAAATCATGAATATTATTGATACTGGTTCTACTGAATCAGAAAATATCCAAACTGATAACGATATTTGGACCCTCTCTGATTCTTCAGTAGACTATAGTGATAGCGAATCAACCAGTATTGCCAAACAAGCTTGTAATTGTAGAGACAAAGATAGTTCTGTGAAAACAATCTGTGTCCTAGAGAAAAAAGATTTAATTAATTGGATAGAATTAATAGATCAAATTAGCAATCCAGAACAAAAGGCAAAACAATTAGCTAGCCTTAAGGAAATGGTTACAAACTTAGACAATGAAGCTAGCTCCAGTACTAGCAAAATTAAAAAACCTTTTAAACCAATCGACTTTGACAAAGATGTCCTTTCTAGGTTCAAACCTAAAAAGACCACTATTAGTGACCTCCAACAAGAAGTAAAACAAATTAAAAACGAGATAAAGGAACTAAAATTAACAATAAAAGTCCTCCAAGAAAAATCAAGTCTTAAGACCATATCACCATCTTCCTTTAGCTCAGATACTGAGCAAAACGAAGATCAAATTGAACCAATCTCAGAACATCTGTTTATAAATCTCACTCAGAGAGTAACATTTCGAAAATGGTACTGCAGTCTTCAAATAAGAATAAAAGATAATTATGTCCTAGAAGTCCAACATGCCCTAATAGATTCAGGAGCTGACTTAAACTGTATCCAAGAAGGATTAGTTCCTACCAAATATTTTAAAAGAACTTCTGAACTCCTTTATGGAGCTAACAAAACACCTCTTGACATTAAATATAAGTTACCATCAGCCAAGGTCTGTAATCAAGGTGTCTGTTATAAGATGCCATTTATATTGGTTAAAACATTAACACAAACAGTCATCCTAGGAACACCTTTCCTGGAATTAATTACTCCTTTTCAAGTAACAGACAAAGGAATAATTACAAATTACATGAATAAAGAGCTACTGTTCGAATTTTCAATGCCTAAGCAAACTAAAGATTTAGACCTCCTAAAGACCAATTCAATTTCCATAGACAAAGCCATCCAATCCTTAGACAGAAAACAACAACAATTAACTTATCTACAACATGATATTCAATACCAACGACAAAAGCAACAATTAGAAAATCCGTTAATACAACACCAAATTCTCCAATTTCGTAAAACATTAGAATCCCAAGTCTGCTCCTCCTTTCCTAATGCTTTCTGGAAAAGGAAAAAACACATTGTAGAACTTCCCTATCGGAAGGACTTCAATGAGCGACAAATCCCCACCAAAGCACGACCAATACAAATGAATGACGCCCTCTTACAATTCTGTCAAAAAGAAATACAAGAATTATTAGAAAAAGGCTTAATAAGAAAGTCCAAATCCCCCTGGAGTTGTGCAGCTTTCTATGTCCAAAAGGCCTCTGAGATCGAGAGAGGAGTACCAAGATTAGTCATAAATTACAAACCACTCAATGCAGCTTTAGAATGGATTAGGTACCCTATTCCTAACAAATCCGACCTTCTTAAAAGACTTCATAGTGCTATTATTATGTCCAAATTTGATATGAAATCAGGATTTTGGCAAATACAAATAGCTGACAAAGATAGATATAAAACAGCCAATCGAACCCAAACGAAGACGCTTCTTCATCTGGGTTCGCTCGAACCCAAATGAAGTCTTCATTTAGGTTCGATGGAGAGGGATGAAAGATGGATCTGGGCAGAAGAAGAAGAAGAGGGACAACGGAGGCGGAGGGGCGGAGGAGATGGAGAACTGGTTTTTTTTTCCTAAATTTTGTTTTTGTGTTAAATTTTTGTTTAATTTAAACAAAAAAATAATAAGATTTTTAAAAAATATATATATAATTATAGTATACGTGTCCATTTTTCATTCGTCAAATGTTATGTAATATTCTAATTGTATTAAGGGTAAAATGGTCATTTTAAGTTATGAGGGGTAATTGAGTTTTTTTTTATGTTTTTTGTTTGGTTTGACTATCAGTTGACCAATGGTTTGGACCTTTTTGAAGAGTTTTGGAAAAGTTAGGGATGAAAAAATTGTTTCCAAAAGAAGTTTAAAATTTTGATATTTTTAAAAATCTCAGGAACTTAAATGAAGTTTTTCCTTTCTTTTTTGCTGAAATTGGAACAGTGGTGTCGTTATTTTCTTAAAACAATCTGTAAGCTAAAACATCTAACCACTGGTGGCCCATTATGACAATGCCATCGGTAGATACGGCGGAACGGAATTCCTGTATCGCTCAGGTCGTATCGGGTGGTAGAATGAAATTCCTACATCGCTCAAACCACCATACTGGTTTACGTAGCGGAATTCCTGTATCACCACATAGAAGCTAGCTCACTAACTCAATATATACCTATGATGTGCAAAAGGCGACACACTGAACTGACTAGTGGACATATTCCCATCCTACCAGGTATGTCTAATGCAAAAATGTCCCTAACTCTGCCATGCACATTAGGGTACTCTGATCGACAATGATGGGACTCGCCCCCGCCTTTCCCTTTATGAGGCTCAAGTGCTCTCCTAGCACCCCACGAAATCCCTTTGAATTCTATTCCACTATATCCAGTTGGGAATTCGAGGAGCAAAACTTAGAATTGAAAATCATCATAATTTAGATAAACTTAAAATTTATTAAAATTTGTTTTCCATAGTTTAAAACTTTATAAAAATTTCGAGAGAGTTTCCTCTATTTTTCGGGATTGCCAAAATTTATAAAATCAACCTGCAAATCAAAATTTACGCTTCTAAAATTTCACACATTTTCTCAGCTTCCAATTAGACCTCAGGTTCATTTCAATGGCAATTCCTAACCACAATTTCTAAGAAAATAAAATCAAATCAGTTTAGTATCAAATTTAAGAATAAAAATTCGTTTACAATTTAGAATTTTTCAATCAAAATAATAATTTACATTCAAAAGATATTTACAATCAAAATAAAGTTCATATATTCTTTTGTGCATTGTCATCCTTATACATTCACATAAATTTTATTTCTTCAGCCACTTTCATTCGGATGGAAGGGAACGTGTATCCTGTCGATTGGAATTTGCACCTAGGCAGTTTTTTAACAAAAATTTATAAAATGTGAGCTACGAAGGCTTAATGAGTGCGAGGTTTATTGACTTAAATTATTTTCTAAAAAGATAACGTCCCTAAAACATTTATAAAAATTTCTATTTCCTACAGTTTTCAGAAATATAACTTCAAAGCCGATATTAATAGAATTCAGATTCAAAATAATAAAATTCAGAATCAACAGATAAAAATTTATATTAAAAGAAAATGTTAATCAATTTTAGAAATTTTCATAAAATTTTATATATAACAAAATTTTAAAACAGTTTCAGATATAACAGAATTTCATGTAATTTCAAAACCACCAATGGATTTCCATAAACATATAAATAATGGTCACACGTACTAGGCGAGACGAACCACTATCCCCAACATTAGTGACAGCCATTAGTGCTTCACGCCCAGCGTTCTTCACACTTTCTGACATGTACAGAAGACATCCCACTAACGCACTGCGGATTAAATCCATAGTGCAAACGCGAAGTGAAATAATATCCCTCGCGCATATTTGGCGACACAACTCAATTGACAGACTCAATTTCCCCAAAGTTAGTGACAATCCATCCCAGGACTTACCATACACGCAGGGGTATTTTGATCGGGTCTAAACAGATATATATATTTTCAGATACTGTCAATTGCATAATAGATAGTGTAATCCATTGGGTTTGAAAAATTCAATAATTTCTTTATGTCACTCATAAATAAGTTCATTTATTTCAATTGCTCATAATAACCATATATAATTTCACAATTCCTAACCACAATTTCTAAGAAAATAAAATCAAATCAGTTTAGTATCAAATTTAAAAATAAAAATTCGTTTACAATTTAGAAATTTTCAATCAAAATAATAATTTACATTCAAAAGATATTTACAACCAAAATAAAGTTCATATATTCTTTTGTGCATTGTCATCCTTATACATTCACATAAATTTTATTTCTTCAACCACTTTCATTAGAACGGAAGGGAACGTGTATCCTGTCGATTGGAATTTGCACCTAGGCAGGTTTTTAACAAAAATTTATAAAATGTGAGCTACGAAGGCTCAATGAGTGCGAGGTTTACTAACTTAAATTATTTTCTAAAAAGATAACCTCCCTAAAACATTTATAAAAATTTCTGTTTCTTACAGTTTTCAGAAATATAACTTCAAAGCTGATATTAATAGAATTCAGATTCAAAATAATAAAATTTAGAATTAGCAGATAAAAATTTATATTAAAAGAAAATGTTAATCAATTTTAGAAATCTTCATAAAATTTTATATATAACAAAATTTTAAAACAGTTTCAGATATAACAGAATTTCATATAATTTCAAAACCACCAGTGGATTTCCAAAAACATACAAATAATGGTCACACGTATTGGGCGGGACGAACCATTATCCTCAGCATTAGTGACAGCCATTAGTGCTTCACGCCCAACGTCCTTTACACTTTTTGACATATACAGAAGACATCCCACTAACGCGCTGCGGATTAAATCCATAGTGCAAACGCGAAGTGAAATAATATCCCTCGTGCATATTTGGCAACACAACTCGATTGACAGACTCAATTCCCCCAAAGTTAGTGACAATCCATCCCAGGACTTACCATACACGCAGGGGTATTTTGATCGGGTCTAAACAGCTATATATTTTCAGATACTGTCAATTGCATAATAGATAGTGTAATCCATTGGGTTTGAAAAATTCAATAATTTCTTTATGCCACTCATAAATAAATTCATTTATTTCAATTGCTCATAATAACCATATATCATTTTGAATGGTATATAATTCACATTTCATTGCATATATTTTTCATGCATAAACCATAACACATTCATATTAAAATGGAACATTTAAATCACTTATTAGTTTCCATAACAATATGAAATAATTGAATTATTTCACAATCAAAACAACTTTAACATAGCATGATAAAAATATAATTTTGCACTCATAATTTTTTATCACTTGGGGGCTAATCAATCCTCCCCTTTTTCTTGACTTTTGGACTTCAATTTGGTCACCTATAATTCACCATTTTAGGTCCCAAAATTCCATCAATAACAATCCCATTCATAGTTAAACAAAATCACATTTTTATTAATCAATACTAACAATCCATATTAATCCTTAAACTAATCTTAAACTATCCCAATTAGCCATTATTCATTCTCATCATTGTAACCCATTCTCCTTCATTTAATTCATAAGCAAAATTCATCACTTACAACATTTAAATCCATTCATTCAACTAACAAAATTTTCAATCCAATTAATACATTTAGACACACTAAACTCATGGAATAATCCTACCATACATCCAATACTTCTTAACTTCAATTCCATTCATATTTATTCCACATCATACATATTCAAACACTTTAATACCCTATGGTATCACAAGAATTCAATGAAATTCAAGGTGTCCTTCAACCTAACAAAAATTAAATTTCATACCAATTTATCCATTTAATTAAAACTCCTTTCATCAATTATTCCCATACCAATTAATTCATCAACCAAAACCCTTAAACACATTTAAATCCAACACCCATACTAGGTACCCATTCTTGCCATCTACTAACTCCACACACACACAATCATTCATTTCATTTTTCTTCAATTAAATCACACAAATCTCTACTAATTCAACTCATCTAACATTCGATAAACTTAAATCAATTAAACCCATCAATTATCATCATCATCCATTCAAACCCTAACCTTCAACACACTAACAAAATTCAACCAAACTCATATCACATTCTACTTCAATTTTAAGCTTAAAATCATGATAAACAACCTTCAAATAACTCACAAATAACATCACTTCATCCATCAACCACCATGTTCAACAAAACCCATAAAAACTCATCAAAATACTTTAAATTAGCTCTAAAACTTATCACTTAATTTACCTTGTGTTCCTTGATGATTCTTGGAGCTAAGAGGATGAAAAGCTTGAGAGAAATCACCCCAAACTAGCAGCTCACTTCTTCCTTTCTCAGCTGCACACACACACACCTTTGGTTCTCAATTCTTGCTTCTTCTTTGTATGCTCGAATGTTTTGGTTTCATTTGTTTCATTTGATCGGTCGACACCCCTTTTTATAGCTCCCTTCAATCTCATCTTGCCCCTTTAACATTTTAAAAATCACACATAAGCCCTAATGAGTTGTTTTAATCCAATTAGCCATAAACTTCCATAATTATCCATTCAATTATCTTTAATCAATTCTAATTAATCTCAACCACAAATTTAATCAAAAGATGACTATTAGGTGTTAATCCATCATTGGTCCATCAATAATCACATGGATTGTGCTTTTAGAATAGGTTTGCTATCATAAAATCTCATTTATACCATTAACGTTAAAAATTAATACAATTCATTCCGAAATAAATTTCAAATTAATTCTATGATCACCCATTCATCAAATTGACTTTACAATACTCTAATTAGATCTCTTAGGACTCAATTCATGGCTTCAAAAAAAATTCAAATGGAGTTTAGGTTAACAGTATTCACAATCTTGTCCATAAGGGTGTTTTCATCGGATAACTTTCAGAACCATCATAAACTATCCAAACGGACTCATTTTTACTCTGTTTCAGTTTTATTGGGTCCTACTGACCATTCTAAATATTTTTGATTTTCTGGGTTTTGTCTCAAAATTTCACTATTCATCCGAATGTACTATTCACCCGAAAATATTACTATTCATCCGTAAATTCATTATTTATCATAAAATGAAAGTTTGGGGTCCTACAGACAACATCTTGTATTACCCTGAGGGTGTATCATAGGCCTAAAACTTTCGGTTTTTAAACCTACTGCTTATTATTTATAAACTGGATAAAATCATTCCCATAAACTAAAATCTCATAAATAAAATTAAAGCAGAAGTATAATCGATTCACATATTCAGATTCTGCATATCATATAAAACTCATTTACTAAAATTTCATATACGAAATCACACGCATGAATTTAACAGCATAACATATTAAATCTATTTGATTAGAAATAAAGCTTTCAAAAACAATTTTAAAAGACACTCACAATTTGTTTTACAATCATTCGAACACTAATTCGATTTTACCGCTTCAATCTCACCTACACAATTTCGCATTCTAAATTTTAACAGCTTTTCGACTAAACTAATTTCACGCACATTTAATCATGGAAACTCATCAAAACACCAATTCATACAATTTTACATCACATTTCTTCCTTTGGCCATACACTACATACACTACCATCCATATACTAACTAACTTTTTTTTTTTTCATAATCACATTCCTTCCGAACAATTTCTTGAATTAAATCCACACACAACCATCTTTATTTCATGATGGTAACTCATTCATTTCACCAACACATCATCAACTAAATAAATTACAATATTCATTACAAATCTCATTCCATTAATTATTTTCACAACCAACTTCATCCAACTTAATTTATTTTCATTCCATTAGTTTCCATTCATTTTATTTCACATCCAAACCTCACATAACAACATCAATTTTCATGAATTCAACTAAAAACACACTTGCCCTTTATACTAGAAAAATTTCAAGTCATGTACAATTAACATTTTCTTCAATTTTCTCTCCATCAACCAACTCAAAACTATTAAAATCATCACTCAAATTCAACAAGCACCAAAAATTAATCACATCTCAACATACACCCCCTTTTTGCCATCCACCATAAACTCATACAAACCCATTCAATTCACTTTCTTCATTTTAATTACATCAAACATCACCACAACCTCTCAAATAATATCTAACATAAACAAAATCAATTAACTTAAACTTATTTCCATAAATCATCAAAACACTAACATCCTTACCTTATTAAAAAGCTTGAATCAAGTTGCTTTAAGCTTTCTCCCACCTCTAAGCTTGGTTTGATGATGAATAGACTCTATTTAAACCAAAATTAACATCAAATACATCATATTTCATCAATTCACCAAAACCCATTCAAAACTACATCAAACTAACATCAAAATTAATCCAATCACTCACCTATTTTTCTTCACTTGCTCCTTGTTCAATCTTGATGGATTTATGGGTGAGAGAGTGATGAAAAACCCCTTGAACATCAGCCCCTCTTCTTCCTTCTTCTTCTTCTTCTTCTTCGGTTCTTCTTTCTTCTCTTCTCTCTTTTTTTTTTTTTTTTTCCCTTTTCGGTTTCTGCTCTTTTTGCCGACTTGCATTTTGTTTGGTCTTCATTTGGCATTCAACTTTATATACTAAGCTTCCTTAATGCCCATTTTACCCTTAATATTCACCTGAAAATTAACCTTAAATGCCAAACATATCCCTTAGTTACACTAATCACACTTTTATTGGTTATTACTTACATAATTATCCACCACACATATTTTAACCAATTTCTAATTTATCTTCACCACATATTTAGTCAATATAACGACCATGAGATGTTAATCTATCATTGGTGCATCCATAATCACAAGGATTGTGCTTCTTGAATAGTTTTCATCTCATATAATTTCTTTTAATACCACTATTTTTTTTATTTAATCCCATTCACTTTCAAATAAATTCCAAGAAAATTCCATGGTCATCCAATTATCAAATTGACTATGCAATACTCTAATTGGGTGTCTTAACTCTGAATTCCAAGTTTTGAAAAAAATTCAATTGGATTTAAAATCATCCATAACCATTATTCTTCCAACAAGGGTATTTTCGTCCGACTATCTTCAAAACTCTTAAAATCTACCCAAACGGACTCATTTTTACTCCGTTTTAGTTTCGTTAGACTCCATTACTCATTCTACAAATTTTCGATTCTCCAAGGGCTAACTCAAAAATTTACTATTCATCATATTACTATTCACCCGAAAATACTAGTATTCATCCAGAACGTATTATTTAGAAGGTAGAATGAAAATTTAGAATTCTACGATTAATCTCTTGGGTCCACTTGGATTAGGGTCTTACAAATCATCTTTTCTTATGAAATTTCATCCTCGAAATTTACGAATCCTCGAAACTCAAGATGTCTTTCTCTAAAGCTATTGCTTTTATTTCCTTATCAATAACCGTAATAATTCTGTTTTCAATAAATCTCCAGTTTCCTCATACATAAGATCATATACTCAATGTCACAACATTTCACACCTATATAAACCACCATTTAACAAAACTCTTTAATAATCATAATTGTACCCTGATAGAATATTCTATAAATTCCCTCCTATACTAGATTTAAAACTATAACAATTAATACATACATAGGCAACCATTAAACAAAACTTTTTAATCAGATTCTCATCAAGGATCATACTCGTACACTTCTAAAAAATACATCTACAACTATTCTGAATAATAAACATTTTCCTTTTTGTCACTTCTTATCATAAACAAATTCTAATAAATCATTCTATGTAACTCTTATACTTCCAATAATCTTCTTAACTTTCAAATAATAAATCAATATCCACTAATGAACAAGTAATCACACCTTTTTATCGCTTTCTATTCATACTCTTTGGAAACAATTAAATCATTCAAGATCATATTCTATGACGCCAACTCCATATCACATTCATAGAAATCATATTAAATTATCTTCAGATTTCAAGTCTACTATTTCGTAACTCAATTTCAAACCTAGTAAACATGAATTTTCTCAAATAAAAGATTACGTACCACACTTCCGTTGTTCAACTCTAATAGTCAACAAAATACTGTTACTCACACCATTAATAATGCCACCAAACAATTATAAAACTTTACACACCTTTCAAGAATCAATCTAGAACTTTATTCAGTACTCCAAAATTTCAATCATCCAAAACTCCAAGTAATAAATATTCAAAGACATCATATTTCATATCATAAACTAAAATTATAAACCATAAGTATGTACAAGTAATAGTTCCAAATTCAATGTATCAAAAACAATTCTTATTGAAAGTTACTTTAGTCCCAATTCACTATAGGAGACTAATAATAATTCATGTTATCATCTCTTTTAATAAATCATTCTATGTAACTCTTATACTTCCAATAATCTTCTTAACTTTCAAATAATAAATCAATATCCACTAATGAACAAGTAATCACACCTTTTTATCGCTTTCTATTCATACTCTTTGGAAACAATTAAATCATTCAAGATCATATTCTATGACGCCAACTCCATATCACATTCATAGAAATCATATTAAATTATCTTCAGATTTCAAGTCTACTATTTCGTAACTCAATTTCAAACCTAGTAAACATGAATTTTCTCAAATAAAAGATTACGTACCACACTTCTGTTGTTCAACTCTAATAGTCAACAAAATATTGTTACTCACACCATTAATAATGCCACCAAACAATTATAAAACTTTACACACCTTTCAAGAATCAATCTAGAACTTTATTCAGTACTCCAAAATTTCAATCATCCAAAACTCCAAGTAATAAATATTCAAAGACATCATATTTCATATCATAAACTAAAATTATAAACCATAAGTATGTACAAGTAATATTTCCAAATTCAATGTATCAAAAACAATTCTTATTGAAAGCTACTTTAGTCCCAATTCACTATAGGAGACTAATAATAATTCATGTTATCATCTCTTTTAATATGATAATTCTCCATAATGAATTAAAAAAATCATCAAAATTTCCATAGAATTTTACCAGTCTTTTCACCCAAATGAATATAAAATAACCAATCATATTAAACCATAGGAAACTTAGAGCAACGAATATCTAGTAATTAAAATCAATGTACTAACACACGTACAAATGAATGTCTATATCAAATTCATTTCTAATAAAAAAAATAGCTCCAACAAAAATATTTTTAAACACTAAATTTGATTAAAATCCATCAAAATTACATCTAAATCATAACCTTGTATGAATCCATAAATTACCTTATAATCACAAATAGATTCGAAATTATAACTTAAAAGCAAAATATTATACAACAATTAACATTTAATTCTTAAAATCTTTACAAGGAATGCTTAAAACTTTAAATTCCAACTGTGTTCAAAAATAGGGAATTATGTTCATTTATAACTCCTTAATCTCATCTTATCATATCCATCAATCAAAAGGTTATCTAAACGCCAAGGACTTGAATCGCATAGGATTTACCTCACTTACACATTACCCTTCCAATTGATTCCACAAGCTTTTATGATTCATAATATCAACATTCCAAGCTCCACAACTTGTGCTAAATAGTAATAAAACAAAATAATGCTATATTTATTCTATTTGATCAAAATATAAGACCATATCATCTAAACACATCAAAACTCAATCACCAAATATTCATATCAACTCTTAATCTGCAAATAATTCAAAGGTAAAGAACAACCATAACTTTTGAGCATATTCACTAATTATCCAATCAGTACATTTATTTCCATAATATATATGCTCCAATAATTGTTATCCAAACATTCAGAATGCTAGACAATCCGATAAATCTCTTATTACTATCATACAACATATATATATATATATATATATATCTATAATAAACTATAGATACTAACCCAGATCTTCCACAGGTTTCGTGCAAGATTCACCACAATAATATATGATAAAACTATAACTTTATCTTTAACAAAATAAAAATTGAATGCTTTCTGACAAGACAAGAAAAGTGTCTGAATCTGAAACCGCCGCTCTGATACCAAGTTGATAGGATCCATCCGGATTCCTCTTTCGAGTTTGGGAGGATTCCGTGAAAACTAGGGTCTTTCTGATTAGCGTCTAAAGTCTCCAAAAATCTTTTAGAAAAATTCTCATAAATCACATAATTGCTTCATAAATTCAATATGAACAAACCGAAAATTTGTACGTTTCTCATGTTGGACCCATTTGCTGAATATATAAAATATTCATAAATTATCTGAAAAAGATATTTTATCCGTAAAAATATTTTGGAAACATTTTATGAAATTTGGTTAATTAAAAATAACACACACCGATATAAAATTGTTTCTACCTAAAGATAATATCAATGCATTTTGTCATCACCATGTGGTATCTTCTCATGATATGCAATAATTTGCACGAATCTTTGGCAGATACCTAAAAAAAAAAAGGTTTTTATAAAAAAGTGAGTGGATATAATTTTTCTAAAAATATTTCAAAATAAAACATCTAATATCATTGGTTAAAAGAAACAATTCTTAATGATTCATACGCAATCATATTTGGAAATAAAATTGAATATAAATCTCATATCGAGGTAAAACTGGAAACTTCTAGATAATTATCTTTATAACTTTAATAATATTAAACAAGAAAATCTATAATCTGTAAAACTTTTTTTGAATCTTTTTATATAAATCTAGTGTTCTGTAAATCTCCATCTTTACTGATCAATTCAGTATACAATACCTATAATATGAAAATCTACACTAACTAGTACCTAGGGGAATATATCAGATATGATGGAGATACTCAGCACACACACAGAGCAAGAGATAACATTTGCCAAACACATGTTAGACGACTCAATGACTCTCTCGACAACTCAATGACTTTTCTGACATCTATCATATACGTGTTAAGTGAATCTGAGATTCACACATGTATAGCCTGATTGATCGTTAGAAGGGAGGGTACACTATTGATATTCTAAAAATCTCAATTTTTTTCTTTTTCATTTCTAAATCTCAAATCATTTTCATATAAAAATTGCATAACTCAATTTCTGAATATAAATATTATTATCAAAAATTAATATTCTATAATCAAATAATAAATCATAATATATAATTAATAAATCAATAAACTAATTAAATAATTTTGTTATTAAAATAAATAAAATATGAAATATATAACTGTAAATAATTAGTTCAATTTAAATAAATAATTCACTCACATAACTCCTTTCCTCAAATTCGGAATTAAAACAGATTCTCATATGATTTCTCATAATTCTAGATCCACCCTAAAATCTCATAAAACTTAATTTAGAACTTATGGAAAAATTAACTAATTTCCTGAATTCCAAACCTCATTAAAATAAAAATCACTAATCTGGATAAATCGGACACCCTAATATTCAGATCAACCATATGGAATTTCTTTTCTTTTTTGTCTCTCTCTTCTTCTTCTTCTTTTTCTTCTTTTCTTCTTTCTCTCTGTTCTTTTTTTCTTTTGTTTTGCTATGTTGTTCGGTTGTGTGTGTGATTGTTGCTATGTGAAATCTTATATATATATATATATATACATCCAACCGCACACGCCTCTCCCCTCAATTCATGGTTTTTTAGTCTCTTTTCTTCAATTGTCTAGTTCATGCTTTCTTTGACTTTTCTTTTAGTGTATTATCTTTGTATTGCATCTTTGATGGATACATGTCCATTTTCTTTTAAAAAAATGGCACTATCTCTTGCTCTCTTTCTCATTCTGGGCTAAACACTTCATTTTGTCTCTTTTGCTTTCTTTTTTGTTTCTTTTGGTTCACCATATCAACGCCACATGTCCTCATTTCCTCCTCTTTATTTCTCAAGCCAATCCACTAACTCTCATCATGATACAATTGCATGACACTTATCTACTTTATATATTAAGAATTTGCCACCATCTTAATTGTCATACACCATCTCATGACACTTATCCATTTTTTAAATAAAATATTTGCAATTATGCCTCTCTTTCCTTCTCCATGCATGGTCACCAAATTCATTGATTTATCAATTTTGACTTGCATTTTTACATTTTACTCCCCATATTTTTCTATGGTTTTTTTCCTTTCGCTCCCAACTTTCATGATTTCTTTTTAAAATTTTCACCAAATGGATATTTATCCATATATCCATTTATTTCTAAACCTTGGACTAGACTAAATTAATAACAATAACATGAGTTTCAATTAATCTCTTGAGTCTACTTGGATTAGGGCCTTATAAAAAGTCTCTTGATAATCCACCCTTTGTGTTTGTGTGTAACATTTTGCTACAAGTCTTGCTTTGTATCTTTCAAGAGAACCATCTGTCTCATACTTGATAGTGAACCCAACAGCCTTTTTTCCTTATGGAAAACTAACCAACTCCTAATTTTGTTTTGTTTTTTTTTTTTTTTTCCCAAAACTTCCATCTTTGTTTCCATGGCTTATCTCCAATTACTATCAGATAATGCTTTAGATAACTTGGTAGGAATAGAAATAATGTTTAGGTTGACAAAGAAGGATCTATATAAAGGTGAGAATTAATTGTATGACATATACTTTGAAATAGGGTATAGTGAATGTTTAGTGCATTCCCTTGTTCCCTTTCCATGAGCTATTGGTAGGTCAGTGATAAAAGAGTCACTAGGTATCTCAACATCGGTATTTGGAGTAGACTTTTTAACTTGCTTAGGTTCTGTAATAGAATTCTTCCTTCTTGAATACATTTGTAAGAATCTGGGAAAATTAAGAACAGATTTGGTCATAGGGTTTTTGGGTTTGATACAGGTATGGCTGAATTTATCTCAATGGAAATTGATATGGGTTCAATCATTGACTTTTTGTCTTTGTTTTTTGTATGATAGAACTCTCACTAACTGAGTTTGGTTCAACTTCTTTAGTTTACTGTTTTAAGTTAATAGAGTCCCTATTTTGATCAAACATTAGTTCTTGGCCGTCAAGGTAGTTTTGCAGATAAAAAATGTGATTGTCAAGGGTGGTTATGAAGGAAAAAATGATTTTAGGTTTAATGCGGAAATATAGATTTAAAAAATTTTTTCAACAAAACATGCTAGACCAGTGATAGTAACGATAATTCAATAACGTAAAAACACTTTAGATTGAATCTTGACTTCCTTGACATGTGATTTGTTTATTGCTTTTGTTTTTCATATTCTTAACCACCTGATCTTTTTTGTTATGACTTGTCATTAGGAAACCATGTATGGGCACGATTGTCGAAGAATCACCTATTCACTTTTCTTTTCACAAAAGAATTCCTATAGAGAAAGTAAAAAATTAATTCAAGCACCTAAGGAAAAGGTTCAGCCAACCCTTCTGTTGTTTGTCAAGTGTGGCCAAGCTAGAATAATTCTAGGGTTTTGGGCATTTTCTATCTATGATGAGCGACGAAGGAGAAAATAATCAAAAGAGTATTCTCTTTTGATTCCTATAATAAAACTCTATGTTGTACTAGTACTTTAGGATTTCCAATTCAATAAGGAATCTTAATTCCTATTTAATTAGTAATCCTTATTACAAAATTGATATTTCTCAATCCTTTATTAATTCAAATTTCCTCGAATTCATGACTTTTTACTAAAATAAATCATTCAAAAATCATTATTAATTAACATCACTGACATTCAAACTCATGACATATGCAAATAAATAACTAAATAATTCATAATTCATAATCATTAATCAATTATTAATTTTGTTTCGATTGAAACTTGCGTTCAAAGGTCAACTAGATCTTTGAACGTCTCTTTCCCTTAATGGTTTATTTTCTTAAGCGTCCTGCTATGATTCAACCTGTAAAACAAGTTAACACCTTCATCAAGATGACTCAAAGGTCATCTCCAGGAGCACCCTTTGATGTTTAAGTCAATCTTTTTATCTTTTGATTATTTTAAGAAGAGTGGATTTGCTCCCTAAAAACTATCTCTTTTTAACAAAACACTTAACCAGTTTTTATAAGGAAACAAAACTTACCCTTTAGGTTTTGTAATGACAGGACTTAATCCGAATCACTTCGTACTAATATCCGAAGGGCCTTGCCTAGCAATCCAATGGAATCCTCTTAAACTCTACTAATTGGGCTAAAAAAAATCCGTGGAGCGAACCCTTACAATCTTTTTGACCTTCCATCACTTTTTAAAGTTAAAATGGGTTGGTTTTTTTTTTTTTTTTTCAATGAAAATTCAACAGCATGACGGCTGCGTTTTTTATATTTCCAAAACACATGCAAGGGTAAAATACACTTCCAAATATTTTCATTTTCCAACCCAACTTCTTCCACAAACATACTTCAAAATTTCCTTTCCATTTTCATACAAAATAAGTCATGTAAAATCTCAATGCATAACTAAATTCTTATAAGCAATTAATTGAGAAAACAAACACTTTTCACAACTTTAATAAAATTTACAAAACTTTATACAACTCAAAAGACGCATGAATACAAGCTTTTCTTTTTAGATCCACCAAAGTATGCCATGAAATACAACTAATTAAATGGCCTTTAACTTTTATATGACATACAAAATATTCATGCAAAAGAAGCAATCGTCGAATCCACGCCCACCTATTCCAACGGAGGGGATCTCATGCCTTGGTCACTCGCAGTAGTACCTGAGGAAGTTTTTGAAATAAAACAAAAAAAGGGTGAGCTTATTGAAGCTCAATGAGTGCTCGTAAGTTGTGGAACAATAACATTTTATTTTCTATAATACCTCCATTAAAACATTTGAAATAAAGTTCCATTTCTTAAATGCTCAATTCAAATCTTGTATATTGCATAGCAAAATAGATGCATTTAATAACATAAAATATACATAAAGCTTTTGCAAAAAACTAGTAAGCATAAACATAACATAAAGCTACAAATGGTTGCAAAATTCCTTATGAAATGCAATGGTAAGATTCATAAAAATAGCTCATTTTCAAGACTAACTTTTTCATTTTAAAATGTATCAATTGTACCTTATAATGCTTACAACCACGTGATAGTTAGACTAACGCTAATCGATGTGGAGTCACGTGGCAATTTTGCTACTAACACCATTTGTGACACTTACAAAGACATTCTAACGACTACGTGCAGAATTCTACATCACAATGCACGGCGTGAGACACCATCCCACACACATAGAGATGATGTGACAAACTCTATTTTCCCTCATAGTTAGTGACGTGACCCCTCCTATAACTTTGCCATACACATGTGGAACATACCAGTCAGGTCTATAAACATAAATCTTAAAGTGTGGGTATATGGTTGGCCTTTGAAAACTCATATGTATATAAATTGTTTTTGCATCAAACATTCGAATCCATAAATCTCACTTTGTTTGCATAATCGTAAAACATAGCTTCATTTGCTAAAAAGTTTAAAACTAAAACTTTGAATTTTGTTTCTAAATAAAACTCATACTTATGAAATCATAATTGCTAAAATTTTCATACAATACATCCTATCAATCAAAATGCTCATTTCAATTTCTAAAATGGAAAACATTTTATAAAATGTTTAAGCATTGCAAACAACCATAAACTTTTCTAAAATCATTTTAGCACTCACCTAGATTCAAGCTTCATATAGGGAGGTTCAATGGCCTTACCTTGCTCCGCTTGTCTCCTCCTCACCTACACATCACATAATCACTTAGAATATACTAATTTTAACTTCACAAAACTTATCACATAGCTTCTAACTCAGATAACTCTATTAAAAGCCATTTTGCCTACAAGCATCTTTTCTTGGTTTTCACTTAACCAAAGCTTTAAAATTCTAATTTCTTTTCATGAATCTTGTTTATTCTCACCTAGGAACACCCCTACATACCCGAAATAATTTTCTAAAACTTGAAACGAAAAATGACATTTTTGGACATGCCTTGGCCGAATGCTATGTGGGGCTCTCCCCATTGATTTTCTTTCATCCATTCTTACTCAATTCATCTCCCTAACTTGCATTTAGGTCGGTCCAAAATTCAATTCGAAAAGAAACGGCCATCAGGTGAAGGTTTCGAGCTAAAACGTCATTTTTTCAACACTAATTTAATGGCAACTTTTCCATTTTTCATTTCTAATCTCAATTCTCTTTTCCTTAGTATTACTCAAACTCATTTATACTCATTCAATTCATTTAAACACATAAGGGAAGTGATATTGCATGATAACCACTAATGCCCTTCACTTAGGCTACTAAAGGCAAATTTTCTAATTTCATTTCTAACACTTTCATAGGTTTCTCTAACATGAATTCAACATGGAATCATGCTTAAAGACCTTAAATTCCATTGGATTCCTATACCCCTCACTATGGCCTTGTATGCACTAACACACACCAAGTTCATTTTATTCAAGTTTTTCATGTTTAATCTCTTTGACATTTTATGAAACACCTAGTCTATAACTTACTTCATTGAAATCAAATTCAAGACCAACTTAGGGTCTCTCCCATACAAACCCTAACTTTTCATCCCTTGAGTGATTCCATATATTCTACTCTTACTTTAGGTCTCTTAAAACTCAACTCATAACATACATAAAAACCCCCATCAAATTCTAACTTAAACATCACCAACAACCACCATTCAAATAAGTTCAAAAGTGATAAACTAACCTTTGTTTGGCTTTGATCTTGCTCTAAACTTGTTTTTCTAGCTTAGGTGGGCTTGAATACTTAATTAGGAACCCAAAGATTACTTGAAACCAACTTGTCTCTTCCTTTCCCTAGCTTGGCCGAACCACCCTTGCTCTCTCACGTTTGTCTCACGTTTTTCTTCTCAAATTTGGCTAAGTGTTGATTTCCATCAACTATATATACTTATGACTTTTTCAAAATGACCATCATATCCTTAACAATCTTATTTTGGTCTTTGAACTCTTGCTTAATTCTATCTTGACCCCTAACAGATAAACTTGTTTCTAATTAGTCCATATGTCATACTAACTTATAAAAACTCCAATAGGAATGACCATTTTATCCTTATAATTATTTATTCACAATTGGGTTCAATCAATTTCTAAAAATTCTCTACATTCTTAGACACTTTCATTTATCACTTAGAATCTCAAAACATCACTTAGGGACTAATATTAGAAAAAACCATAAATAGAAATCAAGGGCTTACATGCAATATATGTGAATTACCTTGGTGGTAAGAGGTTTATACCCAAAAGGCAAAAAGGCCAAAACCCTATAGAGACAAATGAGCAAGGGATTGGACTGAGGTCCTAACAAAAATGTCGGCATTTGAGTTGGGATCTCAGACCAATCCTTCGTTTATTTGTCTAAGCATTTGTTTTGGGATCAAATGGATTTACAAGTTTGAGCTCCAATATATATAAATTATTAATTAAACTCTTTAATAAAATAATTCATTATTATTAACCTTAAAGTTGCTCCACTAAAACTTTAAAATTGTACTATCAAAATTGTAGATGTTTACACAATTTGAATCCTTCAATGTCTGTCAATCTAATAATTTCATATAATTCAATCATCCACAAGTGGTTTATAATTAGAGTTAGGTCATAACACCTATTATACCTCTCTAATTATTTCTTGTTCTTGTAAGTACTATTAGTTCTCTAATGAACATTATATCTAAGCAACTTATGAATTTATCTTTCCATTTATTCATAACAAAAAGTTGAGTGCTTTAATTGTTCAAAACTTGAATAAGCTCTTAAGGGAATCGTCATCTACTTCTCAGAAGGAGTAGATTTTACTATTGTATAGAATGTTCCTAGTAACCTATTAAATTGCATAAAATTTGTTTTAGGTTCAATTCTAGAAAAAGTCTAACATCTCCTAACCTAGCAATTGTGGTCAAAGAACCATCAGCTATTGAGATTTTCCTATTACTAGGACATTGTATATATTGTGAATATATTTAGGGAATGGGTCATATGGTATGTAACTCCTGAATTAATGATCGAAGAACTATTTCCAAGTTTATCTAAAACATTTAAACCAATAGAATTAGAAACATTACCAGATTGAACTAGGGAATAGGTATTGGCAGTTGCAGATTTCTTTAAGGTTCCCAATAGACTCCTTAATTTTTCAATTGTTTCTGTATTAAACTCCCCTTCTTTACGAGCTGAATCAGTATTTCTAGTCAAATGAGCTTGATTTTTTTGTTGGTCGCCATTATACCCCCATTCTTTGCTTGATCCAATCAATTTCCAACACTAATTTTATTGTGTCTTGGTTTCTTATAATAAGTACACCAAAGACCATCACGATTGGTTTTATTTGCATCTGTTTTCCTACTGTTAGAAACAGGCGATTGATCAAGTTTTAGATTTTTACCTTTGTTTAACACCATAGGTGAATCATCCATTGGTATGGATTGGATCATTACATCTATCCTGCTTTCTTATGCTCTAACCAATGATGTCAGTATGTTTAATGGAGGTAGTTCGTCCTTACCAAGAATATGATTTCTAACTTGATCAAATTCAACATTGAGGCCTGCTAAAAAATCATAAATCTAGTCTTACTCTGTAATCTTCTTTAAAGCTGCTACATCTTCACTACACACAATCTTAATGCACTTGTTGTGATCTAATTCCTGCAACAAATTCTGTAAACTGTTAGCATATTTGGTCACTATGTTGTTCCCTTGCTTGATTGAGGCAGTTTTGATCTTTATCCCATAAACTTAGGCAGCATCTTTTACTTTAGAGTAAGTTTGTCAAACTGAATCCAAATGTCTTTTGCGATAGGGAGAAATATGCGGGTATCATTGATTCCAAAGTCACTGAATTCCATAACAATGACATGATCATAGAATCCTCTTCATCCCATGCTTCAATTTTGGGATCATCCTTATTTGGTCTTGTACCCAAGAGATGACTTAGTTTGCCTTCCCCTTTAAGAAAAGTTTGAACCACTACGTGACCACTTGAGATAGTTCTTTCCATTTTATATTTCTTCATCAGTTTGAGGGATGGGAACATTGTGTTTATTTGATGAAAAGGATGTATCAGTTTGCTCAGATTTGCCAGTCTTAGTCATGACTGGTTTCTGTAACAGTCATTGAATTGATTAGGGGTGGGCAGGACCATGTTTGGATCGGTTCCTGCTAGATCGACTTGAACATGGTAAGTGTGTGGGTCGTCACTTTTAGATCCGAACATGGTCTAGTAAATGAGAGGACCCCAACAGAACGGAACGCCTAGTGTTCGGTTCGGGTGCCATGTTTTGGACATTTTTCCCTATCTATTCACAACAACAATAATAAATTATAAGAATCAAACCAAACAAGTCTATAAACATATATATAATCAACAAGAAATATATAAATATATATATATAAGCAAAGGCTTCTAAATTTTCAATCAACATATATATGACAAAATAAACGAGAGATGAGAGATGAGTGTCACGGTGACAAGAACAGAGATGGCGATGGCGAGAAGAGCGACGACGGCAACAAGATTTAAAGAGCTTCACGACAAGAAGAATGGCAATGGCGACGGTGATGACTAGAAGAGGTCGACTTGCGAGAAGAATGGGATCGGCGATGACCAGAAGACTTGAAAAGCTTCATGACAAGAAGAAATATGACGACAACGGCGAGAAGAACTTCATGGATGGTGACTGCGTGAAGAACGACGACAGTGAGAAGAGCTTTACGGAGTATCAGTGAGATGAGAGATGAGAGAAAAAGAGAGAAAGAGTGACTGCTTAGGGAAAAAGAGAATGGGAAGAAGACAAATGCAATGGCCTTTCACATTAGGGTTGGGGGGCTTTATATATGGGTATGCAAAATTACACATGTACCCCTATTCATGGATCAAGTAGGTTTTGGACCTCTAAACTCGACCCGATCCGTAAAACATGATGTTTTGCAGATGGAAGGTCCAAACACCTTGGAAATGAACATGAAAACCGACTTGAACACCCACGGATCGGTTCGGATCGGGTTGTTCGGGTCGGTTTCATGTTTTGATACCCACCCCTAAAATTGATACTAGATAGTAGCCAGTCAATAGATCTAACAATTGAAGCTATAAAGGTAAAAATAATTCAGCAATCAAGGTTATAAATAATTAGATGTAACTAAGACTCTGACACCATGTTGAAAGGTAAAGAACATGTTTGAAGACTAATTTATTCTTTTCTATTATATGATGTTCTATATGGATAGATGCTATCTATGCTAAAGACAAGATAATTAAAAATTTTAAAAAGAAACCAACTTTAGGATCTATCCCTACTATGAAGGAATCATCTAACAATACTCCTTACTCTCTTAGATCAATACAAGTTGCTATTACATTTGAATTTTCCACAATGTTTTAAATAAAATGTATTATTTTTGAAATTTTATTTTATGAAAAAAATACTGGGATATGATATTCTAGAAAGTACTTTTAAATACTTTTGCAACAATAATAATAATACAAAAAAATTATTCTCTTATACTAAATTAGTGGAACTCTTAAATAAGAGAAAAACTTATGTTGAAATGGTCTTATTATTGATGGGGTTAGAGCGTCCAATAAAAATACATTAGGTGCTATGTTTTGTATTAAAAAAGTAAAAAGGGGCAGTCCCAATATGAATCACTGAGACATACCTCCATTTAATCAAACGATCTCACCATTGATATCCGACATAATTTTTTTCCAAAAGACTTGGCATTGGCAAAGCCTCTCATGACAAACAATTCTAAAGTGAGTGGCGATTTTTACATTCCTTTAAATTTCTATGTGCACCCCAAATTAGATTTTTTTTTTCAAAATTCCAATATTATCCTTAAACGAAGTTATTAAAAGAATTAATGTAATTATAAATATATTTTTTATTATAGAACTAATACAAGGATTACACTGAATTACTCCATACAAGAAGAAGGTAAAACCTCAACCCAAAAACATCGTCAGAAAATAGAAAATGCAAGCTTAGCTTAGGAATGAGCAATAAAATTTGCAAGCTTGAAACCAGATTTAGGGATATTATGAAAAACCTCCCTGAAAAACAAAATAATCAAAAATTACACCAAGTTTTCATTTTATTAGATAAACCGTCTTCTGTCGTTAACTATCCATCCAAAATGTTAATATTTTCCATCTGAAATAGTGAAATAACCAAAATACCTTTATCATATCCTATAAAATTCCTCTTATACCCTTCAAACTGACGAAATAACTAAAATATCTTTTAAATTATTAATTAATTAAAATATTAAATAAAAAATAACAAATTAAAAAAAAAAAAATCTTCTTCACACAAAAATATTTCGTCTCTCTCTCCTCTCTCTCTTCTTCTTCTTCTTCTTCTGCTCTTCTTCTTATTTTTCTTCTTCTTTTGCTCATCATCATCTTCTTTTTCTTTTACTCGTCTTCTTCTTCTTCGTCTAGAACTCTTCTTCTTTTTCTTCTTCTTCCTCTTCTGCTCGTCTTTTCTTCTTCTTCTTCTTCTTCTTCTTCTTCTTCTTTGGGTTCGAAGGAACCCAGATCTGGGTTCCAATTCAAACCTAGATCTGTGTTCCTTCGAACCCAGTTTTGGATTCGATTTGATTGGGTTGATTGTGGTTTTTTTTTTTTTTTTTGAGTTATTTTTGGTTGATTGGATTTTGATGCTTTTAGATTGTTTTAGTATTTTGGAATTGTTGTTTGTGATGTTGGTTCCATCGGTTTTGGGTGATGTTGGTAATGTATTTTTATGTTTAGGATTTTGGATTGATGTGTTGAATTGGTAAATTCAAGATGATGATAAGAATTTTTTTATTTTAATTTTTAAATTTTTTATAATTTTTTTCATTTTAAAATTTTAATTATTTTATTGAATTACCATTTTATCCTTAAATATTAACACCGGTTGATTTTTTTAAACAACAGGGGATAGTTTACCTTGATAAAATGAAAACCGAATGTAATTTCTGATTATTTTTCTTTTTAGGGGGATTTTTCATAATATTCCTCAAATTTACGAGACACAACGTTATTCTCAAAATGAACAAGCCCAAACCAGCCCTTGGTTATTTCACAATATTTTGATTATAATATAGTCCAATCAGATCATAAAATACGTTATTTAAAAAAAAAAAAAAATGTAACTTAAATAATGAAAGAAAACTTTAGAAGCCCTAACATCTAATTTAAAAACTAAGCTTAAAAGAGAGAGAATTTGGAGAAAATGAATGTGTAAATGTTCAGTGTATTTAGTACTGTTTTTAAAATGATACTTCTAAAAATAATTTTTATAAATAAAAACATGTTTTAATAGCAACGTTTTTAAAAATTGCTCCCTTTGTAACACTATTTCTGTAAATCCCTTTCTCCTAAAATTTATCTTTAAAAAATCTGATATTTGGGTTTGTTTTTCAAAATAAAAATGGATAAAATGTAGACATAAAAGGATTTCTTGAAATTAGGAGATTTCAGAGTCAAAATCCAGGTTTGCCTCTTTTTATTTTCAAGTTAATTTAGTTTCTTACTCTTCACTGCATTTCTATGACAATAAATAGATTGCTTCTTTATTTATTTCTCAGTTCTTTCATAAAATTTCAACCCCTATGAGGAAACTTTTTTTTTTTTGAAAACCCTTTTACAGCTTCCACACACACACATATGTACATTCATCCAAGATAATTTTTTCATGTGTACGTGTTTATAGGATATGATACTGTTTGATATATAAACACATGCATAAAATATATATTTGCTGATGCACAAAAGGACATAAATTGTATATATAAAAACATTACCTTTTTTCTTTTTTTAATGAGGACAACTACATTACATATTTAAGACAACATAGTCTATGTTAATAGTGTCTACGTTCAATATTTTAATTGGTGGATAGGTTTAATAAAAAGTCAAGAAGCTTGCAGGCCATCCAATGTATAAAACACATTTCAATCAAGACTATCAACTCCAGACCTGAATGGGATAGTTTCATCGCTAACTAAATACAACTAATTTTCTCTGGAAAGAGAGCTCAATGACTATAGAATAGCTTAACCTCTATCAATCCAAAGTAAAAAAATCATAATTTAAAGATCCTTCAGTCTTAAACATATCTGTGCTCTGTATTTACAGCTCCCAAGGAAAAATAAAATCATTCACATTGCAACAGTCCCGATAACAGTGAACTAGCTTTTATGATTGTTGAAAATATATATGCACAACAATGTAGACCAGCCAACAAAATCTTCACTTCTAGCATTTCATTCAGAAACTTCTAAGACTGCAGCCAGTGTGTTAAGACAGACTGGTCGATATCATCCAGTCAATCCATTAATAACAATCAAGTTGCTAGAGACAAGTTCAGTTCTCGCAAGAAACTTCTAATTTTTCTGTTTTTAATTTACAGCCAATCATTACTAGATTAGTATACAACGACTTCAGACAGCAGATGAACAAAAATGAATAAAATTGTATCCTGAAGAAGGCGCTATAAATTCACCATAAATATAACCAAAAGACAGTTTAAGTCCCTCGTTATAAAAGCAATGACAACTAAGAGATACCTACAATGTGTTTACTTAAGTTGTCCATCCTACACCTTCATCTACAAAACTATGCATGATTGAGACGCAAAAGTCAAGAATATACAGGCAGGCAACATCACATGAATAAAAGTTAGTGAAAAGGAGTTACTATGTTCCATTGGAATCATTTGGCATCAATTTAACTTTAAGCAAAACAAGAATAAAAGAGGGAAAACAAGCTATAAATAAAGGATGGACTTTATTCTCAAAAATATAAATAACTGATCATATAAAAGATGGAGTTTGCCTTAGCTTGAAGTTGATTTCTTTATACTTTCCCACATGGCCGGACCTTCAGGATGGATATCTACAAAATATTTTATAAATCGTGCATCTGAGGATGCTAGGATAGTGCTCAATGTTAATGTGGGTTTTGCTGCACCTCTCTCCCTTAGCCACGCATACATTGTAAGTCTTTGATTAATCCTCTCCATATCATAACATAAATATGTTGGAAATGTCACAACAGACTCTATTGGGTAACCTAAAAAGCTTTTCAAACATTCTATCTTCTTCTCAATCACATCTTTGCTCTGGTTAAGAACCATAGGAGCATGTTTGATTATCTTTCTGACAACATTGCAATCCAAACCAGCCTCTACCAGGCAGTCAAATCTTTCCTGTAATTGATCCCCTCTGCCTCGGAACTTTTTCAAAGCCTTAGTCATTTCTTCTGAGTTTTCCACGTACCCCAATCTCAACAAGAATGCTGTTTTCTCCAGATGTTTAGTGGGATCTTGGCACACCACAAGTTGGTTGATTTTAACTTTTGTTTTTGAAGCCAAATGAAACAACTTCAATGGCTCATCCTTTATGATTTGACATAACCCATCTCTCCCAATTTTCAACTCACTGCAAACAGTTTTAGGTCTCTTGAGAGAACACAAACCCATAAGCTCCGCATGAGCAGACACCATTTTTGCAATCTCTTCCATGCTCATTTCAATCTCAACTAGGAATCCCACTGCCCGCAAGAGATTATTTGCACACCTACCAGACAATATTTGCGGATTCTGCACAAATAAAGAATCAACTTCATTCATCTTGAAACCCAATTTGAGTAATTGGCCAAATAGTACGTACACCTTCCTGCCCGAACCTTCAAACAATAATGCAGGATTTGTTTTGAACAAACTACACAACTGCTCATCACTATAACCCACTTTGTCAAGAAAATCCATCGTGTCAAACATCCGATTCCAATTACACGTGACTTTGCCAAATAAGTACCCTCCAATCCAATCATTCTTGAACCCTAGTGTGTTTAATTTTTGAAGTACCTTAACAAACATACCGTCAACACCTCCAACCAAAAGTGACGGGCAACAACTAACGAGCTTAATAACTGTGTTTTTACTTAAACCCAAGTTTTCATAAGCCCCAAGTTTCGAAACCAACACCCCATAATCATATCCAAATATCTCCCTTGCTTCCTTGTACATAATTCCAATATTACTACGAGGAATCCCATAATCACACAAAACATGAAAGTTGTCAAACATGACAGGATCATCACTCAAAAACATCACATTATGTGGAAGAAGTGCAGAGAGCTCCGACAGGGTCAAACCCAAACTCTCAAGAAAAGGCTCAAACTCGTTAATCGGATTATACCTAAGGAACCTGGTTAAGGACCGAGTTATGTCCGTATCAGTATTAATCTTGGATAACAGATTTTCAACAAACTGTGGTGAGTTGTTGCTGATATGTTCAGCATCTGAGAAGCTTAAGCTCCTAGTACTGTTTAAGTAATCAAAAAGCACATGCTGAGCCTCGGTTCTGGCAAGCCGAGAGACTCGATTCGAGTCAGTGAGAGGTTGTTGGACAAGTCTAGCACTACAAATGGATCGAAATTGAACAGGAATGAAAGACGTTTTGTGCACAGAGTTGGAGTTGTGATTGACAACAACAGGAGATAAAACAGCAAAACCATTGAGTTGGGCAATCATCATTTTAGACAATCTAAATACCTTTTTAAGGAATTTGGAATATATCATCACAAGCACTAACTGAAATGAAATTTACCCAGAAACAAGTTGTGAATAAACATGAACTAAAACCAACGTCTATATCAATTTATGGAAAATGTAATCAACAGAGAGAGAGAAAGAGAGAGTAGCTGAATTGAATGCATAGAAAGAAGAATTATAATGGGAAACCACGAATATTTTACCTTGGATCCCAAACTTTGTGGTTTTGCTCAAGCAGAACAGGCGTGTGTTACTGTTCTCTGAAGGGGCAGTTAACATAAAACCCTAGAAGACTCCCTCCAATTTTTTTTTTTTGGGAAAATTACACTGAAGTGTCCTGAACCTACTGGGTTATTTCAATGATGGTGCCACTTTACCCTATATTACACTGAAGTATCTTCGATTAGATTTAACTAATATTGAGATAATGACAAAGTTAACATCACGAGGGTAAATTGATCCTTTTATATATAAAAAATTATAAATGAATACACGTGACAGTCCTTTGCCACATCACATTCAAACTAAAATATTCTTAAATGATTATTACTAAATAGTAATAAATAAATAAAATTTTATAATAAAAGAAGGGATAATTATAACTTTGCCCTATAGTTTTGGGTAATAGCCAAAAAACCTCAAAATCACTAAGGAAATCTTATTAATTTATGAAATAGATAAGTTACTCACCGTAGTATATACAAATAGTTTTTTAAAAAAAAAAAAACTCTAAAGTTAAAGTTAATATTAAAAATCTCGATTTGATCGTTAGCATGAAAGGATAAAACCGTCAAAGAAAAATAAAATATAAAAACATTAATATTTAATAAAAAGAAATTTTAATATTTAAACAAATTTGAAAAAAAAAAATAAATTTTCATCGTCCATTTCTAATATGGAAAGTGAAGATCAAAATTAAAATTTAATAAAATTAAATAAAAATAAATTTAAAATTTAAACGGAAAAAAAAATCAAAATAATTAAAAAAAAATTGTAAAATCATATTTAAACAAATTAAAAATATAAATAATTTCTTAAAATGAAGTCCTGTCCACCGCCATCAACATGATGGACAGTGAGCATCATTAAAAAAATTTAAAAAAAAAAAAAAAAAAAACTTATACTTCATCGTTGAAGAATAGTAAGAACACCTCTCTATCTCCCCATCTCCCTCTCTTTTTCATTGTCTCTCTTAACCATGGGTCTTCGTAGATGGAAACCTAGTTCTAAGTCTCCATCAATGAAGACCCAGACTGGGTTAGGAAACCCAGAGCCCAAAGATTTCTATAAAAAAATATATATAAAATAAAAAATAAATATTTTTTCATCATTGAAGAACACTGTTCTTCAACGACTAAAGAACAATGTTCTTCTCACCTCTCTCTAATAATCCAATCTGAATCTCTCTAGACTAGTATCTGGTAAGTCTCACTTGACACCTCAATGGATCCCTCTTAAACCCTATTAGGAGGGTTAAGAGAAATTCGCGGAGCGAATCCTTAAAACTTTCGCTTTTAAACTAATTTAATCCACTTTCTTTTTAAAAATAGTTGGGTTGATTTCGTTTTTAAAACTAAAGTTCCATTTCACATTTTAAATCCAAATCATTTTATAAAACTAAAATCTGACAGCATAACGACTACATTATTAACATAACCAAAAAACCTGTAAAAGAAATTTTTGCACTCCCAAATATTTCTCAAACACAACCCAACTTCCTTAGCCATAAACTTATATTTCAAATCACAATTCCATTTCATCAAAACTAAAAACATGAAGTCATGGTTCAAGCCATTTACAAACTTACACAATTACTTAAAGGAAACATAAAACTTTTATTCTTTTGAAAGAAATATTTAACACTTATTTACAACTCAAAAGAATATATTTACAAAATATACTAAAATATACAAAAATATATCTATATAGAAGCATTGTCGTGTCATGCCACCTACTTTTTCGGAGGAGCTCTCTCTTCTTGGTCACTCACGTCAACACCTAAAGAGATTTTTAAAAGGAAAATAGGAAAATTATGAGCTTGGAAAGCTCAGTGAATGTTTATAATTCATTTTCAACTAAAATATTTAATTTCTAAAATACATTCTTAAAAACTTTTGGAAGTAAATTTCTATTTCTTAAATTTTCTCAAATTTAAATCTCATTTCAATGCAAAGCATAAATAGAGAATCTGAAAAACTCACATATGCATAAACTTCATATAAAACTTGTAATTTATAAAGCACATAAAATGGCTAAACAAGTTCATCACATGCAGTGAAAATCTAAAATGCTTTTCTTTGCTTTCTAACTTTCAAATATTAACTTTTATTTCTAAAAGCATCATTCGTACCCCTAAATGCTCTGACTACACGGCGAATAACTAACGCCCCTCGTTATGGCAAGTCACGTGACTATTTTGAACTAACACCAACCATGATGCTACTGAGACATTTCACGAGTATGTACGGAATTCTACATCGCTAACCATAGTGCGAGATAATATCCCACACAAGTAGAGGCGACACAACATACTCGATTTCCCCCTAAGTTAGTGATGCATTCCCCCAGGACTTTGTTATACTAGTGTGGGATATACTGGTTGGGTCTAAATCTGAATCTGTAATGTGAGGGTATACTCATGACCTTTGAAAACTTCTTTTTGTTTTAACTTTCTAAGTGCAATAAGCACAAATCTCTTTTCAAAGTGCATAAAGCACCAAATCTCATTTCTAGGTGCGTTAAGCACCAAAACTCAATTCTAAGTGCAATAAGCACAAACTATTTTTGCTAAGTGCAAGAAGCACAAAATAGCTCATCTCAAGTTATAAAATATGGCATGTAAAATTTCAACATGTTTAAACATTTCAAACAAGCATAAACTTTGATAAAATTAACTTAACACTCACTTGATTTCAAGCTTAGTATAAGGAGCTTCAACGGCCTTCTCTTGCCCCTCTTGCTTCTTCTTCATCTACACATCACATTCTAGCTTAGAATACACAAATTTTAACTACACAAAACTCATCACATTGCTTCTAACTCAACTAACTCATTATAGGGGTATTTTAACTAAAAACTTTATCTTCTTGATTTTAACTTAACCAAAGCTTTAAAATTTTCGTTTTCTTTCCATTATTCTTACTTATTCTCACCTAGTAACATATCCATCCACACAAAATAATTTTTAGAAGCTTGAAACAAAATTTGATATTTTTAGACCCCCCCTTGGCTGAATGCTATGTAGGGAGCAATCCTTAGTTTTTCTTTCCTCCATTTTTGCTCCATTCATCTTCCTAACTCTCATTTAGGTAGGTCCAAGGGTCAATTCAAAAAGAAACGACTATTGGGTGAAGGTTTCTAGCTAAAACACCCTATTTTCGCTACTAAACTAAGGACAACTTTTCCATTTTTCACTTCTAATTTCAATTTTCTTCTCTTTAGAGTTATACATACTCAATTATACTCATATAACTCATTTAAATACATAAAAGAAGTGGTATTACATGATAACCCCTAATGCCCTTCATTTAGGCTATAAGATGCATGTTGTCTAATTTACTTTCTAACATTTTCATAGGTTTATCTAGCATGTAACCAATATAGGAATCATGCTTAAAAGCTTTACGTTTCATTGGAATCATACACCTCTCACTATAGCCTTGTATGCCCTTATACGCACCAAGTTCCTTTTATTCAAATTTTTCATGCTTAATCTCTTAGACATTTCATCAAACACCTAATCAATAACATATTTCATTTAAATCAAACTCAAATCCAACTTAGGGTTTCTCCCTTGCTTGGCCGAACTCCTCTCTCTCACTCTCACATTTTTGGCTTCAATTTTTGGCTAAGAGTTGGAAACTTCACATATTTATACTTCTAACTTTTTCTAAATGACAATCATGTCCTTGAAAACTTGGTTCTTGTCCTTGAACTTTGCTTAATTCTATCTTGACCCCTAATATGATTTGCTTACTTCTAATTGGTCCACATATCACACTTAATAATCACTTGATTACCAACTAATCACTTTATGCCATTTACCATTTTACCATTCTATTTATTTATTTCATAATTGGGTTCAATCAATTTCTAAAAATTCTCTATATTTTTGAACACTTTATTAATCATCTAGACTATCAAAATATCACTTAGTAACTAGTACTAGGGAAACCATAAATAGAATTGAGGGCTTACACTCTCTCTCTTTCTATAAAAGTATTTGTGTTTCTAGAACTCCTACATTCACTTACAAACCATATAAATTCACACTCTACTACTTCAAACCCTAATTTGCTCAAATACTCCATCCACCTCTCTCTTACTTGGCCACTAGGTATTCTTTTTGTCACTCTCAAAATTTGATCTAGGTTTTTCATGTCTTGTTTTATGTTGTTTTGGCTTTGTTTGAGTATGATTTGATATCTATGTTTTGTTGCATTTTCCAATAAGGAGAAACCTAGAAACTTATGTTGGTTTTTTTTTTTTTGGATGTTACTATTGTGTTTGATGTTGTTGTTGCAATGTTAGGGTTTCGTGATTATCGTGTTTACTATTGATTTTTTTTTTTCTTTTGTAATCTATGTGTTGTGTGTGTGTGAAATGGGAAGCCAAAACTCAATGAGGGTTCATGTTATGTGAAGGTGGGTTTGTGTGTGTTATCTGGATTCATATTGGTTAAATGGATGGTTCAGACTTGGGTTCAATTGAAGATTTGGGTTGAACTCAGATCTTCAAAGTTTAAGGATCTGGGTTGAACTCAGATCTTCAAAGTTAATCTCAACACAGATATTTTTTTATTAAAAAAAAAATTGCTTTTTCACTTTTTTTTCAAAGAAAAAATAGCTGAAATTAATTTCTACGATCCGTAATAAGGATCAATTGTAACATTCCAAATATTTTAAGCATGCATATCATTTATGAATTGAGATTTGACATGCAAAAGTAAATTAAGTGTGAATATATATATATAGTAAGTTTTCGAATTCTACTTAGGGTTTTCCCAGTAATAGTCCATAAATGATATTTTGAGACTCTAAATGATTCATAAAAGTACTCAAAGAATGTAGGGAGTTCTTAGATATAGATTGAACCCAATTGGAGAATAAATAAGAGATAAAACGGTAAATGGCCTTAAGAGATTATTAAAGCAAAAAAAGGGACTACATTGAAATAAACAAATCATATTTGGGGTCAAACTTAGAATTAAGCAAAGTTGAAGGATGAAAACTAAATTTTTAAAGGACGTAATGGTCACTTTTGGAAAAGATAAATATATATGTGTGTTGACTTGTTCATTTCGTCTAAACAAGAGCCAAAACATAGAAACCAAAGACAAAGCCGAAACTAAAGGGAGAAAGGGATGGTTTTCGGCCAAGGTGAGAAACAAGTGAGGATCAAGTGATTTCCACCAAGTTTTGAGTTCCAAATCAAGTTTCCAAGGCCAAGCTAAGGTGGATAATCAAGTTTAGACAAAGATTCAAGTGAAAAGAGGTTAGTTTTCATCACTTTTGAAATGGTTTGAATGATGTTGTGTTGATGTTTTAGTTAGTATTTGATGTGGGTTTTTGTTTGTGATAAGAGTTGAGTATTTAGAGACCAAAACCATGAATGGATCATGTAGAGCCATGAATTTTGATGTGTTAGGGTTTTGGTGGGACAAACACTAAGTCTAAAATGAATTGGTTTTTATTAAAATGAGTTATATGTTAGGTGTTTGATGAAATGTCTCAATGAGTTACCATGAAAATTTTGAAAGAAATGGATTTGGTGTGTGTTAAGCCATGAAAGACCATAGTGAGGGGTGTAGGAATTCAATGAGAATTGATGTTTTTAAGCATGATTCCATGTGGAAAACATGTTAGAGAAACCTATAAACAAGTTAGAAATCAATTTAGACAACTTCCAATGTAAAGACCATATAAAGGGCATAAGCGAATATCATATAATACCACTTCATGTATGTGTTTGAATGTAATCGAATGAGTAAGTCTGAGCATGAATAATATCTAGGAAAAGAAGAATTGAAATTAGAAGTGGAAAACATGAAAAGTGCACCTAAATTAGTGTTGAAAAAAATAGTTTTTCCTAGGTTTTGCCACTCGATAGTTAGAATTTTTTAGAACCGTTTTACGGCTGACCTAAATGTGAATTAGGGAGATGAATGGAGTGAGAATTGAGGAAAGAAAATCAAAGGGTTGAGGGTTGCAATGCATTCGGCCTAAGGGGGTAAAATACATGCATTTTTCGTTTTGAGTTTCATAAAATTATTTCGAGTATATAGGTGTGTTCGTAAGTGAGAATAAGTGAGATTCATGGAAAGAAATCAGAAGTTTAAAGGGTTGGTTAAGTAGAAACCTATAAGAGAATTTAGAAGGTCAAATGGGTTTTAATGGAGTTTAGTGAGATTTGAAAGTATTTGGATCATTTAGGATTAGTAGACCATGCATTTTGATTGATGGAATGAATTTCTTATTCATTTTCTATGTGTTCTTGGAAAATCCAGGAGATAAAGTAGCTCAAGGAAGTCAAGGAAAAGGAAAGGAAAAGGTTTGAGCTGCCTTGGAGAGTGAAATAAATCGAGAGAACGTAACAAAAAGGTTGGTGTACATTTAATTTGAAATTTGTTTTTAAATGTTTGAATATGATTTTCTAAATGTTTAATCATCAAGTTGTTTAATTAAAGTGATTTGTTAAACATGTTTGAAATATATATTTTGCATGATTATATGAATTTGAGAGAAATTGGGTATTAAAAATGATATGATTGAATAATTTATGAAATCTTTTAATTGAAAAGAAATGATGACTTTTATATGTATCCATATGGAATTATTAAATGAGCCCTAATAAACCTGAGTATTGGTAGGCGGGGATTGGAATTTGGCATGCTAATAGAGTTATTATAGCAGTACTGCGTCGAAATGTTTTGAAATGAAATGATAATAATTAATTTAAGGACCATGAGAGACACCAAGTGTCTGGTTCCAAATGATTGATTTATATTTGTAAAATGCAATCCGACGAGTAGGCACCGAGTGTTCGATATCGGAGAACCCATTTTTCAGTTCAAGATATCATACTAGTATTTACTATAAACAATGGAAAATGTTTTAGACCACATGTATAATGCATGTGTAACTTGATTTTCAAATGTGTATAACAAGTTAAATGATTTTAAATTGAAAAGTTGTTTATTTTTATGGTATGAAAATGTTTATTTTCAAAAATCATATATTCAAATTTAGTGTACACCCATTAAGCAAATATGTTTAGCGCGTTGGAATTACCGTGCACAGATAGTAGATTGTGCCTAGATGGCGAATACTGAAGAGTAAATTCATCTGCAGCAAGTCTACCTAGTCACATTCATCCTTCCATTCATCCATCTTGATTTTCGATAGTTATCATATTTGATTTTGTATAAAAGAATTTGTAATTTGTACATGAGTGCATGCATTACATGTATATATATGTATTAAATGTGGAAATTTGGTGAAGAAAACCAATTTAAATATATTTTGGAATAATGTTATGTACATGAAAAATGATTAACCAAATGAAGTTTGGTTCCAGTTGGTGAATATAATTGTGGAAAATATTGTGTTGAAAATGAAAATATTGAATTTGTAACAGGTTGAGAAAGTCTGAATTTTAGAGGAAACTTTGACAGTTTTTCCGTATGAAATAACTAAGGTTTGATTTAATTTGCAAAATTTTTGAAAATTTCATATTTTGATATGTGTAATTAAATATATGCTTTTCTAAACAAAGATTTTGTAAAAAAGATAAAGATAACGTCCCTTGGAGTCATCTAAGAAAATGAATGGTAGGGGCTGTGACATGGATAGTAGAGATTAAAATATTTTTTTATAATATTTTATTTTTTACTTTTGATTTTTTGATTTTTGATTTTCTAATAATTTTTTAAAAAATTATATTAAATATCTTAAGGATAAATGAGTCTTTTTACCAGCTGTTAACATTTTCCATTAAAAATTAATGGAAAGATGTATTTTAAATTTATGAAAAATAACAAGAGGGTAAATAGCGATTACATCAAATCATAAGAGAGAAATTAGAATTATCCCATAAAAGAAATAAAAATAGAAACAATTTGGAAGAAGATCCAGAGATTTTTCCAAATCTTTTATGAGATCAAAACAATCTCATAACAAAAAAATAAATAAATAAATTTGGATGGAGCTTTAGATGTATTGTCTCTCAAATCCTAGATTGTATTATCTCATCATAAGGAATACAAAAAAAATTCAAAAAAATAAAAAGTATATTTCGTGAATCAACTCATAAGCATTGCTCAACCTCGCAAAACCTTATCTAACCTCCTTACAACCTTCACCTTTGATCTATCAGAAAACTCACTCTCAAGTAAATCGATAGCTATCATACCAAATGTAAAACCCAAAAATTTCTTTTTCTATAAAAAATAAAAATTTCTAATGAATAGTGATTTGGTGAATAGTGATTTTTAGGAGATGGACCTCGAAAATTGAAAATTTCTAGAATAAGTATTACAGTTTAAGGAAACTGAAACGGATAAAAAATGAGTTTGTTCAAGTAGATTTTAAGAGCTCTGAAGATTTTTGGACGAAATTATTATTTTTTTTTTTTGGAGAATAATGAGTGTTGATGATTTTACATCCATTTGAATTTTTTTAAGCATGAAATTGAGAGATAAAAGGCTCAATTAGAGTATTACATGGTCAATTTAACGATTGAATGACCATGGAATATTTTTGGAATTTATTTAGGTATGAATGAGAATCAATGCATAAGAAAAAAAAAAAAGGGCAACGTAGACATTCACTAAGAAATTGTCATAAAGAAGCACAATCCATGTCATGAGGAATTAGCCAATGAGAGAGTGACAAATCAAAGTCAAAATTGGGGACTAAATTGGTTGCTATAGAACTATTAATTGCATGATTTAGTTAGTAGAATGGTTAGTTAGCCTATGGACCAATCACATGTCATATTATGTAACTAAGGACTTGTTTGACATTATGGGAATAGTTCAAGGGTAATTTGGTCAATTGAATGGAAACCTATATAAGTTGAAGTGTACATGAGATGGTAAAAAAATTGAAAAGGAAATTGAGAGAGAGGGAAGAGAAATTTCATCCAAAAGGGTAGGGAGGTGTGGATGAAGGAAGTTTTTTCATGTTTTGATGACAAACTAAGTGGATTCATACTAGTGAATAGTAGAACAAGGAAAAGTTAAGAGAATGTGGTAAGTTGATTTTTTAATGGTATTTTGATGGTTTTTTAAGGTATGATAACTTAATGAGTTTATGACATTGTTGGTATGTTTATAAGTAGATTATCTTATATTCAAGTATGGAATTGAAAGGAAATGACAGACCCCTTTCCCTAGGCGATCTGTCGGCACCCTACGGTGACCCTTCAGCTAGCCATTGCACTTAACTAAAGGATCCCCCGCAGAGCTAAGCGTATTCTTTCTGAACCTTTTTCAAAAACAGCGGAAACGAGGGGAAATTTTTTGTTTTTATTTCAAACATTTACAAAATATTTTATAAAAATTTGGGCAATATCCCGTCTGTTTTTTGGACTTTGCCACCCTGCAAATTATAAAATTTAACACTTCTAAAATATTACAAATCATTTCTCCCAAACTACAAAGCCTCAGGCTCTCCTTTTTCAACACAACCACAACCACAATTTCGTATTTCAATTTATAAACTTATTACCAATAAAATCATATGTCATGCATCAATTTACTCCCCAAAACACAATTTAAATCCATAAAAGGATATTTACAAAATCATATAGAGATAATAAAATATATACATCTCTTAATATCAAACAAAAATAGGAACAGGTAATCACATCAGCACTATCACCGCGGCTACCTGGCATCGTCTCGGGGTAATCCACAGCTATGGTACCTGTGCTTAGGGAGGTTTATTTAAAAAATATAAAAAAATATTGGGTGAGCTTTGAAAGCCCAATGAGTGTCATATAATATTATTTGGAGTTACATTTTTATAAAAACCTCCCTAAAACATTTTTGATAATTCAATTCAAATCCATTTATTTAAATTCAAGTTTCATGCATTAATGTTATAAAGCACATGTTGCACGGTTTTCAATTTCATAAAGGGATCTCCTATGGTTGCAGGGTTTTTATTCTAAAACTCTTTTTCTTTTTATAAACCGGATATGGTCCGACTCCGCTCGAATGTGTCCAGCCAACCAATCCGACTCCCGCCAACCTATAGTGACCCGTGCCTCATGGCACTCTAGTATAGAGCGGAATCCTACATCGCTCTATCCGGTTCATGTAGCGGAATCCTACATCGCTACAGAGCGGAACTCTGTCTCGCTCGGGTAAGCTAGCTAATAATATACCCTCTACGTGCATTAGGCTAATCCCTCAGACATCTGACTAACATGACTCATTGCAGGTACTTCCCGCGATTAGTATAGTTAGTAATATACTGACACTACTAACTTTACCAATGCACGCTTGGGGTACTCAACGTAGATCGGTAATAATCTGATACTCTTTGGGTAAACCATAAGTTTTATTTTCATCTTTATAAAATTACAATCCATTATATATATATATAATTCAAAACGAGAAATCATTATTTTAATGAAAACACAAAACCATATTATCTGTTACTATGTCATTTATCATTTAAATCATATTTCGCTTTCATCAAAATATTCAAACATGCTTGAAATATTCATTCATAAATCAAAGTAACACAAAACACATTAAAAATCAGTTTGACACTCACCTTAATTATCACTCCCGAATGGCTATCCAGAAGGCTCTAAAACTGCACCCTATCGCTCTTCCCTTGCTCCACCAGCTTGTTCGTCACCTACACAATATATATATACGTAAATTTACGTTCGCGTCAACTTCTGAAAACTCGAAATAATAAAATTACATAACCGCCCCTAAGTGACCCTTTTTAGGCGTAACTCTCCATTTTTGGTTCCTTAATTTAATCTTCGACTTTTATTAATCTCAATACGCCTAATTAAACTCGTTAGGGTCATCCGAACTCTCAACGGACGTCATATGGGCCAATTTTTGAAATTGCCCTTCAAACTAATTTATTGCGCGTTTTAGTTTCTCTATAACTCTTTGATATTTTCTTGGTTTTCTAAACTCCCAATATATATACAAATCCTTATATATCCACTTATTTTTACTCAATATCAATTAACAACGAATCGTAATAAAATCCAATTCAAACTGAAACTTAAATCACCAATAAAAATCAACTTAAAACTTAAACAACTCACCTCTGTTTTCTCTTCGTGTTAATATCATTTTGAGCTAGTTTTGGGGTGGTTTTTGGACTGATTTTGAGCTGTTTTTGGGGCGTGAAACAGCTAGGTTTTCTTCTTCCTTTTTTCATTCACGTGATCCTCTCTCTCGCAGCTGAACCTCACTTCTTCTTCTTTGGTCAACCACCTCATTTTCTGGTTCGGTTTCAGCTGCACTTGGGTCGGGTTTGGATGGCGATTTCGAGCTGAAAACGAGCTCGGTTGCAGCTGAAAATGGTGTGGATCAGACGGGTTTCACGCGTGGGTTTGCAGGTGGTCGGACGGCAGCTCGTCATCGTCTTCTTCCGTGCCAATCAGGTTGGTTCTGCGTGCTCGAGCGGTCAGCTCATTTCTGGTTCTGATTTATAGTGAGTCCGGCTTCGCTTCAACTTGAGCTCGGCTGCTGGATGGCACGGCAACAAGTTTGGTCGGCGTTGGCGATGATGGCTGGTCGACAGCAACTCCTTCTTCTTCTCTTTTTCTTCTTTTTTTTTTCTCTTCTTCTTCTTTCTTTCTTCTTCTTCTTCACATTTAAGCGACTGATTCTGTCTTTTATTTTCTGTTTTAACTTTGAAAGTCAACAACAATGTTTTTGGCTTCTATTTTCCTCCCCAAACTATTCTAAAAATGATGGTCACGTCCTGATAAAATTTCGGTCTCCTCTCTTAACTTTTAGCTTAATTTTACTGTGACCACAATTATTAAAATTTATCTTCAATTTAGTCCCTTTTCACCTTTAATAATTACTCGATTTTGTTCACCATTTTATCTTTCCGTTTAATCTCCAATTGAGTTTAATTCAATCCCTATGGATTCTCTATAACCTTCAGTGTTTCCACAAATCATTTAGAGTCTCTAATCGATACTTAGGGACTATTCCTGAAAAATTCGTAAAATTACAATGGAGGGCTTATAGGAAAACTCAAAGGAAGTAGTTAGGCAAGGAAGTAATCAAGGTAAGTAAACTAGTTTCCGAGAGAAATTGCAAGAACTTCAATTAAGTTGATGTTAGGATATTCGATGAATATTGGTATGATTTGAATGCCATTGGAGCCATGAAAATGAAAGAAACTTATTTGAATGTGTGATGTGGTAAATTCGGGTAAGGTGGATTGGTGGTGTTTAAGATGAAATTCAACCACTTTGATGTGTTTTTATGATGTTAAGCATGTGTTCAAGCAAGATTGTACAAAGAAAATGGGAAGAAAAGAATATTATAATGTTAGTCTAAATTATGCCAAGAATGTGAAGTTTAGTGTTCATAGCATTCTAAATTTAAATTGGATGAATTAGGGCTATTAGAATGGATTTCATATAATTAGGGTGATGGATTCTAAATTAGAATGTGCTTTGTAGGTGAGAAGGAAGCAAAGGAATCAATGGAGAATTTTTTGAAGGTTATTCTAGTAAATTGAAAACAAGTGAGTGTAAACCTATATTATGAACACTAGATGCATTATTAGCATGTTTTTATATGCTTTCATGCTTCTAGAATAAACAATTAATTGTATATTATATGTAAAAGAAGTTTTCAAATGCCAATGGTTTACACAAATTTCTAGTTTTAAACCCGGTCGGTATACCCTATACGTGTATGACAAGTGTTGAAAGGGTGGGAGGGGGGGGGGGGGGGGGGGTGGTGAGGCCGGGGGGGGGGGGAAGGGGATGGTGCATGCGTCACTAACACCGAGGGATTGAGTTAGTCACGTCTCTACACGTGTGGGGTATTATCTTGCTCTACATACGCGATGTAGAATTCTACTACGTAGTTGTTAAGATGTCTTTTAGAGTCATAGGTGCGGTGCTAGGAGAGTCACCATGTGACCTCACATTGTGCGGCGTTAAACTTGTCACCATGTGATTGTAGCTCCTTTGGGTTTTCGATTGGTACGGTCTTAGAAAGAAAAAGCACATCACTAGATGTGAGATTTAGAAAATAGCATTTAAAATGTTTCTTAAAAGTTTATGAGATATTCTAGTATTTTACGATTTTTATGCAAGTGAGTGTAAACCTATTTTATGAACACTAGATGCATTATTAGCATGTTTTAAATTATCCTTATTATTGCTAAAGCATCTTTGAAATTGAGAATGTTGAAATAATGAGCTTTTATGTTTTAGTAAGATTTTAAATGTAATATGATTTTTTTTTTTTTATGCTTTCATGCTTTTAGAATAAACAATTAATTGTATATATAAGTTAAAGAAGTTTTCAAAGGTCAATGGTTTATCCAAATTTCTAGTTTCAGACCCGGCCAATATACCCTATACGTGTATGACAAGTGTTGGGGGGGGAGGGGGGGGGGGGGAGGTGTGGCGCAGCGGTGCGTCACTAACACCGGGGGATTGAGTCAGTCGTGTTGCTCTTTACACATGTGGGGTATTATCTTGCTTTACGTACGCGATGTAGAATTCCACTGTGTAGTTGTTAAGATGTCTTTTAGAGTCACACTGTGCAGTGCTAGGAGAGTTGTCACATGACCTCACATTGTTCGGCACTAGACTTGTCGCCATGTGATTGTAGCTCCTTTGGGTTTTCGATTGGTACGGTGTTAGAAAGGAAAAGCACATACTAGATGTGAGATTTAGAAAATAGCATTTAAAATGTTTCTTAAAAGTTTATGAGATATTCTAGTATTTTACGATTTTTATGCTAAATACGAAATATTATCATATCTTCATGCATGAATGTGAGTTCTTAAGATATATTATGAAGTCTATAAAAGTTTATGATTTCAAATTAGATATTTAAGAAATAGAGATTCCTTTTTAAATGTTTTCTTGGAGGTATACTTTTGAAAGAATTCGTTTAAGTAGAAAAGTTTTAAACACTCACTAAGATCCTTTAGTTTTTTTTTTTTTTTTTTGATTTTATGTTTTTTTTTTCTTAAAAAAAAAAAAAAAAAAAAAAAAAAAAAAACCTCCTTAGATACAGGAAAAAGTAATTAAGGTGCCAAATCTCCTCCTTCAGACTAGGTGGGTTGGATACAATTGATGCTCTTGTGAAATCATGTTATGCCTACTTTGGTTAAGCCAAAATTAAGTATATGTATGTGTTTTTGTTATAAATAAATTTTACAGCATGCCACGCATGTGGAGTGCTATGTAAATTTAAACTCAATGTTTTGGTGTAAATAGCTTAAAATTATCATTTGGGAAATGTATGTAAATTTTTATATGCATAATGTAAATACTTATGATTATAGGTGAAAACTTTTGACTTTATAGTTTTTGTTGAAATATTTTAATTGGGGCGAAACTTGATTTGTAAATGGATCTGAGGTCCAAATTGGAAATGGAGAAGAATGTATAAATTTTTGAAGTATTTATGAATTGATTTTAGGTGATTTGAAAAAGATTGGAAAACAAACGTTGGGCTGAATGTTTCGAATAATAATCTATAGTTAATACGTTCAACAATTGTTAAGCATAAGGGTTCGCTCCACGAAATCTTTTTGGTCTTGCTAGTTATAGTCTAGAAGGGTTCCGTGGGGTACCAAGCGGGCTCACTTGAGTTCCAAAAGATGGAATTCGATGCGGGTCCCATCACCAAACTTTTCATAATCTAATGAAGTGTCATCATAAAAAATAATAGATAGTAAGAATTATTACAATTTTTTCTCTCTCACATATAATTCAAACTCTAATTTCTCTTAATAAAGGTCAAAGTAAAAAAAAAAGTTTAAAAAAGAATCTTAACTCATCCTTGACACATACATGGTTTCAAAACAACTTTTTTTCTTTTCGTATTTTTTATTAATATTTTATTTTTGTAAATTAAATTGGAAGAAAAAAAACATGTTTTATCTTTTATTCGAAAAAAAAAATTACATTTCCTTATAAGAATAAATTATTATAAGAAGTCTTATTTTTCTCAAAAAATAAAATTTCAAACTTATATATTTAGAACTAATCAAAAATTTATTTTTCAATTATTGTATTAATCTAAGCGGCATAATACCATTTACCATCACTTACCAATATTACATAAAATGTTAAAAATAGATACAATTTTAGAATTTTGATGGAATGCTACTTAAACAATCCGATGAAACAACACATTTGTTCATTTAATTAGAAAATAAAAATAAAAAGGGGAAATTACATTCACCTCCCTTGAGATTTTGTTCAAAGACACTTAGTTAGAAAATTTTCATTTTTCTACATTACACCCTTGAATTATCTACCATTCGTAATGCTGTTAAATTGACTAAGTTCAATTTTATAAATGTGAAGAATACCCTTGAAGTAAAGAAAAACTAAAATAACATGCTTGTAATGCTCCAAATGTAGCAATTATTTCTTTGGCAGTCCAATGTGATGTTTCAGCCCATTTCAGCCATTTGATCCAAAAGGAATCACAAAACCAAAAATTCAAGTTTGAGAACCAAACACTTGGTTTAATTACTCTGCTAGCCACCTAATCAATTAAAGTCAGATACTTTTAATCTAGTCATTATTTAAACCCTTTTGGTGTTGTTGACAACTCTAGTGATGAAGATCATGTTAACCAAAGGCATTGTAAACAACTAAGAAGACGAGATAGGGATGTAAAAGTTGATGTTCTAGAATTTAATGTCAAAATGGAAGATGATGTTGTTATAAAAAAAAAAAAAAAAATGAAAGATGATGTCTTTCTAGATTGGTTGTGTATTACTGAAAGAAATTTTTCTTTTTTAGGAGTATTTAGAGGTGAGAAAGGTGAAGTTAGTGGCTATTAAATAAAAATATTATACTTCTTTATGGTGGAAAAATCTGAAAAGGGAAAGACATAGAGGAGGTGGAGACCAATTAGAACATGGGAAAAAAATAAACGAGAGTTAAAGAAAAGATTTCTTATTGAAAATTATAAACCAGATGTTAAATAATTTCAACCATTAACAAGAATTGAAAAACTACCATGGCAGTATATATACATAACTTTGAGGAAAGCTTTAAACAGAACCTAGAATGGAGTGGATTCAACCGGTGGTCAGATTTCGATCACAAAATCGAAAGGAAACCTCTATCCACAATGCAGGAGCCTTGCCCTTCTCTCTATTTTTCACTCTAAAATAAACAAATGTTTTGTGTTTTTTGCTTTCTATATATGTATATCTTCTTTGTAGGTTTTCATCACTTTCTGCAAACAACCAACTGTAGCCTTTTATATGTGAATAACTACAATATGTAGCTATTTGATAACCCACACATCTGTCAAAGGTAGTTAATCAATAAAATCCAACTTTCCATTGGATCTTGGATCCAAGTGTTGGATTCGAGTTCGGGTTTTCAGGTCATCTTGGGTGAACCTGACTCAAGGCTAATAACCTAACATCTCCTACTCACATAAGATGAGTCATAACAAAACTCACAAAGAAAACATTGGTGACCCCTTTATGATAAAGAGTATAGACATTCTTATAGACAAATATATTATGTGACCTGTGAACAATGATTTATGTGATAGTACTTACTTTTCAAATCTCAATTGTATTTATATACAAGATATTGTAAATTTATTCATTACTATGTTCTAGATTTAATAGAGTCTTATTGTTCACGCATATTCGATCATTTTAACACAATATGCTTGATCTTTTAATACTTCATATAATTACAACTGTGATTCCAAATCATAATTTGTCGACATGTAAATATATGAAAAATAAAATTCATTAAATCTTCTTATCTCACTTTCGTCCCTCGATCAATAAAAATGACTGACACCATAGAAATGTCTCATTGGTCACATTATTATGGCCATAAAAGATACACTAATGATACAAATATCACCTTGTTGCTTTGAGATAAAGTCAACAGTCACTGAGGACATAGGCAGAAATTTTTATAAACTTTAATGAAACTCACATAGTGAGGAATTAGGGATAAATTCACTTATTTTTCATGTTAATCACTATAAGCACACACGACATGAAACGTATATTATAGTAAATCTTGCCCTTCTATAAGAACACATATGTCTATTATATTTAGATTATTCACTGTACAAATCTTAGTTCAAACACTTTCCTAGCACCTAACTTCTTAAAAGCTCACCTTCCAAGCGCGTATTATCAAGGAACTCGCATCTGACTTAATTAGGTTCGTATGATGGTGGGGATACATCACAAACGGTTTAATTATTGATATTTGGGATAAAATCTCATCTTGCTATGGCCAAAGTGACATTTCATATATTTTTAATTCTTTGAGAGAACAAGTTCTATTTTATTTTTTAAAATATATATGTCTCATCTTCGCTTGTCATCCTAACAATTAAGGCAACTATATGTGTAAGAATACCAATCTCTAACCTGATGACATACTTTATATAATTCAAGTGAAATGAATATGTGCTATTATCATACAATAAATTCGATATGTTTGTTCATAAATGGATATAGTTCAAAGTGACAATTACAATATTACAATCTATGTGGACATAAAGACCTAATATGTGACATAAATACATCTCTTGTCACAGCTTTTGTGAGCGAGTCAACAACCATCTTATGTGTAGATATATATTTGATTATTAGATTTTCCTATCACTATATCTCTAACAAAATTGTATTTAGTCTCTATCTACTTTAATATAATGTGACATTTTGCATCTTTGGTATAGGTGATGGCTGCCTGAGTATCACAATAAATGGTAAACAGTTTCTCTGCATCAATTTTTTAAATTCTGATGTCCTAAAAACCTCTTAAGCCACACTACTTCTTGGACTTCTACTGAATATGCTATAAATTTAGCTTTGATGGTAAACAACATAATACATGACTATTTCTTGCTAATCCAAGGGATAGCAACTTGGCTGAGCAAAAATGCATAACCTGAAGTAGATTGTCGCTCATCCAAGTCACCTTCCTAATTAGCATTTGTATGCCCAACTAGACACATGTTATCACTTTGGTAGCATAAGGAGTAGTTTGCAATCCCTTTCAGATATGTTAATATTCTTTTCATAGCGATCCAATGTTTTTTACTAGGATTGGATTGATATCTACTAACTAAGCCAATTGCATAACAAATATTAGGTTTCGTACACATCATAACATATATAAAACTTTCGATAAAACTAGAGTAAAGAACTTTTTGCATTTTTTACACTCTTGTGGAGTCTTAGGGCACATTTCAAGATTGAGAGTTTGTCTCTTCGAGATGGGAGTGTCCATAGGCTTACAATTAGTTATATGGAATCGTTCGAGAATCTTTTTAATTTAAGTCTTTTATAATAAAGCCAAAATTCTCCTTTAACAATCTCTATTAATCATAATTCTAAGATATAGATAGTTTTTCCCATACTTTCATCTCGAAAGTTAAAGATAACCATTCCTTTATGGTCATCATGAACTCTTTGTCATTTTTGGCTAATAAAATATCGTCCACGTACAAAGACAAAATTATGAATTTGTCTTTTACCAGCTTGACATATATATAATGGTCTTTTTCAGTAATTTGGAATCCATAAGACATTATTGCCTCATGGAAAAGAATGTATCATTGTCTGGAGGATTGTTTCAGACCGTAAATAGATCTTTTGAGCTTACAAACTTTTGCTCTTGACCTTTTAAAATGAAATTTATTAGTTGTTTTATGTAAATTTCTTCCACCAATTCTCCATTGAGAAATACTATCTTTACATCCATTTGATGTAATTTTAGGTCCATGTGTGCGACTCCAATTTAGTAATGCTTACATTAGAGTTTTTGAGTGCTCAGAGTATCTGATAAAGATACATTTCTTTTCTCTAGCACTGAACTTTCCATATTTACTGCACAAGTTATGTACGTATCCTGTGCACCCCCAAGGTCGTATATATGTGAGATCAGGTTTCCTGTCTATCTATAATTTATAAGGTGTCAAAGATACTGACTTAATAGGGACTCTATTTAGAATATAAGCATCTGTTAATAGCTCTTCTCCCCAATAAGATATTGGGAGGTTCACTTGTGTCATCATAGATTTTACCATCTCTAATAAAGTTCTATTCCTTCTTTTCACTACGCTATTTTGTTGTGGAGTTCTAGGAATGGTCAATTATCTATCAATACTTTTCTCTTGATATAATGTCTCAAATTATTCAGAGATGTATTCTCATCTTTGATTAATTCGCAAAACTTGACAATTCTATCTAATTGATTCTTCACCATGTTTAGATATGATCTAAAACAATCTAATATTTCAGATTTATGGGAGATTAAATAAACATGACCATAACGAGGGTAATCATTTATGAAATAAAGCACCACTTCTAGCTCTAACATTCATAGGTTCACAGATATCAAAATGAACTAACTGTAATGGATTCTCAACCCTAATTTCTTTTCCAAATAGTTTTTTAGTTGTTTTTTCTGTTAGATAATGTTCACATACAGGCAATCTATCTTATTGAGGGAACCTAAAAATCCCTTTTTGGCCAATCTATTCATTTGATTCTAGTCAATATGTCATAGTCTAGCATGCCAAGTATTAACATCGACATTTGCAATATCAGAAGAAGTGATTAATGAAAAACAACCATTATCATCATAACAACTATTCATCTCTGTACGTAATACAATAAAACCATCTAATCAATATCCAATGCCAATCCTAACATAATCCAAATTTAAGAAGTATTAGTACAGAAACTAAATTTCGTCGAATATCAAGAGCAAATAATACATCATGGAGATAAAGTACTTGGCCTTCATACAAAACAAGCTTACAAGTGCAAATATAAATCCCCTCCATGCCTTGCCGCCCGCCCCACCCCTCCCCACACACTCACACACACAATCTAAATTTAAGGAGTATTAGTATAGAAACTAAATTTCGTCGAATATCAAGAACAAATAATACATCATGGAGATAAAGTACTTGGCCTCCATACAAAACAAGTTTACAAGTGCCAAAACAAACCACAAACCCCGCCCCGCCCCCACCCCACACACACACACACACAATCTAAATTTAAGGAGTATTAGTACATAAACTAAATTTCGTCGAATATCAGGATCAAATAATACATCATGGAGATAAAGTACTTGGCCTCCATACAAAACAAGTTTACAAGTGTCAAAACAAACCACAAACCCCGCCCCGCCCCAACCCCCACACACACACACACAATCTAAATTTAAGGAGTATTAGTACATAAACTAAATTTCGTCGAATATCAGGAACAAATAATACATCATGGAGATAAAGTACTTGGCCTCCATACAAAACAAGTTTACAAGTGCCAAAACAAACCACAAACCACAAACCCCGCCCCGCCCACCCCCCCCCCCCCCCCCCCCCCCCCCCCCCCCCCCCCAATACACACACACATATATACACCCACACCCATACATATTATAACACCCGAAATTTTATGAATAGTATTTTTGAAGGAATAGTACCTCCGGATAGAATAATATTTTTAGATGAATAGTGATTTTTCTGAAAAATGGACCAAGTAAATCACAAGTTCTAGAATAAGTAATAGAGTATAATGAAACTGAAACGGAGTGAAAATGAATCCGTTTGGATAGTTTTTAAGGACTCCAAAGGTTATTTTACGAAAATGTCCATACGGACGGAAATATGGATATCGTTAATTTAAACTCCGTTCGAATTTTTTGAAGCATGGGATTGAGTGTTAAGACACCCAATTAGAGTATCACATGGTCAATTTGATGATTAGTTAACCATATAATATTTTTGTTATTATTTAGAGATAAATAGAGATAATTCTGAATTCGATTGGAATTTCAAAAAGATTTTCGGATTTAGAAAATTTCGAAAGGGATCTAAATGAACATTAAGATACTCAAAAGGTAATTTTGAAACCCATATGACCCTTTCGAAAGAATTCGAATTGAAACGAAATCAATTTGGAAATCACCGGAGACAATTTAGTGATTTACGGAGAGCCGAAAAGGGGCACAAAATGATTTCTAAAAGTCACCAAGATTACATGGAGTATGTATGTAGTCCAAATATAGGCTCCGGAGAATTTTGGAAGGATTTCGAAAAAGCCGAATTCGGACGTTTCAGAAAGTTCGAATAGATAAAGATAAGAAAGAATAGACATGTGGGGCAAGCAACCATAGAAAGTGACAAGTGGCAAGGAGATAAGGATGAGGGCACTTGTCAAGTTTTTAATGAATGGTAATTTGGTAATTTTAGACAAAAGTAAGGGCAAAATGGTCATTTGGAGGGTTATATATATTAAATTGACCCATGAAATGAAATGAAAGAAGAGAGGATTCAGCCAAAGGAGAAGAAGTCGTGCAAAACAAAGAGAAAGGAGAGAAACCATGAGGAGAAGGAAAAGAAAGGAAGCAAAAGAAAGAAGAACAAGAAAAAAGAAGAAGAAAATGAAGAGGAGGAGGTTCCAAGGTGTTTCCATCAATTTCTTCTCTTTGTTTTCATCAATAAGTAGTCATGGAAAAGTGGAGAGAAGTTGTTGGTAAGTAAGTTGATTTTATGGTTAGTTTGATGGGTTTTTAAGAATTTATGATCAATTAAGTTGTTGATGAATTTTATGGTATATCTAGGAGTTGATTAGGTTCAAATTGAGATTAGAAAGCAAAAGGAGCTTCAAGGAGTTGTGATCAAGGAAAATTAGTAAGGTAAGTTTAGGGTTTTATGGTATAATGTTATGAAATTTAATGAATTGTGATTTTAAGGCTTTAGTTGATTTATTGATGTTTAAATGATGCATTTGGATATGATTTTTGAGCTTGGAATGAAGAGAATGCATTAGTTGTGTATATATTAGTATGTGGACAAAGTGGGATTTGATGTAATTTTTCTAAGTAAGTTCAATTGGTTGGATGTTTGATTGTTGAATGATTTTTGAAGTGTTTTAGGTGAAATTGATATGATTAGAAATGAAGAAAATGAATAGAATGAGTAGTTGTGTTATATACTAGTATGTGGCTAATATGTGAATTTTGGTGTAATTGAATGTTTTTTGAGTTATGGGTGAGTTTATGTGAGAATTTATATGATATTGAGATAATTTATTAGAAGAAAAATCAAATGTATGAAGATTTATGTTGTATACTAGTGTAGGGTCAAGTTATGTATATGTATGTGTTGTGTTGATTTTGATGCTTGAATGAGTTTTATGATGTGTTGATATGAAATGGAAGTGATTGGAATAAAAAAGTATATAAGAAAATGAAGATGATAGGCTTAAGGGTGTGTTCGGCCATGACTAGGTAATTTTGTTAGATTATGGCTTTTGAATGGTTTTGATGGGTTGATTGATCAAATGTGATATGTAGATGATGAAATTAATGTAAAATGGAAAGGAAATCAAATGAATGAATGGATGGGCATGCATACTAGTGTATGGCCAAGTCATGTTTGTGTATGAGTTTGAGTTATTTTCATGTGAGATATGGTTTTATTATGTTTTGGCAAAGATTTAAGTTGATTGGTATTCAAAGGAATGAAAGAAAATGGATTAGGAAGTCATGGGTAGTACTTGGCCATGTCATGAAAAGTAGGTGTGCAATTGCCACTTGATTGTTTTGATATGTTTTAGTGATGTTTAGTAGATGTTTGAGCATAATTGTGTAAAAGAAATTAAGAAAATTGGACGTTAGGATGTTAATCTAAAGATGAGTCAAGAAAGAAATAGTATTGTAACTTGTTAAGGATGATTTAAGTTGTAGTTATGATAAATTTTATGTTAATGTATGGCTTGTAGGGGAGGCGGAAGCACGAATAGATCTTTTAAGAGATTGTTCAAGTGGTGGAAAAGAATGTCGTGAGTGGTTATTTTTGAAACTATTTTTATGAATTTTATTGATTATATTGGATTAATTTACTTGGTGAGTGAAGAATTTTAGTAAATTGCAATTTAATTTCAATTCAAGTTTTATAGTTATTCTTGTGAATAAAGTGAAAAACATGCTTTTATTTTACATGTTTTAAAGTATATGATATGAGTAATGTTTTTAGTCATTCAATTAAATGTAGCACGTTTTCATGTTTAGTATTCATGATTTCAAGTATTTTAAAGATGTTAATTCACAAATACTTTTTATATACTAAGTAAAAGTATTAAAAGATTTTAATACTTGATGAGATTTGAGTATTTTAAAAGTAAAGAAAAATGATTTTAGTATTTTCAAAATCAAAAGAGAAAGTTTTTAGTATTTTCAAGTGAAAGAAAATGATTTTAGCATTTCTAAAAGTAGAAAAAAGTTTTCAAAGGCCAATGGACCACCCGTGTTAGAAAATATGGAATTGACGGAAAAAGAAAGACAAGAAAGTTAAAGACCCGGCCGTAGAGCCCTATGTGTGTGTGGCAAGTATTGAGGGCGTGTCACTAGTATTGGGGGAATGAATGACTCATTCCACCCAGAGTTGTCAGAGTTGGGGCTAAGTCTATAGAGTCGCCTCCACACATGTAGGGTGATATCTCACGCCACTTATGCGATATAGCATTTCATTTTGTGGTGGTGGGAGGTCTTTTACAGTCACGGTGAGCGGCGCTAGTTTAGTCGCCATGTGACGTCACATTGCACGGCGCTAGTTTAGTCGGCATGTGACTAGATTTTACTCACATCGTACGGCACTAGTTTAGTCGTCATGTGAGTTTATAGCTTCTTTGGGTCCCATTTGGTGCATTTTAGAAAAGAAGTCAAGTAAAAACATTTATAGATTTTAAAGCTTGATGAGAATGTAATATTTTATACTTTGTGAATTTTCTAGCCATTATGATCAAAGTTTTTATAGTTTATGCTTGACGTAAATATAGAAAGATAAATTTTAAAGCTTAATAATATTTTAGAAATCCATACTTTTATATAATTTCTAGCCATCACCAGTGAAATTTTGCCATTTTACGTTTGGCATAAATATAAAAAGATGATTTCATTTTTAGTAAATTATAGATTTTATGATCCGAAAAGATTTAAAAAGAAATGATTTTAAATGATTAGTGAAGAACTTATGATTGATTTTAGTATATTATATCTTTTTAGTATTCAATAGTAGATATGTGCTTTTATTATGTTTTTATCTATGCATATGAGTTCTATGAATTTATTTAATAAGATATGTGATTTTAGGAAGTTATTTAGAAACTTCTTTTAAATTTTTGGAAGGTATTTTAGAAAAATAAATTTTAGTAAAGAAAGATTATTCACCACTCACTGAGCTCCGTTAGCTCACTTTTTCCATTTTGATTCGAAAAACTTCCCCAAGTGCAGGATCAAGTACCCGCAGTGCCAGATCTCCTACACGGGATTAGGTGGGCCAACTTCGACATGATGCGTTTTGAGATATCATATTCATGTATAATTTTCATATTTTATGAATATATATACTTATAAAAAATTTTGATGTATATATATTATAAATAATGTTTTAGAATTTATATCGAAATTTTAGTCATAGTAAAATGATTTTGATTTTATAATAATTAAAAATATGTTTGTGGTTGGATTGTGGAAACTGAATTTAGGGTCTAAGGCCTAGAAGTTGAGAATTGATTTACTATAGAAGTGTTTAAAAGTATTTTAAACTTTTGCAGGGCGGCATGTTTAGAAAATAGTCGTTATGCTGCATGAATTTTTATAAAATTGTTTTGTAGAAGTGTTAGATTAAAAAAAAAAAAAAAAAAAATCCCCACTTTTTTCGCAGTTTAAAGAAAGTTTAGTAAAGTATAGAAAAGATTTTGAAATGTAGACGGCTTAGCTTCACTGGGAACTTCCAGCTGGATTACATATCTACTGGAGGACTACTGTGAGGTTGCTGGCAGGTCGCCTAGGAATGAGGCCTGTCACATATAGGAAAAACTTTATTGTAGTCCTTAAAGTTTTGAAAAATATCAAAATTTTAAAATTCTTTTAAAAATAACTCTTTTAGACCTTAACTTTTCTAAAACTCTTAAAAAGAGTTCAAACTATCGGTCAATTAATGATTAAACCAAACAGAAAATTCAAAAGACTTAATTGCCCTCATCACCTAAAATAACCATTTTGCCCCTAATGAAACCAAAATATGATATATTTTGCATCCAACAAAAAATCGACATATGTATATATGATTATTGCTTTTTTTAAAAATAAATATGATTATTTTTTTAATTAAATAATTTTAAAAAATCAAATTTTAGAAAAATAATATTATCTTTTCTTTAATCAGATTATTGCTTTTTTTCTGAAGAAAAAAAATATGATTATTTTTTATAATTAAACAATAATTAAAAAAAAAAAACAAATTACAAACAGAGGTGATGAACAGAGGTAATGGCCAAGATGTTTGACAAAGGTGATGGCCAAGACATCTAGCGAAGGTGATGGATGGGTGACAGATCGACGACGATTTGGAGACGATTTGGTTTGAACCATATCGTCAATCTGGTTAGAATCCGATGTTGCCTTTGTCGCATGCAGACCCGATTCGTGTGTGCACCGGAGATGTGCGAGAGAGAGTTTGAGGGAGCTGGAGGTGTGCACCGACGATTCATGATGAAAATAGGGGCCAAAGACCTAGTTGTTAAGAACGGTGTTAAAGCGGAGGGCGCGAGAGAAAGTTGGGTTGAAGTTGGTTTCTGGTGATCGATTTTGCAAAAGAAGAAGATGAAAAGAGAGCTTTGGTTTCTGGGTGTTTTTGTAAGCCCTCAATTCTATTTACAGTTTCCTTAGTACTAGTCAATAAGTGATGTTTTGAGATCCTAGATGATCAATGAAAGTGTCCAAGAATATAGAGAATTTTATTAGAAATTGATTGAACTCAATTGTAGAATAAATAAATAGAAGGGTAAAATGGTCATTTCCATTGGAGTCCTTATGAATTAGTAAGATAAGGATCCACTAATAATTGTCAAAGTAAAAGAAAATCTCACCAATGAGAATTTACCACTTGTAAACTAAATATGGTGATTAGAGATGGTAAATGGCATAAAGTGATAGATTAGTAATTAAGTGATTGTTAAGTGTGATATGTGGACCAATTAGAAGCAAGCACATCTTATTAGGGGTCAAAATAGAATTAAGCAAAAGTTCAAGGACAAGAACCAAATTGTTAATGACATAATGGTCATTTAGAAAAAGTGAAAAGTATATATATGAGAGTGTCCAACACTTAGCCAATTTCTGAAGCAAAAACATAAGAGTGAGAGAGAGAGGGGTGTTCGGCCAAGCTAAGGAGAAGGGGAAACAAGTTGGCTTCAAGCAATTTTCAAGCTCCAATTCAAGGTTTCAAGTTAACCCAAGCTAGAAGACCAAGTCTATAGCATGATCAAGCAAAAAGAGGTTAGTTTCATCACTTTTGAACTCATTTATGGTAGTTAGTGTTGATGATTGAGTTAGAATTTGATGGGGGTTTTCATTTATATCATGATTTGAAACCTTAAGAGACCTAAAGCCAGAGCAAATTTAGTGGAATCATTTAAGATTGATAAGTTAGGGTTTATGTGAGAGAAATCCTAAATTTGATTTGAGTTTGATATAAATGAAATATGTTGTTGATTAGATGTTTGATGAAATGCCTAAAAGTTTTAAGCATGCAAAATTTGAATAAAAGGAATTTGGTGTGTGTTAGGGCATACAAGGCTATAGTAAGGGATGTACGATTCCAATGAAATCTAATGCCTTTAAGCTAGATTCCATGCTTGTTACATGTAAACTTATGAGAATGTTAGAAAGTGAATTAGACAAAATACATCTTGTAGCCTAAATGAAGGGCATTGGTGGTCATCATGTAATACCACTTCTTCTATGTGTTTAAATGAGTTGTATGAGTACAATTAAGCATGCATAACACTAAAAAAGAAAGAATTGAGATTAGAAGTGAAAAATGGAAAAGTTACCCTTAATTTAGTATCGAAAATAGGGCATTTTAGCTAGGAACCTTCACTCGACAACCTTTTCTTTTTGAATTGACACTTGGACTGACGTAAACGTGAGTTAAGAAGATGAGTGGAGCAAAAATGGATGAAAGTAAATCAATGAGGAGATGCCTAGGTAGTATTCAGCCAAAGGGGGTCCAAAAAGATCAAATTTTGTTTCAAGCTTCTGAAAATTATTTCATGTTAATGTATGTGTTCCTAGGTGAGAATAAGTAAGAATAATGGAAAGAAAACGGAATTTTAAAGCCTTGGTTAAGTTGAAATCAAAAAGAGAATATTGTAGTTAAAATACCACTATAGTGAGTTAGTTGAGTTAGAAACAATGTGGTGAATTTTGTGTAGTTAAAATTAGTATATTCTAAGCTAGAATGTGGTATGTAGGCAAAGAAGAAGCAAGAAGGGCAAGAGAAGGCAATCGAAGCTCACTCTAGCAAGCCTTGAAATCAAGTGAGTGTTAAAAGAATTTTATAAAAGTTTATGCTTATTTGAAATATTTAAACATTTTGTAATTTTACATGCCATTTTAGAACTTGAAATGAGCTATTTTTTGATTCTTGCACTTAACAAAGATATTTTATGCTTGTTGCACTTAGAAATGAGATTTGGTGCTTAATGCACTTAGAAAAGAGATTTGTGCTTATTGCACTTAGAAAGTCAAACCAAAAAGACATTTTCAAAGGTCATGAGTCTACTCTTAGATTATAAATTCAGATTTAGACCCTACGGGTATATCTCGCACTAGTATGGCAAAATCTTGGGGGGGATGCATCACTAACTTGGGGGGAAATCGGGTCTGTCGTGTTGCTCTCTACTTGTGTGAGATATTATCTCGCGCTATGGTTAACGATGTAAAATTACGCACATAGTCACGAGATGTATTAGTAGCGCCATGGTCTGTGTCAGTTCAAAATTTCCACGTGACTTGCCATAACGAGTAGCGTTAGTTAGTCACCGTGTGGTCAGAACTTTTAGAGGTATGAATGATGCTTTTAGAAAGAAAAGTTAGTATCTGAAATTTAGAAAGCAAAGAAAAGCATTTTCAGATCTTTACTACAAGTGATGAACTTGTTTAGCATTTCGTGTGCTTTATAATTTACAAGCTTTATATTAAGTTTTATGTATATATGAGTTGTATAGACTTCCTCCTATTCTTGTTTTGCATTTAAATGAGACTTAAATTTGAGTAATTTTAAGAAGTAGAAATTTACCTCCAAGAGTTTTAAGGAGGTATTTTAGAAGTCAAATATTTTAGTTGAAAAAGAATTACAAGCACTCACTAAGCTTCCAAAGCTCACAGTTTCCTGTTTTATCTTAAAAACCTCCTCAGGTATTGATGTGGGTGACCAAAACGAGAGGGCTCCTCCGGAAGAGTAGGTGGGCATGACATGACAATGCTTGTGCATAGTTGATATTTTTCATATTTTGTAGCTTTAAAGAAATCGTTTGTAAATATATTCTTTTGAGTTGTAAATGAGTTATAAATTTTTACTCATGAGATGAAAGTTTTAGTTTCTTTTACGCAATTGTGTAAGTTTGCAAATGGCTTGATTTATGACTTCATGCTTTTAATTTTGATGAAATGGAATTATGATTAGAAATACATGTTTGTGGCTAAAAAAATTGGGTTGTGTTTGAGAAATATTTAGAATTGTCAATTTCTTTTACAGGTTATTTGGCAATGTTAATAACACATCCGTTATACTGTTAGATTTTAGTTTTATAAAATGATTTGGATTTAAAATTCGAAATGGAACATAGTTTTAAAACGAAAACCAACCCAACTAGTTTTAAAAAGAAAGTCGATTAAATTAGTTTAATGTTTCACTTAGCGCATTTCTCTTAGCTCTCCTAATAGGGTTTAAGAGGAATCCATTGGGGTGCCAGGTGAGGCCTACCTAATACTAGTCTAGACAGATCCAGATTGGTGGCTATTGTGATAGTAGCTATTGATGATGTTTAGATTGACTGAGTATTGATGATTTTGTGTGGATTGTTGAACCGGTGATTGCATGGATTGTTTAACAGGTGATTGAGTGTTGATGATTTTCATATTGGGTGTGATCATTGATGATGGTAGCTGTTGCAACAATTGATTGTGATGGTGGTTGAGGATGTTGAAAATCTGAGAGGTTCAACTAGGTTCCAACCCAAATGTTGAAGATTGAAGGATTTGTGTTGTTTTCTTTGGTTTTTTGGCTGATGAAGATGAATTTTTGTTCGTGTTGATTATGATAATTCAGGACTGGATTTGTGTTGATGATAAAGGTTGATGATGAATGATGATTTTGCTGGTGAATGATGATGAAGAAAATACATTATTCTTGTTTAATTTCTTTTTTAAAAAAATTAGTTATTAACTAAAATATCCCCGCTTGTCAATTTTTTTTTTTCATTTTATATTTTAAAATCCTAATCATCCATATGTCACCATCTGAACCTTTCATACGAAAAGGACTATCTTGCCCTTCCCATTCAAACTAGTTGTCACCGTTGACCATTACTTGACTGATGATTTGGACTTTTGAAAAGTTTTAGAAAAATAGGGATGAAAAGAGTTGTTTCCAAAAGAGTTTTTAAATTTTGATATTTTTCAAAATCTCAAAGACTAAAGTAAAGTTTTTCCATATATATATATATATATATATCTTGATCTTTCACTTATTCAATGATACTTCATAAACGCTCCTTGATCTCTAGCTACACGGTCAGTTGCTCCTGAATTTACAATCTACAAAGAACGAGATTCAGTGAATAGTACTAAGCAAGAAACATAAACATAATTAAATGTGCTGAGTAATATTGTACCATTTCTTTTTTTTTGCTCAGTACATTCACGAGTAAAATGGCTCAACTAGCTACGGTTGAAACATGTCATTTTGGCTTTGTTTTTCCTAGCCCTAGCGCACTTTCCCTTCTTACACTTCTCGGTCTTATGCTTCTTAAAGTTAGGATTGCCATTCCATTTCTTGAAGTTCTTTTTCTCCTCTCCCTTGCACTTAAAACCTATACTTTTGCGCTTGTTGGTGATGGGTTAAAATCCTAATGCACTAATTACAATAGGTCGCATGCAAGTTCACCAACTCTTGATTTGCTCACAGTCTTCTCTAAAATACCCTTAAGTTTCCCTATTTGAGATTTCCACTTGTCCACTGGCTTGAAGATGATACGGGGTTGTTTTCTTGTGCGTGACCTCATATTGCTTGAGTAGACTTTCAAATTGGCGATTGCAAAAATGTGAACCACCATTGCTGATAATAGCTCGAGGAGTTTCGAATCTGGTGAAGATACTCTTCTTTAGAAATTTGGTTACTATCTTTGCATCATAATCCTACTGCCATCAAAATATACTGGTTATGATAGGATGACGGAAAAGGTCCCATAAAGTCTATACCCCATACATCAAACACCTTAACTTTTAAAATATTCTGCAGCGGCATCTTGTATCTCTTGGATATGTTTCCTGTCCTTTGGCATTGATCACATGTTTGCACAAATCTTCGTGCATCTTTAAAAATCGTCGGCCAGTAAAACCCTAATTGTAGAATTTTTATGGTTGTTCGCTCTCCACCAGAATGACCCCCATAATCGGATAAGTGACGATGTCCTAGAATATCTTCAGTATCTTCGTATGGCACACATCGTCTCAACACCTGATCTGCACATTGCTTGAACAACTATGGATCATCCCATACATACCTTTTCACATCATGGAGAAACTTCTTCTTTTGCTGAAATGATAAATCAGGGGGAAGGACATTGCATACTATGAAATTAACAAAATCTGCGTACCAAGGTGCATCCTCATTGCTAGAAGAGAACAATTGTTCATCAGGAAATGTCTCGTTGATGTTTGTCTCGTCATCTACACTCTTCCCTTCCAATCTAGACAAATGATCTGCAACTTGATTTTCTATCACCTTCTTATCTTTTATCTCCAAGTCAAACTCCTGTAATAGCAGAACTCATCTGATCAAACGTAGTTTGGCATCTTTCTTGGTCACAAGGTACTTAATGGCAGAGTGATCAGTGTAAACTACTACCTCAGACCCAATCAAATATGGTCTAAACTTATCGAATGCAAAAACTATAGCCAGTAATTCTTTTTCAGTTGTGGTGTAATTTATTTGAGCATCATTCATCATCTTATTAGCGTAGTAGATAGTCTTGAAAAATCTTATTCCTTCTCTAGCCTAAGACAGCCCTCATTGCAAAATCGCCGGCATCACACACTAACTCAAATGGTAAGTTCCAATCTGGTGCTGTGATAATCGGAGCTGTTACCAATTTTTTCTTCAAAATTTCAAACGCTTGCACACAAATTTTCGTCAAACTTAAATGACACATCCTTCTCCAAAAGATTGCATAATGGCCTTGCTATCTTGGAAAAATCTTTGATGAATCTTCTGTAAAATCAGCGTGCCCGAGGAAACTTCGAACTCCTTTGACTGATGAAGGTGGTGGGAGTTTCTCAATTACTTCTATCTTCGCTCTGTTCGCTTCAATACCACTTGCTGAGATCTTGTGCCCTAACACAATACCCTCCTGAACCATAAAATGGTATTTTTCCTAGTTCAATACTAGGTTAGTCTTAGGGCACCTTTTTAACACCTTAGTAAAATTTTGCAAGCACAAGTCGAATGAGTCCCCAAACATTGAAAAGCCATCCATAAAAACTTCTAAGAATTGCTCTACCATCTCAAAAAAAATTGCCATCATACATCGTTGAAACGTTGTTTGAGCATTATATAATCCAAATGGCATTCTCTTGTAAGCAAATGTACCATAAGGGCATGTAAAGGTCGTCTTTTCCTGATCCTCAAGAACTATGGCGATCTAATTATACCCAGAATAACCATCCAGAAAGCAATAGGATTCATGTCCGGCTAACCTATTAAGTATCTGATCAATAAAAGGTAGCGAAAAATGATCCTTCCTCGTGACTTGATTTAGCTTCCTGTAATCCATACAAACCCGCCAGCCATTTACCACCCTTGTAGGTATAAGTTCATTCTTCTCGTTTGTCACCACTGTTATTCCTCCCTTCTTAGGCACACATTGGACTGGACTAGTCCAAGAACTATCAGAGATGGGATAAATGATACCCGTATCTAACAGTTTAATTATCTTTTTCTTTACCACGTCCTTCATAATTGGATTTAGTCGGCGTTGAGGTTGTATGGTTGGCTTATGGTTATCTTCCATCAAGATCTTATGCATGCAGAAAGATGGACTGATACCCCTTATATCAGCGATTGTCCATCCCAAGGCTAACTTGTTTTCTCTCAACACCCTCAATAATTTCTCTTCTTGAACATCATTCAAATCTACTGAGATGATCACTAGCAAAGTGGATGCCTCCACAAGATAAACATACCGTAAATGTTTTGGGAGAGGTTTAAGTTCTAGTGACGATGGCTCCTCTACTGATGGCCTGAGTATCGATAATGCCAAAAGGGGTTGAGCATTATGTATATTCAACACCTCATACTTCGGAGCTGCTTCAAGTATTTCCATATAATCTTAGACCTCTTCACGATTTCCCTTACTTGAACACACCATCGCTGCCTCTAGAGCATCCAATGGAATTTCTTCATTACGTACCTCCTGAATGCAATCATGCAACACTTCCACTCTATTGCATTTGACGGTGTCACTAGGAAATTTCAAAGCTTTGAAAACATTAAAAGTGACCTTTTCATCTTCTATCTTCATTGTTAACTGGCCCTTCTGCACATCAATCACAGTTCTTCCTGGTGGCTAAAAAGGGTCTTCCCAAGATGATAAAAATCTCTCGGTCTTCTTCCATATCAAGGATAATGAAATCCGCTGGGAATATAAATTTCTCCACTTTCACCAGGACATCCTCAATTACACCTCTAGGTTGCTTCACAGATCGATCTACAATTTGAAGAGTAACCGATGTAAGTTTGGCTTCCCCCAGACCTAATCTTTTGTAGATGGATAAGGACATCAAGTTGATACTTGCCCCTAGATCACACAAGGCCCTTCCCTCAAAGTTCTCTCCAATTCTACACGGAATGGTAAAACTGTCTGGGTCCTTTAATTTTGGAGGTAATTTTTGTTGTAGGATTGCGCTGCATTCTTCTGTGAGCGCTACAGTCTCAAGCTCCTCCAACTTTCTTTTATTCGATAGGATCTCTTTCATGAACTTCACGTATCTAGGCATTTGTTCTAGCGCTTTTGCAAAAAGGTATGTTGATAAGTAACTTTTAAATACCTCTAAGAACTTTGAGAACTACTTGTCTAGCTTTTGCTTTTGAAACCTTTGCGGAAATGACAAAGGTGGTACTTGAGAAGCTCTCTTTTCTCCTTTAAGCTTTGCTAGTTCTTCTTTCTTATCCTTCTACTCTTCCTTGTCTATAACTTCCTCCTCATCCTCTGATGGTTTAGGCACAACAGTAGATTGTTCCATGTCCTTATTCAACTCCTTACCATTCCTCAAAGTGATAGCCTTACATTACTCTTTACCTTCCCTCTTGGGGTTTTGCTCTATATCGCTGGGTAAGTTTCCATACAGTCTACTATTAATGGCATTTGCGATTTACCCCAATTGCACTTCCAAGTTTCGAATTGACGCACTTTGGATTTGTAATTGATCTTGAAATTGATTTTGCTGATTTTGCAACTGATTCTGTTGAGCCTGTAACATGTTCTGTTGATGCTACAGGAGAGAATCAGTGTTCGTCATGAATTTGATCATCATTTCCTCCATTGATGGCTTTTTGACTTGAGGTGGAACTTGTTGTGGTTGACTTTGAAAACCAGGTGGAATTGCAGGTTTCAATTATGATGCCTAATCTTAATTCTGCTTCCATGAAAAATTGGGGTGATTTCTCCATCTAGGGTTGTAAACATTCAAGTATGGATCATTGTGCTGTCTGTTAAAATTAGCTACAAATTGTACCGACTCCTAATTACCCAGACCACTATTCGTTGCATGACTGCCTTCGTATTCTTCAAAGCTAACTAATGAGCTTTGAATTGCATTGATGTCACTTGCACCCATACCGCAAACATCAAATCATTTAGTTAAAGCAGAAACTTGAGCTATCAATGCTGTAATAGCATCTAGCTTGTGAACACCAAACGCTACTTTTTTGGGTTTCGATCTCTCATATGGCCATTGATAGATGTTGGAGGACATTTCTTCAATCAACTCAAATGCATCCTCCACATTTGTTTTTAGTAGTGCTCCACCAACAGCAGCATCCACATTGGATCTTCTAGCCTCTGATAGGCCTTGATAAAAAGTCTGTATTTGTAACCATTCCTGCACTCCATGATGAGGACACTTTCGAAGCAACTCTTTGAACCTCTCCTAAGCCTCATACAATGATTCTCCTTCCATTTGCGTAAATGCGGAAATATCATTCCTCAATTTTGTTGTTTTTGCTAGGAGGAAAATACTTAGGCTAGAAACTTCTGTGCTAGCTCATCCCATGTTGTGATAGAGGCTCAAGGCAATGAATTCAGCCAGCTTTTTGCCCTGTCCCTTAATGAGAAAGGGAACAATCTCAACCGAATGGCATCATCCATTGTATTTGAAGGTGTCGCAAATCACCAAGAAATTTGGGATGTGCTCATTTGGATCTTCATTGAGTAAACCGAAAAATTGCACTGCAGATTGAACCATTTGAATGGTTGCTGGTTTGATCTCGAAGTTGTTCGCTGGGATGGCTGGTCTGCGAATGCTTTGGTGGATCCCTTTTACAGTTGGTATAGAATAATCTTTAAGAGGTTTGGAGCCCTCGGGGAGTGGTTGATTATCTCCCATGTTTACTTCTTGCTCCACCAGAAGCCTAGCTTCTCTTATTCCTCGAACTGTTCTCTCGATTTCACTGTCGAATGGTAATAGTTCAGTTCATTTAGATCTTTGTATAAAACAATCTCTAGCACTTGTAAAATAAAATAAAATAAACTAAAATAAACACAATAATCTGAAATAAGATTATTTCAACTAGTATTGATATTGATACTATAAAACGTACGTTGTCCCCGGACAACAGCGCCAAAAACTTGATGGGTTAAAATCCTAATGCATTAATTACAATAGATCGCGTGCAAGTATACACGATCACAATGTAATATACTGGCAAATCAATGTCGTTCCCACAGAGACAACTGCTAATTTTTAAGTATCAATCACCAACTTTCTTGAAACCAATTTTATTTCAGACTTCCAAATTGACAAGAATATTTTAATTCACTAAAATATATATATATTAAAATTAAAAATACAACTTAACTAAACAAATAATTAAAAATTATTTATAAAAGCAGAAGACCACTACAGAATAAAGTATCTAGAAAATACAATTTCACCAACTATTCCAATGACTTATTCTTATTAAAAATAAAATAAAATAAAATACATAATTCTATTGCGTATTTAACCAAATAACTCTTAAATCTTCACTAACCTCTTCCGAATGGTCAAACGAAAATATTCAGAGAAATTAATCTGCTATATTCCTATGCCGATTAATTAGTTTGAATTTTTTAGGATTTAATTATCCACAACAATTACATAAGCCTTATAGGTATATTCTTATCCGTTAAGATTCATGTCATTCTATTGATGTCTGAACTATAGTCGCCTTTTCCAAGTGCAATATAGTTAACCGATCAGGTTAATTAATTAGGCCCAAGTTAATTAACCGCATACATAAACAATAGAACAGAATACTGACAATAAGAATAAAACCATTAACCACCAATAAATCATTGAACAAGAATTGAAATAACTGGCTACATTGTATTCTTAGATAAAATAATTTAGTCTTCCATAAAACCAATTAACACAATGGGAAAAACTGAAATCAAAATAAAAAATATTGTATTAATTGAGAAAATAAATTAAGGGAGAAGTCTCTGTGTAATTTTGCAATGTACGCCTTCCTTGAACACGACCGAGCCAATTGATGCAGTCACATAGATTCTCTTTTTAACCCTTTGCACAGCCGCTTGCTCTCCAATTTCTCTTCTCTCCAAAAGTCCCCCTCTCTGTCGCCACTTGCTCTGCAATTTTTCTTCTGTCAAAAGTTCTCTCCAAAAAGTCCCCCTCTATTGCAAAGTTGAGATCCTTTATAGCCGTACCAGCTTAGGGTAAATTTTTTACTCTCATTCAGTCAGTTGACGCCCATCCTCAATCTCAGATTTCTGTTTCCATTTTTTTTTTCTTGATTCTCTCCTTTCTGCCTTTCAAAAATTGGATCCTCTGTTGACTACTTCATAAACTTCATTTGATAGAAAATTTGCTTCCTTCAATCCTCGTGCGTAATTTCTATTTTGAATTATTTCATTCCACTCACTGATTGACTAAATCCTCACTTGATTAAATTGGTTTTGTCACATAAACTGAAAATCTTCGAAGCCATTAATGACGATTTTCCACGAACAAAATGAACAAGGAAAACTGTGTTGGCATTTAAACACACGTTTGGACCGCTTGAAACACCCTTGCAGGTTATTCACGCGTGAAACAAAGCCCATGTCTATGCATAGTCTATTCACGCAGGCAACAAGGTTGCGACGACTTCCAACACCCATGCGCTGGTTTGGCCTGCAAGTTCATGGCCCGTTGCCATGGCCTACGGGAAAATTACAAAAGCCCCCTCTATTAAATTCCTGCACAAAACACTTATAAAACATTAAAACACCCCTATTTCACTCGAGTTTTCATCACAAAAGCATAGGTTTAGAATATAAAATCGTGCTTACTTTTAGTCCGATCAGTTGGATTCAGCAATGTAAAGCTAACTAGAAGGCTTACCTACTTCTAAACCCTCATTTTCCAACTCAACATGACATGAAATATCATCAAATGTCTTGATGTTGTCATTATGAGTCATATTGATCTTTATATTCTCCCAACTTGAGGGAAAAGACCGGATCGCAGCTTGTACTTGCTAGTCATCCAGTAAGATTATGTCCAACAATCTCGAGTTCACAGATCATGTTTGACATTTCCCTAAGGTGTTGCCTTACAATATGATTATAGTGCTTCCTATAGGTGTCAAACTTGATGGTAAGCCTCCTTCACTTAGTGTTGAAATACCGTCGTACTTGTCTTTTAAGGCAATCCATACGTCTTGGGCAGTCTCATAATCTTCATATAAGCACATCAAGTCATTATGTTGCTTAGGATCGTAATATGAGCAATGCTATTCTTTTTCTTCCAAGCCTGATAGACCTCAATGTCTTTTATTGACAGAACCCAATCCGAATCATACCATACTACTAACCAGAGGGCCCTGCCTGACACTCCAATGGAATCCTCTTAAACCCTGCTAATTGAGCTAAAAGAAACCCGTGGAGCGAACCCTTAAAATCTTTCCTTACTTTGTAAAACTAGAATGAGTTGTTTTTTTTTTTTTCAATTGAAAAATTCGACAGCATAACGACTGCATTTTTTATATTCCCAAATACTTGCAATGAAAATACACTTCCAACTGTTTTCATTTTCCAACCCAACTTCTTCCACAAACATACTTTCAAACTTTCTTTCCATATAAAACCACATAACTTGGAAATCATATAAAACCATAAGTCATAGGCTACAAGGTAAAATCAAATCCTTATAAGCAATTAACTTAGAAAACAACCACTTTACATAACTTTAACAAAATTTACAAAACTTTATACACATAAAAAACCATGAGTACAATTATTTATTTCAAGAGCCACTAAAATATATCATGAAATACAACAAAATAAGTGGCCTTTAGTACCTGAGGAGATTTTTAACACAAAACAAGAAAAGAGTGAGTTTTTTGAAACTTAGTGAGTGCTTGTAAGTTTTGGAATCATAACATTTTCTTTTACAAAATACTGTCATAGAAAACGTTAAAAATAGAGTTTTATTTCTTAATTGCTCAAATTGAAATTTCAAACATTGCATAACAAAATAGATACATTTACTAACATAAAAGTACATAAAGCTTTTGATAAAACTTAGTAAGCATGAGCATAACATAAAACGATAAGCAGTTACAAAATCCATTCGAAATGTAATCATAAATTGATTAAAAATAGCACATTTTCAAACTCACTTTTGCATTTTAAAATGCACCAATGATACCTCATAATGCTTACAACCACGCGATAGCTAGGCTAACTGCTAATCGACATGGAGTCACATGGCAATTTAGCTACTAACACCATCTGTGACGCTTACAAAGACATCCCAACTGACTACATGCGGAATTTTACAATGCAATGCGTAGCGTAAGACAACATCTCACACACGTAAAGGCAACGCGACGGACTCTATTCCCTCAAAGTTAGTGATACGACCCCTCTATGAATTTGCCATACACGTGTGAGACATACCGACCAGGTCTATAAATCTTACAAGGGTGGGTATACAATTGGCCTTTAAAAACTCATATACATATCAATTGTTTTTGCATCAAACATTTGAATCTATAAAGCTCATTTTTCTTTACATAATCATAAAACATAATCTCATTTGATAACCAAGCTTAAAACTTTAAATTTCATTTCTAAATAAAATTCATACTTAGGAAATCATAAAAGCTAAACTTTTTAATGCAAAACATTATATCAATAACAATGCTCATTTCAAATTCTAAAATGGCAAACACACTATAAAATGTTTAAACATTTCAAAACAAACATAGACTTTTCTAAAATCATTTTAGCACTCACCTTGAATTCAAGTTTCTTTAAATAAGCTTCAATGGCCTTCTCTGGCTCCGCTTGCTTCCCCCTCACCTGCACATCACATAATCGCTTAGAATATATCAATTTAGCTTTACAAAACTTATTACATAACTTTTAACTAAATTAGCTTCAGGGACCCCCATTTTGCCTACAAGCTTCTCTCATTGGTTTCTTCTTAACCTAAGCTTTAAAATTCTGATTTCTTTCCATGAATCTTATTTATTCTCACCTAGGAGCACCCCCATATACTCGAAATAATTTTCTGAAGCTCAAAACAAAAATCGATGTTTTTGCACCTCCTTTGGCCGAATAGTGTGTAAAGACCAACCCATTGATTTTATTTTATAAATTCTTGCTCCATTCATCTCCCTAACTCGCATTTTGGTCGGTCCAAAAGTCAATTCGAAAAGAAATGGCCATCGGATGAAGGTTTTTAGCTAAAACGCCCATTTTTGATACTAATTTAAGGGCAACTTCCCCACTTTTCATTCCTAACCTCAATTCTCATTTTCTTAGTGTTATACATACTCAGACATACTCATACAATTCATTCAAATACATAAAAAAAAAGTGGCATTACATGATAACTACCAATGCCCTTCATATAGGCCTTACAATGCAAGTTGTCCAATTTCATTTCTAACACTTTTAATCGGTTTCTCTAACATAAATTCAACATGGAATCATGCTTAAAGACCTCAAATTCCATTGCATTCCTATATCCCTCACTATGGATTTGTATGGACTAACACATACCAAGTTCATTTTACTCAAGTTTTTCATGCAAATTCTTTTAGGCATTTTATCAAAAACCTAATCTACAATTCATTTCATTGAAATCGAATTCAAGACCAATCTTAGGGTCTTTCCCATACAAACCCTAACTCATCAATCTTACATGATTCTACATACTTTACTCTTGCTTTTAGGTCTCTAAATGTTCATCTCTTAACATAAATAAGAACCCTCAACAAAAACCAACTCAAACATCAACACAACATCAAGATTAACTATCATTCCAACAAGTTCAAAGTTGATGGACTAACCTCTTTTGGCTTTGTTCTTGCTTCCAACCTGATCCTCTAACTTAGATTAGCTTGATTACTTGATTTGGATGTTAAAATTTGCTTGAAACAACTTTGTTCCCCCTTTTTCCTTCTTGGCCGAACACGCTCCCCTTGTCTCTCTTAATTTCACATTTTGCTTCTCTTACTCTCGCGTTTTTGGTGTCAAGAATTTGCTAAGTGTTGCTTATATACTTCTAACATTTTCATAATGACTATCACGTCCCTAAAAAAAATTAGTTTTTGTCCTTGAACTCTTACTTAATACCATCTTGACCCCTAATATCTAAACTTGTTTCTCATTAGTCCATATGTCATACTAACTTATAAAAACTCCAATAAGGATGACCATTTTGCCCTTATACTTATTGTTCACAATTGGATTTAATAAATTCATAAAAATTCTCTACATTCTTAAAACACTTTCATTAATCACTTAGAATCTCAAAACATCACCTAGGGCTAGTACTAGGGAAACCATAAATAGAAATAAATGGCTTACAATTTCACCCATCCTTAAAAATAAAAAAATTTCATCATCGAAATTTAAATTACATACCTGGTTCAAATAGGTGTGGGTATTGGGCTCGCATATGCTCTTCATGTTCCCATGTAGCTTCCTTAGATCCATGGTTCCTCTATAACACTTTCACTAATGGAATCACTTTATGGCGCAACACTTGTTCTCTATGATCTAATATCTCCACTGATTCTTCCTCGTAGGTTAGGTTCTCCTTTAATTGCACCGGTTGCTCTCTTAATATGTGTGAATGATTGGCTACATACTTACGAAGCATGGAAACATGGATAACATCATGAATCTTAGCTAACTCTTGTGGCAACTGCAAATGGTATGCCACCTCTCCAACTTTTCCCACTATCTCGTACGGCCCAATGTACTGTGGACTTAACTTCCCATGCTTTCCAAATCTTAATACACTCTTCCATGGTGAAATGCGTAAGAAGACTCTATCACCCACTTGAAACTCTAGGTCCCTTTTATGATTGTCTGCATAGCCTTTCTGTCTATCATTTGCTATCTTTAGCCTTTTTCTAATGACTTGGATTTTTTCAGTTGTGGCTTGAACAATCTTAGGACCAATTAGCTTTCTCTCACCTACCTCGTCCTAACAAATTGGGGTTCGTCATACTAAAATTCAACTTTGTGCTCCACGCCTTTTGTAAGCTCGGCCAAAATTTAGAGGTAAACCTTATATCTCTATAAGATATGATGGACACTGGTATGCCATGCAATCGCACAATTTCATCTATGTACAACTGAGCTAGCTTATCCAAAGAGCAGTTGTTTCTGATGGCTAGGAAATGAGCAGACTTTGTCAATCTATTAACTATCACCCAAACGGCATCATGTCCGCTTTGACTCCGTGGAAGCCCTATTACAAAGTCCATAGTGATTTTCTCTCATTTCCATTTAGGGATGGGCAGAGGTTGCAACAAACCTATTGGTTTCTGATGTTCAGCCTTAATCTGCTGGGAGGTTAGGCATTTAGAAACAAACTCTATTATCTCTTTCTTCATTTCTTTCCACCAATAATGATCCTTCAAAGTTCGATACATCTTAGTGCTCCCTGGGTGCATGGCATAAGCTGAAGAGGGGGCTTCTTCCATAATTTCTTTCTTCAAGTCTTTTACATCTAGCACACATAATCTTTACCTTATTACCAAGGTTCCATCATCCCTCAAGGATAAACTACTCTATTTCCTGACCTCTATTTCACTCCTTATCTTCATGAGATAGGGATCTCTATTCTAAGCTCTTTGACTTGATCCACCAAAACTAGACGGACATGAAATGCAACTAACAATGCTTCAGATTTCGTCATCTCCAACCTAACCCCCATAGATCTTAACTCCACTAACAATGGCAGGTGTTCTGCTTTCATCTGGGCTACTGAACTTGAGGTCTTTCGACTTAGTGCATCCGTTACCACATTAGCCTTGCTAGAGTAATACTCAATCGTACAGTCATAGTCCTTAATGAGTTTTATCCATATCTTTGCCTCATATTCAACTCTTTCTACATGAATAAGTACTGTAGGCTCTTATGATCAGTAAAGATCCTACAAGGGACTCCATACAAGTAGTGCCTCCATATTCTCAAAGTGAACACTACAGCTGCGAGTTTCAGGTCGTGTGCTAGATAATTGTGTTCATACTTCTTCAGCTGTCTAGATGTATAAGCTATCACCTTATCATGCTGCATCAATACATAACCTAAATCTTAGTCTGGAGGCATCACAATACACAGTAAATCCATCTGTCTCTGATAGTAGTGTAAGCACAGTGCCGAGGTCAATCTCTTTTTTAACTCTTCAAAACTACGCTGGCATTCAGTAGTCCACTCGAACTTCTCTTCCTTCCATGTCATCTTAGTCAAGGAAACTGCTATCTTAGAAAACCATTCCACGAACTTTCTATAACATCCTACTAATCCCAAGAAACTTCTAACTTCTAACTTCTATCATGTTCGTGGGTGGTTGCCACTTTATTATTACTTTTATTTTCTAGGGATCTACGGATATTCCTTCCATTGAAACTACATGGCACAAAATTGCCACTTATCAGCCAAAACTGGCACGTACTAAACTTAACATAAAGCTAATGTTCCTTGAAGGTCTGCAACACAACTCTCAATTGCTCAACGTGCTCCTCTCAGCTACCTGAATATATCAAGATGTCATCTATAAACACTATCACGAAGTTGTCCAAGTAGGGTTTGAAAACTCTTTTCATTAAATCCATAAAGGCTGTTGGGGCATTCGTCAATCCGAACGGCATCACAAAAACTCATAATGCCCATAGCAAGTCTTGAAAGCTATCTTAGAAACATCTTCATTATGGATCTTTAATTGGTAGTACCTTGATCTTAAATCAATCTTAGAGAACACCCTGGCTTCCTAGAACTGATCAAACAAATCATCTATTCTTGGAAGTGGATACTGGTTTCTTATGGTTGCTCTATTCAACTGTCTGTAGTATATACATAACCTGAGACTTCTATTCTTCTTCTTTACAAACAGAACAGGAGCTCCCCAAGGTGATGTACTTGGCTTAATAAAACCCTTATCTGTCAATTCCTTCATATGGACCTTCAATTCCTTCAATTCTGCTTAGATTATCCTGTATGGGGCTATAGAAGTGGGCTGTGTGCCCGGGGCCAACTCTATTTCAAACTCTATCTCTCTATCCGATGGTAGCCTTGAAATGTCCTGTAGAAACACATCCGGGAATTCTCTAACCACTGAACCTCTTCTAACTTGATCTCATTGTTCTCTGGTCCCACTACATAAGCCAAGTATCCTTGACACACCTTTCTAAGCATTTTGGTGGCTTTTATTGCATTTATCATACTAGTAAGGAGCATCTTCCTTACACCACAAAATACCTCATTTGGTTCCCCAGGTCTGATGAATCTAACTTCCTTCTTGTAACAATTTACTATGGCATGGTGTTTCGACAGCCAATCCATACCCAATATGACATCAAAGTCCTGTATATCTAGCAAGATCAGATCCACCTAAAACTCTTGCCCAGCTATCACTACTTTACTACCCGTATAAACTTTTTCTTAAATGAGTGTATCTCCAATAGGAATGGATCCTATCATACTACAATCTGAGGGCTCATCTTCTATTCTAACTCTCGTAGAAAAGTTTATAGATATAAAAGAGTGTGTAGCTCCTGAATCAATCAACACACGAGCATCAGTATCAAACAAAGAAATAATACCTGTGACGACCTCAAAAGCAGCATCTATTTCCTGCTAAGTGACTGTATACACTCTGGCCTGACTACGGGGTCTACCAGACTGTCCTCTGGGTGGTAAACCCTAATGGGCGCACCACTCGATTGATCTACATCAACTGATCCTCTACCCTAGAGGCATTTCCTCTCTGGTCCATAACCCCCACTAGACTATCTTGGGATAGTAGTCCTAGCCTCTGGTTTATTGGATAAATTAGGTCGGGATAGTCTTTTATAAAGTGGCCCTCCTGACCACATCCAAAACATACATTTCTACCCCTGACATACTCGTCTGGATGTGTCTTTCCACATTTCTTACATGTCGGTCAATTCTTCCATTTTTCTTTGGTGTTTCTAGACCCTGTTGATTGTGCTTACTGAACTCTGCCTAGATTGGGCCCCTTGACTCTGTCTACGACTAGAGGACCATGTAGACTTCTCTCCAGTTCTTGCGATCTTGCTGGGTTCACCCTGATATCCACCCGACCAACTACGCTTTAGGGTAAACTTTTTAGGCCTGGGATAGCCTCTACACTTCTCTCGACTCTAATGGATGCTTCTACCAATCCCTCATATTAAGTGTGGCCAACTGATGCTACATAGGCCCGGATTCTAGGAGTGAGGCATGTCATAAACCTGTGACCCTCTGCTTTTCATCATCTATGATAAAAGGCACTAATTTGGTCAACTCTAAGAATCTCTTCTTATATTCAACTGCTGATTGATTGTCTTGCTCCAATCATAAAAACTCTTCAATCTTGGCATCCCTGTAGCTTTTAAGGTAGAACTTTTCCATAAATTCTTGCTTCAATATGGCCCAGGTGACTCCCTCCGTGTGCTTTCTCCGCAATTCCTTCCACTAATCTTTTGTTTGGTCATTTAGGAGGAAGACTGAATAAGTCACCATCTATTCTTCAGTACACCCCATCACTTGAAAAATCTCTTGATTGGTTTCCATCCAAGAAAAGGCACGCTCGGGATCACCAGTTCCATCATAGGACTTAAAGCCCAAATTTCGAGTGCATTCAATCGATCCTGCAGCCTCACGAGGCTAGTGAAGCACTATAGCTAAAACTTGGGCCATTTGTTTTATATTGGCCTGTGCATCAGCTAGGTTCTACTAGTTGAGAGGGTTCTACATGAGTTGCGCTAGTTGGCACGTTAATAGACTCATCAACGTGCTCCTCCTTGGGTGCAGATGCCTCTACGACTGCCCTCCTCATCCTGGGGCGATCTCGACGTTGCATGCTTCTATAATATTCAACCAAATATGAATATGAAATGCATGAGTTAGAAAACAAATAATGCATAAAAATAGCTTTAGAAATCATAAAACGTGCAAACTAAAATGTTATAAACTCATTCATGCAAATTTTAAAACTTTATACCAAAACAGATGTCAAAATGTTTACGAAACATTTTCACAAAAGTATACAAAACTCGGGCTCTGTTACCATCTTGATAGGACCCAATCCGAATCATATCATACTAGTATCTGAAGGACCCTGCCTGGCACTTCAATGAATCCTCCTAAACCTTGTTAATTGGGCTAAAAGAAATCCGTGGAACGAACCTTTAAAATCTTTCCTTACTTTGTAAAACTAGAATAGGTTGTTTTTTTTTTTTTTTCAATTGGAAATTTTAACAACATAACGGCTGCGTTTTTTATATTCCCAAAATATCTGCAATAGAAATACACTTCCAACTATTTTTATTTTTCAACCCAACTTTTTCCACAAACATACTTTTAAACTTTCTTTCCATATAAAACCACATAACTTGGAAATCATATAAAACCATAAGCCATAGGCTACAAGGTAAAATCAAATCCTTATAAGCAATTAACTTAGAAAACAACCACTTTACATAACTTTAACAAAATTTATAAAACTTTATACACATCAAAAGGCATGAGTACAATTATTTATTTCAAGAGCCACTAAAATATATCATGAAATACAACAAAATAAGTGGCCTTTAGTTTTTGTATGATATGTAAAATATTCATTCAATAGAAGCAATCGTTGAATCCAAGCCCACCTATTCCAATGGAGGGGATCTCGTGCCCTAGTCACCCGTACTAGTACCTGAGGAGGTTTTTAACATAAAACAAGAAAATAGTAGGCTTTTTTAAGCTCAGTGAGTGCTTGTAAGTTTTGGAATCATAACATTTTCTTTTATAAAATACCTCCATAGAAAACGTTAAAAATAGAGTTTTACTTCTTAATTGCTCAAATTGAAATTTCATACATTGCATAGCAAAATAAATACATTTACTAACATAAAAGTGCATAAAGCTTTTTATAAAACTTAGTAAGCATAAGCATAACATAAAACTACAAATGGTTACAAAATCTGTTCGAAATGTAATCCTAAATTGAATAAAAATAGCTCATTTTCAAACTCACTTTTGCATTTTAAAATGCACCAATGATACCTCATAACGCTTACAACCACGCGATAGCTAGGCTAACGCTAATCAACGTGAAGTCACGTGGCAATTTAGCCACTAACACCATCCGTGACGCTTACAAAGACATCCCCACGACTACGTGCAAAATTTTACATCCCAATGTGTAGCGTAAGACAACACCCCACACATGTAAAGGCAATGCAACTGGACTTTATTCCCCCAAAGTTAGTGACACGACCCCTCTCGTGACTTTGCTATATACATGTGGGACATACTGGTTGGGTCTATAAATCTTACAGGGGTGGATATACAATTGGCCTTTGAAAACTCATATACATATCAATTGTTTTTGCATCAAACATTTGAATCTATAAAGCTTTTTCTTTGCATAATCATAAAACATAATCTCATTTAATAACCAAGCTTAAAACTTTAAATTTCATTTCTAAATAAGACCAAGCTTAATACTTTAAATTTCATTTCTAAATAAAATTCATACTTATGAAATCATAAAAGCTAAACTTTTTCATACAAAACATGATATCAATAACAATGCTCATTTTCAAAATGGCAAACACACTATAAAATGTTTAAACATTTCAAAACAAACGTAGACTTTTCTAAACTCATTTTAGCACTCACCTTGGATTCAAGTTTCCTTAAGTAAGCTTCAATGGCCTCTCCGGCTCCACTTGCTTCCCCCTTACCTACACATCATATAATCGCTTAGAATATACTAATTTTAGTTTCACAAAACTTACTACATAACTGTTAACTCAATTAGCTTTATTAACACCCATTTTGCCTACAAGCTTCTCTCTTTGGTTTCTTCTTAACCCAAGCTTAAAAATTCTGATTTCTTTCCATGAATCTTATTTATCCTCACCTAGGAACACCCCTATATACCTGAAATAATTTTCTGAAGCTCAAAACAAAAATCGATGTTTTTACACCCCTTTTGGCCGAATAATGTGTAGAGACCAACCCATTGATTTTATTTCATAAATTCTTGCTCCATTCATCTCCCTAACTCGCACTTAGGTCGGTCCAAAAGTCAATTCGAAAAGAAACAGCCATCGAGTGAAGATTTCTATCTAAAATGCCCCATTTTCGACACTAATTTAAGGGCAACTTTCCCACTTTTCATTCTTAACCTCAATTCTCATTTCCTTAGTGCTATACATACTCATACAATTCATTCAAACACATAGAAGGTGTGGCATTACATGATAACCACTAATGCCCTTCATATAAGCCTTACAATGCAAGTTGTCCAATTTCATTTCTAACACTTTCAATCGATTTCTCTGACATAAATTCAACATGTAATCATGCTTAAAGACCTCAAATTCCATTGGATTCCTATATCCCTTACTATGGCCTTGTATGCACTAACACAAACCAAGTTCATTTTACTCAAGTTTTTTATGCAAATTCTTTTAGGCATTTTATCAAATACCTAATCTATAACTCATTTCATTGAAATCCAATTCAAGACCAATCTTAGGGTCTTTCCCATACAAACCCTAACTCATCAATCTTACATGATTCTACATACTTTACTCTTGCTTTTAGGTCTTTAAATGTTCATCTCTTAACATAAATAAGAACCCTCATCAAAAACCAACTCAAACATCAACACAACATCAAGATTAACTATCATTCCAACAAGTTCAAAGTTGATGGACTAAACTCTTTTGGCTTTGTTCTTGCTTCCAACTTGATCCTCTAACTTAGATTAGCTTGATTACTTGATTTGGATGTTAAAATTTGCTTGAAACAACTTTGTTCCCCCTTTTCCTTCTTGGTTGAACACACTCCCCTTGTCTCTCTTAGTTTCACGTTTTGCTTCTCTCACTCTCATGTTTTTGGTGTCAAGAATTTGCTAAGTGTCGCTTATATACTTTTAACGTTTTCATAATGACCATCATGTCCTTAAAAAAATTTGTGTTTGTGTCCTTGAACTCTTATTTAATTCTATCTTGACCCTTAATATGTAAACTTATTTCTCATTAGTCCATATGTCATACTAACTTATCAAAACTCCAATGGGAATGACCATTTTACCCTTATACTTATTTATTCACAATTGGGTTTAATAAATTCCTAAAAATTCTCTATATTCTTAAAACACTTTCATTAATCACTTAGAATCTCAAAACATCACCTAGGAAAACCATAAATAGAAATCGAGAGCTTACATTTATGCTTTGAACAATGTACCTAATTAGGGCAGTACCATATTGTTTGTAAGGGTCTTAAGAGTATCTTACCATTAAAGAATGTATTGAATTTTCCAGTGCCAAATATCATAATTGTTATCATTCAGTTTCTTACCCTTGTTTAGTTTAGCAATGATATTCTTTGAAGCTAAAGCCACTTCCTTAAAATGATATTTATTTTTATTTAGAGACTTACTATCTATATCCTTCTATATCTATACTAACACATCTACTATCATTTCACTATAATGTCGTAGCAACTGTGCACTCATAAATATGAAAAAGGAATGTTTGGATAGGAATCGACAAAGTATTCAAGTCACCTATCATCATTCACTTTCAATTATTTGCTAAACCATATTTGTAAAAATTTTCATGCAAAGTAATCCTAATATCATTTCTTAATAGAATTAGGACATCCACATAGGTATTATCAAATATAAAAGTATTATGAATAGAACAACATTTTATAAATGATAAAGAAAGTTACACTATCTATATACTATGCATAAAATGAAATAACCAACATAAATACCGGTACAATTTACAATATGATAATAAAAGGAAACAACATCAATCAGGCAGATAAGTGGTATGAGAAATAATCTCCTCATGATGCTTTCTCATACACTGGTTGAAATCAATTGTCATCTCCGGATCTTCCTCGTCTGATGAAATGTCCATAAATGTAACCACCTTATCGTCAGAAGTATCTATGACATCGACGTCCATATCATCGTCTGATATCTCAATAATCTCAATATCATCCTGGTCATTTGAAATGACTATAATATTGGTCCGATCATCAGAAGGAACATAGTCTGGAGGCTCGAAGCCCTCTTTCTCATCTGATAGACCCTTTGCGGCACCATCTCAAGCACAAGCTTCATAGGTTCATCACTCGATTACGAAGATCTGTAAATATCATCAAAATAATTGGTAACGATATTTACTAAATCGAAAGGATCCTCACGCCACACACCCTAACAATTTTCCAACCCAATGATCTCATTTTTTTCTCTGCCGTCTGAAAGCTTTAAAATGGGAAAAAGAAGTATTTTTGTTCCCCGTCTCCAACCAATCTGCTCTAAAACGTTGCCTCCAATACTCCTTTTCCAAAAACAAAAGGCATCTTTTTTCCTCTTCTAATCTACAAATCTCTACTCAATTTTCCATATCCCTATTCCCCAAATACGTTCTTTCCAACTTTTCCCGTACTAGCCGAAGCTTCTTAGGAATGACTCCATATTTACTAGTGCTCCTCACCTACAAACCCTGAGCATAAGCTAATAATGATCTGTCTATAGAAACACAAGATCCACAAAAAAAACTAGAATCGCAAGAATGTTGAACAATATCTTCGAACAATGTTGAATAGCATCTTCAAAATTTGTATCTTTTGCCCATAACAATATAAAGAAAAACCTTTTCTTATTTTTTCATGAACTGTGACCTGAAGAAGGTTTTAACAAACAGTGTAAAGCACGGTGATCCGAGCCCTAAAAATCAAGAACACAAACTCTAGCTCGACCAGATAAATTCCTCTATCTAAAACAAGCAATAAATCTATCTAATTGCTTCTGAATGTTTGCATTCCCCTCCCATCTGTTATCTCAAGTGAGCTTAGGACCTAAAAACCCAAGTCCTCTAAGTTACAAACCTCTAGAGTCCGCCGAAACAGATCCATATCAAACACATTTCGAGTCACCCGCCTTAACTTCTCACCAAAGCAAAGAATTTCATTAAAATCGCCCTCACATGTCCAAGGTAGATCAAACTGATGCTTTAATTTAGTGATGAAATCGCAAAAAAACTTACGAGAAGCCTAATTAGGCTCACCATAGATACCTGTAAACCTAAATTTGACATTTGAGGAAGTAAGCACAAGAGCATCAATATGATGCTTAGAAAAACTTTTAACATCAACCATCGAATCCTCATTCCAAAGAAGCACTAAACCCATGCTACGACCCATTGAATCCATATGAAAACCATTCAAAAGGCTTGCTTTCCTTTTCAACCCACTTGCTCTTCGTGTCAACAAATAGGTTTCAGAAACAAAGACAAGTGAAGGTTAGTTATGACGAAGTAGACTTTGAAAATTTGCAAATGCCTTGGGGCTACACAACCCCCGAGCATTCCGCACCAAGAAACTCATAATGCCCTGCGGGATTGCCCCGCAACCTCCGCCAATCCTCCATTGTTGATTTTTTGAGAAAGCCCAACACAAATCTTCTTATCAACTCCCTCTTCAAGCACAATCCCCATATTCCGTTTACCATGATCATCTTCAGAATTACCCTCAGTCTGTGTAGAGGGACCTCATGCTCTAGCTACTTTCTTCCAACTATTCTTCTTTGAATTCTCATAACCAAAACCAGAAGTGCACACAGGTAATAAAGCTGACACCATACTGTGCACAAAATACTTCCCCTTTGTTTGTTAACAGACGCACACAAGAGATGCTTTCTAAACCACTCATTTTATCCAACCCGACACCCACCATATTATTTGTATGATTCATTTGAGAACTAGCTTGGCCAACATCATTTAATACATGAGAGACCACTTTTAGGTCGTCTCCATGTTGTTTTTTTTTTTAAGAAAAAATTATCTTATTTAAAATTATATATTATTAACTTAAAAAAATTGTAGATCATATTATATATACATATATATTCAAACATCAATAAACTAGTATATGGGCGATACCGGAAATTAAAAAATATATAAATAAATAATAGGTGTACATAAAGTTTTAGAGAAGTGCAAACGTCTCTACTCATAAGAGATTTTAGAAATAAAGTATTGCCAGACCATACATGTTTGAGCCGATTTTTTATTTTAAAAATTTTCTTTATTATTACATCTAACCTATTGTCATTAAATATTTTAGATTAGGAAACATATCATACTGCCTAATCTAAGTAAGCAGGCATACGTGCAACTAGAAAAAATAAATCCTTCTTTTTCTTATATACATTCTGCTGTCTATTTATCAAAAAGATTAAAATTAACATCGAATACTAAACACAAATCATTAGGAGAAAAAAATAAACTTACGAGGTGTATTAAATCTAGACTTTCCTAGACTTTTATGAAATTGAAAATTTTCATTATATTTAATTTAGACTTTCAAAGATTCTATAAAAATCATTTGGGATTTAATTCCTATTTGTGATTTTAAATTTTTAATGTTTGCTAAAATTTATTAGGAATCAAATTACGTAAATTCCTTCTTGCACCAAATAATCAAATTTTTTTTCCTAATTTCCTTAAAATTGAACTTGATTGTACTTGATTTTCATTTATGATTGATAAAGAAATATTAGTTTAGAATGGCAATTGGAATTCTAAATTTATGGTTAATCAAAGATTCTATAAAAATCATTTGGGATTTAATTCCTATTTGTGATTTTAAATTTTTAATGTTTGCTAAAATTTATTAGGAATCAAATTACGTAAATTCCTTCTTGCACCAAATAATCAAATTTTTTTTCCTAATTTCCTTAAAATTGAACTTGATTGTACTTGATTTTCATTTATGATTGATAAAGAAATATTAGTTTAGAATGGCAATTGGAATTCTAAATTTATGGTTAATCATACATTGGTGTATTTTATTCACCTCTCAAGAAAGGAAAGAATATCAATTACTAGTAATTATGTAAAGCTTTGATTATAAGAACATTAAGAAAAGGTATGTTAATTAAATAAAGTAAATAAATAAAAGTAAATATAAATTTATGTAATTGCATTATTGTAAATAAATAACAAATACTAATACTTATATGGAATCCAGAAGCTAGTCGCAAACCAGAGTTTCTACAACATATTCGGGCCGGTCTTCTTTCTCAAGTATCAAGCAGTTTTTATTTTGGGCATTTTCTGCAAAACGCCCCAACTTTTGTGCATAATAAAAAAATACTTCCGTGGTTTTGTAATTAAAATTTTTCACCCGCCGTTAGTGTTGCGTTTAGAAAAGGTTACCCTACACATGCAAAGCAATAAATGACCTACTTACCCCTAGTTTAAACTTAATTAAAATAAAATTAAAAAATCAAAATAAACTTATTCAAAATAAAATTGAAAAATCAAAATTAAAAAACGAAATTAATAAAAGATCTCTACTATCCATCTCTGAAATGGATGGAGAGAGATCAAAATTAATTTAATAATTTATTATTAAATATTAAAAAAAATAAAAGTAAGAAAATAAAAAAATAAACCAAATGAAGATCTTCATCGTCCATCTTTGTAATGGACGGTGGGAGATCAAAATCAATTTGATAATTTGTTAAACTATTAAACAAAAATTACAAAAAATAAATAAATAAATAAAAGATAAAAATTTTAAAAAAAAATCAACCAGATCGGTCACCAATCTGGTTTCCAGATCTAATGATTGATCTGGTTCCAAATCTATATCGTTCAACCAGATCGTCGATTGATCTAGAACTCCAGATTGATTGATGATCTAGAAATCAGATTGTCAAAGATCTAGAACATTCCAAGTCGTTAAACTATCTAATTTCCAAATCGTCAAATGATCTCTTTTGAATCCTGACGTGAACACCTGATTTTTAGATCATCCATTTCCATCTCTCTCGATGTTCATCGCCATCTCTCGTCAAACTTGCATCGATGAACATCATTGAATCTTCATTGTAGATAGAGGTTAGAAGAGCGATGGACGTCATCTATCTCCAACAATGGAAGAATGATAGAGATAGAGGTCCAATCCATCTTTATCGATGGAGATAGAGATCCAGATCTCCACCGTCCATCAATGTTAATGGACGATGGAGATCCAATACCTCCTTTTTTTTTCCAGCTACCATTTATATTTATATATATATATAGTTAATTTAAGAAAATTATTCATTGCTCATCTATGTTAATGAACAGTAGACATTAGATTCATTTTAATTAAAAGATTCACTTTTTTAATTTGATCTCATTCTTTTTAATTGTTTTTTTCAAAAAAAAATAATAATAAATTTTTCATTTTTTGTTTTTCTATTAATTGATGTTTAATTATCAACTTCATTTACCATTTTACCCTTCCACCACTAATGGCAATGGTCTTCCTCTAACAGAATTGGTAACGGCAGGGTGCTATTCGCTTATTTAATTAAACTGTGAGATGTAAAATTGCCAATTACGAAATTATGGGTACATTTTCTTATTATGAGCAAAAATTATGCTTTTTTAGAAAATGCCCTTTTTATTTTTTATTTGGGGAAATTACACTCACACCTTAAGGTTTGACCCCAAGACACTAAGATGGAAAAGTTTAATTGTTCTACACCTGCACAACTAGAGTTAACTATCCCTACTCGTAATGATGTTAAACATTTTGACGTTATAAATCCCAAGAATACCCTTAAAATAAATAAAAATTAAAATAACAAATAATGAATATGATTATTATATGGCCATATTTATACACCCAACGTTTCTTGAAATGATCACTCTCCACATCATAGTTTCAATTTTCGTAAAAAAACCCCCAACGTCACAATTCTATTAAAAAGGTGATGTTTAAGGGTAAAAAACTAAAAAATTGCATTTGATTTATTAAATAAAAATATTTTTCCTATGAATAATTTATTTAAAAGAGTGCATTACATATCTTTCCTCAATTGTTCTTGTGATTGATACTGTTTCCCTTCTCGACAGGTAGTAAAATACATCCATGCATATGATTAATCCAATATGGAGAATTCCAGTTTCCATTTTACAACGATATTTTTTTAACTTTTTTTATCTTTTGTAATTATTAGTTACTATAATTTATAAAATCAAAATTAGGAAAATATTATTATGAGATACATCTCATTAGGAATTATTTTTATGGTTTTGTAAGTATTATGAAATCTTATTTATTGAAGTAAGGATTTTCTATTAATATTGACATTGTCTTCTCTCAACTTCTTGCATGTAATCGTTGTTCTCAGTGTTTAAAATTTGTGCAGCCATAGCATCGGAGTTGTTAACATGGACAAGGGAGCAAATTAAGGCGTTTGAGAATGCTTTAGCTATTTACCACGACGAAATGGCTGACCGATTGCACAATATTGCTCTGGCTGTGGGCGGCAAGACTGCGGAGGAAGTTAAGATACATTACGCGAACCTTGTGGAAGACATAGAGAGGATTGAAGCTGGAGGCATACCTTTGCTCGATTACAAGGAAATTTCATGAGGTACCAAAATGGATACATATAATCTTAAATAATTAAACATTAATGGTTGCTAAGGTTAATGTGGGTTATAATGAAGCATGACTCAGAATTTGTGGAATTAAGGTTCATAAATTGCGTTGTGAAACTGAGGATATATGTAATAATGCTTAAGTTCTTCGTACATTCTCTTTTCTAATGCAATATATCATTTATTATTAATTAACTTTTTCTTTTATTAATCTTTTCTTGTTATACTACCTTGTTAACGGTACATAGTTCACGAGCGAATTCACGACATATTAATAAATTCGCCTGCAAACTAATATTCAGTTCGCGAATAAGAGAATGTGATAAACAAGATCATGAATTTACGTTTGCATATATATATATATATATATATATAGGGGTAGGATCGGGAGGACACAAATTTTGACACAAATTCATACATAATTTATTGACTATTAGATGACGATGATTTCAATAGTTTAGATTTATTCACAAATGTATACAACTTAATTTTACACTCTATATAAATGTTGTTAGGGTTTATGCCTTAAGAGCTTGTAAATTGTAAACGTTTAAATAAATAATAAATAAATAAAATTTATTTTATTCAAATTAATGTGCATTTATGAAATGTTTGCTTCATACGAATATCATGTAACATCCATGATTACTTATGTAGTCTCAAATTAAGTATGTAAGTGTTATATACAAGAGGATTTAGTTTGAGATTAGTAATCAAAAGAATCCGTAGAAAGCAAACAAAACTGGGTACTTTATTTGTGATAAATCTATAGTTGCGGTCCATTTCGTATTTGATACGATGATTTTATTCGGGATTGTTCATATGGCGATATGAAAATGGAGGCACTTATATAATAGAGATTATATAGGACTGGACCACAATAAAATGAGTTTCTTATTAATATCCGTTAAATAAAGAAATTCTTATTTATCAATTAGATGATCATATATGGATTGATCTTAATCCTGAGTGTTTAATGGACTCCTATTTATTAGGTCATGTCTTTTGATTTACATGGGTGAGACTGTTATAGATTTACGGTCAATAAGCTTTATACTTTGGAGATGTAATTTAATAAGTGGCTGGGAATATTCTACACAATAGTGGAATCCACTCCTTCTTGTAAGAAGTAGATGAATAGTTCTCTTAAGTGTTGATTCAGGTCTTGAACAATAAGAGCACTCAACTTTCTGTTTACGAGTAAACGGAAAGATAAATTCATAAGTTGTTATGGATTAATTGTTCATTAGAGAATCAATGATACTTAATGGAACAAGATATAATTAGAAAGGTATAACGGATTTTAATAACCTAGCTCTAATTATAAACTACTCGTGGAGGATCGAATCATATGAAATGATTAAATCGATGGACACTGAAAATTCAGATTGTGTAAAACATCTACAATTTTAAGAGTGCAACCTTAAGTTTTTAGTGGAGTAACTCTAAGGTTAATAATAGTGAATTATTAATTAAAGAGTTTAATTAATAATTCCGATATTATTGGAGCTCAAATTGTAGGTTCATTTGGTCCCCTTACTAGCTCACAACCATATAAAAAAATAAGTTGAAGAATATAATTGGATTGTCCGATTATTGGTGTACATATAAATATATGTATATGTTCATCAATTATTTAAATAATTTGATTATTTAAATATTTATAATTATTTAATTAATGGTTAATTATTTAATTATTTGTAGAGGTCATGGGTTCAATTATAAATGATGTCATTAAATTAATTATGATTTAGAATCATTTAATTTAATGAAAAATCATTTAATTAATTAATGGAAATAATAATTTTAATTGGAATAAGATTTCATTTAAATTATATTAAAAGAGTTTTAATTTAATGGGAATTAGATTCCATATTAAAATTAGATTTCATATTAAATTAAAAGAATAGAATTCTAACCCAATAAAGAATTTGATTCCATATTGGATATAAATTATGTCTTTCAATTTTAATAGGATTTTAAATTCCTTGTTAAAATTGAAGAACCCTAGTTTGCCATTATAAAAAGATGTTTTTATGATTGGTGATAAGGATGGTGGTAGAGAGAATTTTTGGCTACTTGAACCAAAAATTTCCATTGATTTAAAATCACCAAATAACCATCTACTTCAAAAGGATCTTCAAAAGATTGTGCCCACACACAGTTTCTTTTGTGAAGAGTCATAGCAAAAAAGATCAGGTGGTGAAGAATCTGCGAATCAAAAGGGATCAATTCAATCTTCATGCAATGTAAGATTCGATCTTATTAATTTAACTATTGAATCGTTATTACTAGCATCGATTGGGCATGTTTTGTTTGAAAATTTTTAAAATTCACGTTTCCGCATTCGAATTAAAATCTATTTTTTCCTTCAAATGTATTCTCTCTTCCTTATTGCATCATCTTTCCTTTCTCCAATTAATATTTCTCACCCAACCCAATTCTTTGCATCCTTATTTTTTTATTCATTTCCAAATTATATTATTTTTACCTTTCTTTTTCCATGTTTGATTTATCTATATTAAAAACCCACCTATTAACTCATTTTTATGTTTTTCAAATTTGAAAACACTTATAATAGGAAATACTGAAAATGATTTTTTTTATAATCAGAATATCAAAACAAAAAATGTTCGATATGAATACTAGATAGTACTATGAAAAAATATTTTGAAATAAATAAATATATAGGAAATTTTTCATTTTAGTCCTTAAAGTTTCGAAACTATCAAATTTTTAAACATCTTTGGAAATAACTATTTTCATCCTTAACTTTTTCAAAACTCTTCAAAATAGTTCAAACCATCAGTCAACTGACGATCAATAGAAACAGATAGCTTAGGTGGGAAAGGTAAAATGGTTTTTTTCATGTGAGAAGCACTCAGACCCATGTCACTCAAAAATCAGCTACAAATGAGAGTATTTTGGTAAAAATATCCTCACAATAAATAAAGTGATTTAGATTAAATTGTAATTTAATAACTCAAAGTTAGGAGTGTTTTAGATAATTTCACTTGTAAATTCATTATTTTATGAGAGATAATCTGGTAATTTAAGTGCTATAACAATCATCAAGGGTAAAAATATTTTTTTATGCATTTTGTTACTGTTGACCGTCAGTTAACTGACGGTTTAGACTATTTTGAAGAGTTTTAGAAAAGTTAGAGATAAAAAGAACTATTTTCAAAAAAATATTTAAAATTTTGACATTTTCCGAAACCTCAAGGCCTAAAATGAAGTTTCCTCATATATATTATAAGTTAAATTGTTTTCAAAAAGTTATTTTTATCATATTGTAATAATAAAAGTAATAATTGCGTTTGTCAAATTAATATACAATTATTTTATTAATTATATGTTTAACTATAACATTCTAAAGAATTATTGCTAATTCTTAATACTAAATTGCACCAAATTTTCATTATCATCGTTTCTTTTATTTTTTTGAAGTTGTCATTATCATCGTTTTATTTATTATTATTTATTGTATCAAATAATTAAATTTTAAATTAAAAATAGAGAAAATTTAACTAAAACATTTTCCACGCAACAGGATGAGTATGATATTAATTTATTAAATAAAAGATAAAATATCAATAAAATAAGTTTTAGAGAAAATTCAAGCCACATTATTTGTCTGTGTTCAACCAACGAAACCATTTATGTAAAATGTACAATTAAATTGTATAAAAAAATGAGTAGATCTAAACCATTGAAATTATCATCATCTAATGGTCAATAAATGGTCAATAAATTGTGTATATATATAAATATATTAATTGGAGAGATAAGAGATAATTCAATGAAAAAGAAAGATGAAAGAGAATAACATATTTATGTAAAGCGTAAAATTAATATGTATACAAAAATTTGAATAGATCTAAGTCATTAAAACAATCATCATTCAATGGTCAACAAATTATATATATATATATATATATAAATGATTTTACCATCAATGCCTCATAAATTTAAAAATTCAGACGAACCAATCAAATTTATCCATTATATTTGAATTAAATTGGAAAGAGAATATAATAAATAAATGAATTTAATTGATTCGTCTTAACTTTTAAAAGTTAAGAAATACTAATGGTAAAATCATTATATATATATAGGGATTGCATTGTGTGTACCGGATGTATGCATACAATGCGCAATATATATATATATATATATATATATATATTAAATGTGGTGTATACATTGAAATAACTTAAGTATAAGATTCAATTCGATTAAAATAAATGTGGTGCATGCATTACAAAAACTTAAATATGAGATTGCAATTGATTAAGGAAAATGTGGTGTCTTATATCATCAACTTAAGAATAAGAGAAAATTTAATTAACGTAAAATGACAAATGATTTTGGATACATATTTTAAAAAAGAGCTAAGTGGAAAAAATAGATACGATAACTAAAAGGTTGTTTCATATATTATAAATATTTATATTTTAATGTATTTAATTAATTATTAATTTATAGATTCATCGAACCTGAAAGAACTTTAATAAATATATTATCTTTTGCATTTAACAAGATTGTTTCTTTTACCTGAATTGCAACTAAAAGATTTTATTACTTAAGCAGCAAAGCCAATTAATTTATTTGTCATTCATCTTATATAGGTTATTAATTCGATACACATTGATATATTCTATTATTCATTCCAGATGATTTTTTTTTTTTTTAATATTACTTCTACCAAGACCTGACTGACATATCATTCTGAAACGTGATTTAAAAATCAACTCCCAAAAGATGGGAGAGATCTACCCATATAATGATGAAAAATTTACCCAAACAAAATGAAAGATACTGAAAATCTGCTAGAACCCATGACCTTTGCAATGACGGCAAAGGTACCCCACTTGGAGCTATTCTAGATGATTAGTTTATGGAACATAGATTTTACTACTACTTACACTAGCACAATAAACACATAAAGAGAACATCCCTCCCCCCATAACAGATGATGTTACAGGGGAAAGGGTCATAAACATAAACAGTGAGGAATTTATCCTGCATATTCCTGACCCGCAGACATTGACACCCTGAAAACTGAGAAAATGAAAACAATAAAGAATCTAAAAACAACCATTAGATTCACGCACAAACTCCTTTACTAGACGTTCAGGAAAGGAGTCAAGTAAACCTGTGTTATGGCATTTCTTCAAAAAGGATGCTATTGAGCCATGTTTAGCCTTTCAAACAAAAAACATAATGTTTTCCAGGTCAGCATGCAACCTGTAGGACCTCTCATCGAATGAAGCCACCGATGATAAAGATGAAGAAGTTAATGATGAAGATGCTGATGATACTGAAGGTGGAGACAGCCCCTCCATAACTGCCTCATGATACATCCGCCCTCGATAAGCAACAAGGTCAGCATAGTACACTGGTGGGACTAGTGACACGGGTTTAGTGCACCGAGCAAAAGTGAAGCACATGTTATATATTAGCTTCTGCAACTGATCAGAAGTGAACTTGTGGTCATCCCATAAGACATGGTAGTGAGTAGGCTTGCTGGTTCCAAGGCTTCCATAGTGACTACAAAGATAAAAATCGAACTCAAATGGGTGCACAATTGTTGTGTCCACAACAGTTCCCGGAGGCACATTGCCAGTGGCACCCCCATCTCTCCTACTCTCTGGAAATAAGCGAGTCTGGTGTCGCTTCTGAGCTACAATAAGTGTAATGGTTGGGAAATAATCTCTCTGTTGGAATGCCTTCTTGAGAGGTACTAATTCTTCATTAAGAACCATATCAAACTGACCCTCACTTACGCCGTCACGGAATATCACAATTTTCGCTGGCTTGACTTTGTTTAACCGAGCATATGAATCAATAAGTTCCATGCACATGTCCCCAAAATTCAGAATCTTCTCTGTCCTATGGCTTTGTGGACGAACCCTTGCTACATATCGATTTGCAGCTGGCCAGTTTACTGTGGCAACAACAGCTGCCATTGAGGGACTGGTTGTATCCCGAGAGGCGGGATGATTCACATCAGCCCCCACAAACATAACAGGGCCTTCACCTTCAAGGTAGGGGAGCCGATCAAAGAGCTCTACATTGCTGCCCCCAAGCTTTGCATTGATCTTGATTAAAAGATTAGCAAGATACTGGTCCTTTGCACTGTTTGCATGACTAGACAAACAGCATTGTGTCACTACACCAACTCTGGTCTCTGAGATCCACTTGAGATACTTGTAACCAGAGTGCTTCTTATCCATCACACAAAGAAGAATCTGTAACTGACCTCTGCCCATCTGACAAGCCCTAGTAGTGATGCTTTCAAGGAGTCGACAGAGCCCATCAACATTGTCCAGTTGCTCCATTGAAGCACGTTCATGGAAGACAGGATTACCCATGTGCATCCCCAGACTCTTGCACCGAGCAATAATTTTCGGAATAAAGAGTTCACGATTCAACCGATCAGGTGGTTCAGAATATAAGGTAAAGTCAAGCACAGCCCACCTCTCTATTCTTTTGCCTTCTACAACAGCTTTTCCAAGAAGGTTCCATTGACATTTCTCCCCATCAACGGTTATCTTAGTAACCTCACCAGCAGGTCCACCAAGCTTCAACTCAGGCGGCCCAAGTATGCGCCCTACCACAGGGGTCATGTTTGTGTTAACTTCAAGCCCAAAATTTTGAGTGATCCCTCCGCTGCCAATAAAATTATGAAAATAAATAAGAAGACTGGTTTAGGGAAAGAAGATTATTGATACCATCAGTAATTTGTCCAATCAGTTAGCACAAACAATTATATGTCAAACATTGTTTTTTACTTTGAAGCCCAGGTGACATTTATGATATATTAAACAAATTCATGCATTAAGTAATAAAAAGATCAATGACCATGAAATAACGCAGATATTGTAGAAAATCTAAGCATGAAGTGATAGTTAATGATTTCTACTGTCAAATAACAGAGAAAAATCATGAACTAATATGTGTGGAGCCATCTGCACCAATCAATTCCATATTGAGATCCATGTAAACATGAATAGAATGAGCCAGCACGTTAGGTGCCACATCACTTGTTTGCTGTAGCATTTTTCCTGACAACTGTTTCTACTCAAACATATGTGAACTGTTGCCAACATAGCAAGCGAGTCTTTTCCATAACCTCAAGCAACAGTTTCAGAAAATGCATAAGTATTAGTCCACCTCAACTAACTTACACCATGTTAAAACACCTAAAAGTGGTTCATAATATCAATAACAGACTAAGAAAATCCTTTTGGGAGGTGGCACTTTGACGGTAAGAAAATAAAAAATATATATATTTGAAAAAAGAAACAGAAATGCACTTTGATATCAAACTCTAATTTAGTTCACACATTCCTGATATCATGTCTCAATTATTAAAGTGGTTAAACTAATTAAAATCACTGAAGTAATGCATATAAATAACTCCACCAATATGATGCATCAAAAACAATTCTAAAAGAGGAGAAAAAAGTTTCAAGGAAAAATAAATTTAATCCCAGGTTCTCATTTATTCTTATAATATCTTGCAACTGTACAAATCTCAACAGGGTTTTTCTTTCTTTTTTTTTAAAAAATAAAAATTATCATTCACCATAAACACACACAGTGAGTTCATATAGGGTTACTGCCAGTCTGCCACAGTGCCACCTGCATGCTCCTGAAAATTCTCATTATTGTCTCTGATGCAATGTTTACTGCTTTACAATTTAACTCAGAGAAGATATAAACTAGACAAAAACAAAGGAAAAGATATAACTCAGAGAAGAAACACAATATCAGAGAAACTACAAGAAAAGGGAAAGAAAGATATGTTTTGCTTGAATAAAAGTTCGCCTTTAATTAAAAGTAAATCCAATAAATAAAAGCAAGGTAGCCAAAATCCAGTTCCAGGATTACTTTAAAATCAACACAGACAGACTTTAGAGAATATCAAATGAAGTAGTTAACGACAGCCTTAAGAAAAAATTTTGAATTCACAGATGTTGAATCTGTAACTGATAGATTTTTAATTTGTTGAATAAACAAAATTTAGAGACATTGAGAGCCAAATTTGTTAAAGGAGAATAAATTGAAATAGTGAATGGGGTATGCAATTAATTTTAGGGGACAGAGACAGAAGCATATATAGTCGGGCACAAATAACGGCAGTTGAATATGTGTAACAGATAAGGGCAGATTAAGACTTCAAATAAAAGGGATGCAAATTAAGTTGAACAGAGAATAACTGAATTTTACATACCCGCAAGGTCCATCTCCTGACTGTACCATTTGAGATATCACGGTCTGCCTATCCACCGGTGGAGCCAACTGAAATTTTCTTCAACAATAGACCAGCAGGTTTGATCAATTTATCCTTCTGATATATTTGTCCTTCAACCAACTCACAGAATTCCATTGGTACATAATTTTTCCGACCATTTCTTCCCAAATCCAAGCAAGGAAAATCTATCCACGTAATATCTCTACTGTACTTTTTCCCAGAAATAATCAATAAGTCTAACTTCCCTAGGTGGAGCCCTCTCCTCGGGGTCTTCAATTGTAAAAGAAAGGTGTCGCGTGATCTTCCTAGTCAATCCACCAATGATGAACTTTTGTTTAGTTCTACGATGAGTTACGGTAACTTTTAATCCCTTCAATGCCCTCTCAACGTTTCCCCAGTCTCTGAAATTACGTTGTCCAAAATGACGAATATGCTCCTTCAAGAAATCTAAAATCGACAACCGCTTACGAAATGCTAAAACAGAGTAGTCCAAACACAATGCCAGACCCTGGGAAGTGGCTTTCAGGCCTTGTTGAAACCCTCTAGATGCAGTCAGTCCAAATCCAAGGTCATCTCCCTCATAGGGGTCAACAGAGTGAAAACTTCGGCCAACCGAAATCATATGCCGAGTTGGATTCTCCTTCATCACCACATCCATCCCTTGCAATATATCGCGGGGAATGGTTGAGAGATTTCCTGTCAAGTAATCTTTCAACTTGCCGAGCTTCAGCTCGTTTACAAGCTTTATAGTAAATGTGAATGATCGAACCTTCCCGTCTTCCTCTTCAAGTTTCACATTGAAATTTCCAGTTGGCAATTCCACTGCACTAAAAATATTCTTCTCACCGTCATATGCAGTCATCGGCAAAGGAAATTGAGCAGGATCATCCTCAAACAACTTATTCCGAATCATAGCCAGAACATACTTGGGTATTTTAGAAGGGTGACCATGTTTGGAGGGCACCACGGGTTTGACATCGATGTCATAGTGCCTTATGATACTGTCAGGATTGAATTTGACCGGAAAATGATTGACACGCAGCCTGGCAGTTCGGATGGAAAGATTGCCACCTTTATCTGGGCGTTCAATCGGGTGAAGCTTTTCTATTGCAGAAGAAGACGGAGGCTCTCGTTCAGAAATCTTCAGCAACGAAAAATCTGGTCCTGCTACAATGGCATTATAGAAAGTAAAAGTAGTAAATAAAACATTAAAAAAAAAAAGTTTAAAACGTGGCAGCTCATAACTAAAATGAAAAATTAGACGCACTTGGCGCTATTATTGTCTTCTAGAAACAAAAATGTCTTGTCATGTAAACAACTTGAGCAGGGTCAAGAATTCAAATCCCACATATATTTTAAAACAGAAGATATGGGTAGTTTTTCTCTAAATTTAATCCCTCTCCCCCACCAAAAAGAAAGAAAAAATGAAAAATCTTAACACAACGTAGACAAAGATATCGGATAGTAAACATAAGTTTGTAACACCAGTTTGTAGACCCAAAACGTAAAAGAACATGTACTTCATTCCAACATTGAACAACGATCACTACTTTTGATGATCAGGAAAAATCTAATAGTGACTTCTGCTTTATAATGAAGTGTTAAAAGATATTCATAAAGACAAATACACGGTGTGACCTATGAACAAACAATATATATGATGAGGCTGGCCTTCTAAATCTCAATTGTACTTATTAATTATCACGTCAATCATGCATATATATATATGGACTATAAGACATAAACATGTTTTCTCATACAAGAAATTGAACTACACGATATAATTAAAACAATAAAATTTCTTAAAAAAAGAAAGAAAATTAAACAAACCAGAAACGGTGCGGTCCCCGGCTGGTGGAGGAGAAGAAGAAGAAGAAGAAGGAGCAGTTTGAGTTGGTGGGGGGTTGTGGGGCCCACCAACTCTCCTCCATTGATCGAGTTGATGGTGGGTGGTGGTTTCGTGGGACCCACCAACCCTCCTCCATTGATCGTGTTGGTGGTGGGTGGCGGTCTCACCGTAACGATTTCGACCGCGACCTCGACCTCGACCTCGGCCGCGACCACCACCACCACCAGTTCTTCCACCTCTATAATACCCACCACCAGGAGCTCCTCTTCCTCTGTAGCTGCCTTCTCCATCCATTGGATTTGACTCGGGAGTGACTCACTCAGCAAAGCAGTTTTCGAGAGACGAGAAATTGAAAGACAAAACGGCGAAAACTGTGTCGTGTTGCGCGCCCTTTTAAAGAGCCCCACCTTCTAAGAAATTACCATAATGACTTTTCGTAGCCGTCAAGATTGTAATAATTTTTAGTAATTAGTGATGATTCTAAAGCCTTCCCCGTAATTTAACATAATGACCAAAAAAACCTTTTAACTTTAAAAATAAATAAAAATTCCTTTATAATTCATAAAAATAACAAAAAAATCTCTATAATTTGACATAATTACTAAAAATCTCTTCAATAATAGAGGGATTTTTGCCTAGTTTTATAAATAGCATGAGGTTTTTTTATTTATTTTTATAAATTACAGAGAGATTTTTATCAATTTTTTAAGTTTAGAAATTTTTTTTACTATCATGTTAAATTATAGGAAAAAATTATGATTATCCCTAATTTTTAGACTCGGATCATTTCCAATAATACCATACTTTTGTGTTTATTATACCACATAAAGTACCTTGACTGCTTTGGCAAACATGTGACTTCAATTTAGTATCAATTGTTCGGATTGCTCGACTTACTCTTTATATTTTAATCATGTAATTCTTTAAATAAATATTATAATCAATTAATAAAAGTTAAAATTAAGAATATTAAATAGATGAATGAAAAAATTTTTGAAAACAAAAAATGCCAAGATATGATTGTATTGTCTAATGAAATTTAAGTGAAAAAAAATCAAATCTATTCTTATGTTAGATTAATTTGTCTTAAAATATCATCCCAGATGTCTATTCTCACAATTAGAAAGAGAGCAACTCCTTATAAGAGAAGACTCCCAGCCCACACTTTTTATTTTAAATGACAAGAGTGAGATTTGAATCATCTACATTTTTTATTTTAAATGACAAAATTAGGAATTGAATTCAATACCTTTTAAAATCAGAATAAGTGTTCGATCACTCTTATTAAGATGTGATGTATGTCATAGTTCATCTTTCAAAATCTCAAAATCAACAAAAAGAAGATAATCATTCGAACATCATCTTATCCTTTTTACCAATGCGAAGTGATCCAAAATAACACAAACAAATATCATAATTTTGCCTTTATTTAACATATCTCTAATGGAGATCATGGGAGATCACTCCAAAAAAATATATATTATTTTACTTTCTTATTTATATAATATATATTTAAAAATTTTTCAATTTTCATATGTAAAATGATCACAACCATTGTTAATATTGTTGCAAGTCAAACTGGTCAAGGGGATTTTTGGGTAATAAATGGGTAAGTATAGTATTCTTGTGGTATTAAAAATGTCAGGGTATCACAATATAATTAACCCTAATTTCAGTTTCAATTTGAATTGTGCTGCTGTCATGTTGAAAGTCAGAGGAAGGAATTCTTTGCGTGGGATGGATTTGGAATCTTAACAATTCTAGAAAGCTCGATGGAAACAAGGCGCGTTTTCACTAACTTACCGTGAGAGGAAGAATGTCTTTGTGTCGAATGGATTTGGAATCCTAACAATTCCAGGAACCCCGATGGAAACAAAGCGCGTTTTCTAGGAAACGGCGAAGAACTTGTAATCTATATTATTATCCTACTTACCCAATAGCCCAACACTCACTTAAGCTTATAACCTGTCCACTTCATATAATTCATAAAACATTATTATCACTAACTTAATTTTTATATTTTTATAAATTTGTAGGTATAAGTTACTTATCTATGTTATCACGTGTCAACTTTAAGTCTTAAATATTATAATTAGATAATTTTTTATCAATCTAAGTTTTTAAATATGATAACAACTAATATTATATCAAAATTTGAAGATCTATAATTCAAACTCTCTCTCTTCTTTTTAACTTGAATTCTTGTTACATCTATTATAACGGTAAAGAGGGTATTTAGAATATATCCGATATTTATCATCTATTCACGTTACACGTGAGGGGGCGTATCACCTATCAACTTCAAGTGTTAAATATTATAGTTGAATTATTTGCTATCAATATAAGTTTTTAAATTTGATGGTAACTAACATATGACAAATTGTAATTGTCTATAATTACATTTGAAACATTTAATTCTTATGTATTCTAGAATTTTCATTTTGCTTTTTTTGTCATGAATAATCATTTCATGAATTGTTTTCATTAATTGTATATTTAAATGTTTGAGCTTGATTATGTAACTTTTGTAATTATAAATTTGAAAGTTAAAAAGAAAAGTGTGCACCACTTGTACTTCGTAGCCTAATCGAAGTTTATAAATATTGTAGTTAGTGCAGTTTCACTTGTGTCAAAGCAAGTGACATGGTATTATATGTAAATTGACTATTCATCCAATTTAACGAAATTCTAGTGCGGGTATTCAATTGAGTGTAAAAGTTTTAAAAGCTTGGTTGTATGCAAACCTTTGAAGAGTCCGTACAAAATACATGTGCATTCCATTTAAAGTTCTTAAAATTCCATTTAAAATTTAAGCTATCCATACATGGATTTCAGTGAAAGGTTCTTCTTCTCAATTCACTACCTAACCTTCAATCTCACTATAAAACTATAAAATATTTGTTAAGTATCCTATTATTTATCATCAAGGACACTCTTCGATACTTAAATCAGTAATCTCATCTCTCTAAATTTTATTTATCTCACTATGCAAGCTTAACTCCCTAAAAAAGGGTACCTCAAATATATGGAACATTAAATCACATTTTATATGGGGACAAACTTACCTTTTCCACTTGTGCATACGGACACACTTGACATTTGACAGCAAGGCCTCGTAGGTTGTTGCTCCGCTCCTATTGATTCGGTAAATCTTTAAATAGGAGCCAACTTTTCACTTTTATCACTTCACTTTTGCTTTTTGCATTACTCATCTCTTTTCTTTTTGCCAGTGAGTGCTTGTTTTCCATTGCTGATAGACATGCCACCAAAACGACTCCAACCTGCTCTTGATGTTGCCAAACTTCCTTCCCCCAAAGGCAATAGATCATCAAATGCCAGTCCTAAAAGACGAATTCCATCCACTCAAGCACAAGATTTGGAGGAGCTTGATCGTGCAAGGATTCATAAGAGCTGATTTGCGGTCAAATCACATTACAAGAAAAATTTCTTTGTAAAACTAGTAGAGATCGGCATGGAATATTCCATCCCCCAAACAGTGGAACTCTGCTACCCGTTAGCGGGTGAGCTAGCTAGTAGACCGAACAAAGGCTAGGTGGCAATTCACCCAGCTTTTCTCGACGTTGGATTTCGACTACTGTTACAGCCGTACGTTGCGAAGATGTTATGGAGGATTGGAATTCCCCTGGTCAACTCAATGTCGATGGGTGGTAAGTACTTGGACTTGAACCAAGTTGGATAACCTTCCCATGGAGTCCAGGAAGCAAGTGGAGAAGGCTTGGCTAGCAAGCACGGGGGATCGTCTTGTGAACTATCTCCTAGCTGACTTCAGTCTCCTTACTTTCGATTTCATCCCATGTCCAAGCAACGAACGGGATAGTGGCTCAAATTGGGAACTTTAAAGAGAGGTAAGAAACTATATACTTGTTCGAAGTACCTTCTTTACTCTTATCTTTGATCCTAACCACCATTGCTTTTAAAGACAAGCTTTCTGTTCTCAAAGCTAAGAGGAAGATGACGGAGGGAGCATTTCAAGGAGCTGGTCCTTCCCGCCTCGAAGCGAAGGGAATCTAAGGTTCCTGTACCTATTGCCTCTCGTAGTCAAGAAGTTTTTCTGGGCTCTCCGATTCACATCCAAATCTTAGACCGTTCCACTTCGGAGGAAGACAGGACTCCTTTTGCAAGAAAGCGGCCACAAAGGGCTATCAACCTCCTTATTAGGGGTTTTGCTCCTGCAACAAAATTCGTTGCAAATGTTTGTCCGCCAGTTGTGAAAGTACCTTGACCGGCTGCATAAATGCCTCGTGCCTCATACAACCACGACAACTCTTTTAGTGGTAGAGGCATGAATATATCGCGATTTTATATTTTTAAATCTTATTTTTGTAATAAATATTTGAATAATTTCGATTATTTTAATATATTTTAATTTATTGTTTTTAGGTGAGTTATGGAAAGATAAATTAACAAAATTAGTGAGGTTTTCGAAGCAAATTGCATATATGGGTTAAAATTATTTAAAGGGCTTAATTAATTGGGTTGAAATAACATATTCTTGCTATTGTTTTTAATTTATAAGTTAATTTTCAGTCTGAATTGTGATTACATGCAGTAATTCATGCAGTCCATGAAGGTTTACAACCAGCTCATTTTGTTGAAACCATGCAACCCATGACATATGCAAGACCAGCCCGTCCTATATAAAGTCCATGAAGAGTTCACAATTTTAAGTCCAGCTCATCTTCAATTAGACAAGCTACAGGTCAAGAAGAAATTGCAATTTTCAGCTGAAGTCCAAACATTCAGCCCACTTGCAATCCAAAGAAGTTGGTTATTCAGCCCAAGCCCATGAACAATCGAAAGCCATGCAGTAGAAGCCATCCATGCAGCGCAACAAAAGAGCCAACCGGGGGGCTGTTCGCGACTCGACTTCGCGACGTGCAGGTCGCAGGTCGACGTTAGTGATGGATGCAAAGAAGCCGGTTATGTTCAGGTCTGAAACACTTCATTTGTTGCCCTAAATGCACTCTATAAATGCATGATTAAAGGAGAAGAACGCTGCTGGGAGGAGGCAAAAAGCACAGCAGACAGGGGAGAGATTGGCCAGGTTTTTGAACGTGGTTTTAAGGGAGATTTCGGGCTCAACTTTGCTACATACTTTTGCAGAAACCATTAACCCCTTAGACCAGTTCTCAGCAGTGTTTTAAGAGCCCTCTCACAGCCTTTTACACAGCTTATAAACACAAAGCCAAGGGAGAACCATTAGAGAGCAGTTTGGACGTGATTCAAGGGTGTTACGGGTAGCTTTTTGCAGATCAGGACCAACCCTTTGAACCCGTGTTTAGTAGTCATATTTCTGCAGTTTTTGCTAACTTTTGAGGGCACTATTTGCAAGTCTTGGACGTGAAATTTGAGGGCTGGAACTGGGGTGTAAAATTAGCGCAATAACAGCCCATATTCTGCATTGTTTCAGAAGTGTTTCAAGCCGAATCGGAGCCAGTTTGCAGCAGCTTCTCAACTGGTTTTCGAAGCTCTTGAATGAGGATTTTCAAGGCTGGTTTTGGAGTGTAAAATCAGTGTATAACAGCCCTTAACTGCAGGTCCTTGACAGTCCATAATCATGCCTCAAAACTGATAGGCCATTTTCCCTAGGCAGCCTGCCCGACACCCCACGGTAGCCCACCAGTAAATATTTCATCTCGCTGAAAAGTTCTCGTAAAGTTAAACCGTTTTATTTTTGCTAAACTTTCTAAATTCTTTATTTTTTATGGAAACGTGGGGAAAATTTTTCATTTTGTTTCACTTGATTTCAAAATAATTTTATAAAAATTCGAACAGCATAACGGCTGTTTTTTAGAATATACCACCCTACAAAAGTTTACAAAATAGAAACACTTCTAAAAATAATCAATTCCTCCAAACTTCTAGTTCTCTGGCCCTCAATTTCCAATTCATAACACAAACACAACAAATTCAATCAAAACTGAAATATATATAACATCAAACACCTAACAACCAACTTATTTCATTCAAACACTACTCAAATCAACTTAGGGTCTTTCCATGTAAACCCTAACACATCAAACATTCATGGCTCTACATGATCCATTCATGGTTTTGGTCTCTAAATGCTCAATTCTTTTCACAAATAAAAACTCACATCCATTTTCAACAAAATCATCAACCCAAACATCACACAACATCATTCAAACAAGTTTCAAAAGTATGAAAACTAACCTCCTTTTCACTTCATTCTTGCTCAAGGCTTGATTACCTAGCTTGGATTAGCTTAGAGACTTGGATTGGAAGTGGAAAATCGCATGAAATCACTTATCTCTCCCTTTTCCATTCATGGTCGAACACTCTCATGTCTCTCTCGACTCTCTCTTTGGTTTTGTGATAGTTTTTTTTGTTTTGCTTCTTGTTTGGACGAGAAAATGCACAAGTCGAAGTATATATATTGATTTTTTTCAAGGGTTATTATCAATTTACCCCTTAAAATGAAAATAATGTCAAACCACCACTGGTTTTGAAAATATTAGCTAAAAAGGTCCAACCATAAATTGAAATAGTATATCAGTTACTAAAGTAACGATTTCCGTGAATTTGGAGGGTATAATAGTCAATGTAAGTGTATATATAAATTTCATAAAAGTTCATGCTTAACATAATAAAATCAATAAAATCTTACAATTGTCAAAAATAAAGGTGCATAAAATTTTGGGGAAAAATCATTTTAGTCCCTAACTTTTGGGAAATGATCAAATTTTTAACTATGTTTCTTAAAAGGACAAAATGAACCTTAACTTTTCAGAAAAGTGTCAAATTAGTCCCTCTCATTGGTCAACTAACGGTCAAACCTAACAGAAAATGTTAAAAGACTAATTTAACCTTACACTCAATTAAAATAAAAATTATTTTAGTCCCTAACTTTTGGGAAAGGATCAAATTTTTAACTATGTTTTTTAAAAAGACAAAATGAATCTTAACTTTTCAGAAAAGTGTCAAATTAATCCCTCTCATTGATCAACTAACAATCAAACCTAAAAAAAAATGTTAAAAGACTAATTTAACCTTACACTCAATTAAAACAAATAAAAAGACCATTCTACCCCTAAATTTGATCATTTCCAAAAAGTTAAAGACTAAAATAATTTTTTTCCTAAAAACAAAGCCACCGTTTACCTACACCACTCTTAACAACACTCTACCCCATTTCAAAGCCCACACCCCACCCCGTTTTAGAGACCCACACCTGTTCACAAACCACCGAGCACCAACCCTCGACCACTACTGTCATCGTCCGATAGTCAACCATTTGCAACCGTCCGACCTGTTCAACAATCCACACCCTTTCGTTCACCCACTATCAACCCGAACCCGTTCCGTCGTTGTCAACCCGCAACCCGTTCACCCACTGTCAACCTATACCCCGGACACCGTTCGGTCAACTTTTTGAGCGGCGGTGATTGTCTTCATCAACTCGGGTGAGTCCATTAGGGTTTTTAGATCATAAATTTTGGTTTGTTGGGTTTTTTTCTTTTAATTTTTTTGTGGGTTTTGCTAAGAAATTCTGATGCATTCTGAATATATATCAAGACTCTCAGACCAAGTTGAGCGCACACAAAAATTGTCCAAGGGTAAAAATGTAATTTTATGGAAATTATATAAAAGCTTATTAAGGTTATTTTGGTAATTATATATTACTGTAATATTTAACTTTAGTTGGGGGTATAATGGTCTTTTTATTTGTTTTAATTGAGTGTAAAGTTAAATTAATCTTTTAACATTTTCTATTAAGTTTGACTGTTAGTTGATCGATGAGAAGGGACTAATTTGACACTTTTTCTGAAAAGTTAAGGTTCATTTTGTCATTTAAAAAAACATAGTTAAAAATTTGATCATTTCCCAAAAGTTAGGGACTAAAATGATTTTTTCCCTTGAGTGTAAAGTTAAATTAGTCTTTTAACATTTTCTGTTAGGTTTGACCGTTAGTTGACCAATGAGAGGGACTAATTTGACACTTTTCTGAAAAGTTAAGGTTCATTTTGTCCTTTTAAAAAACATAGTTAAAAATTTGATCATTTCCCAAAAGTTAGGGACTAAAATGATTTTTCCCCTAAAATTTTCAATAAACTTAGTAAACGATAACATTATACCACTCAATTCAATTATAAAATTCCCTTAGAAACATAAATATAAATCACATAGAATCGTTTATTTTTAAACTTAGTTTTTCATTTTAAAAATGCATCAACGTTACCCCTTAAACTTACAACCACGAGAATGTGGAGTCACGAGACGATTTAGCCACAAACATCATCCATGACACTTACAAAGACATCCTAACACCACGTGCGGAATATTACATCGCAATACGTAGTGCAAGACAACATCTCACACACGTAAAAGTGACACCACAGACTCCTTCCCCTCAAAGTTAGTGACGCAATCCCTCCCATACTTTGCCATACATGTGTAGGACGTACCGACCGGGTCTATAAAACTTATAAAGATGGGTAGACAATTGGCCTTTGAAAACATATTTATACATATAATGTATTTGAAACCAAACACTTAAAATTTCAACTTCATTTCAATAGAACAACCATAAAACATCATTTTGATTTCCAAATAAGCTTGAAATGTTAAACTTCATTTCAAATATACTTCATACTTATAAAATCATGAAAATTTCACTTTCTCATACCAAACATGAAATCCAATCAACGTTCATATCAAACTTTAACATGGCAAATTCAACTTATAAAAGATTAAAACATTGAAACACATTCAAATTTGGTAAAAACTAATTAAGCACTCACCTTTTCTTACCAACTTCCCTAGTGCCTTAACGGTCCTTTCCGGCTCCGCTAGCCTCACCTTCACCTACACATGATAAGCTCACTTAGAATGTGCTCAATAGACAACACAAAGATGCACTAAAACGCACATAACTATACTAACTCTATAAAATTCTCTCTACACTAGTAGCTTCTCCTTTCAATTTCTCTTTGATCCATGCTCCCAATTTCCAATTTTTTTGCATGAATCCTTCTTATATACACCAAGGAATGTCCCCATGTGCTTCCCATCATAAATTGAAGCTTGGAACTCAAAATGGTCGTTTTAGACCCCTCAAATCCTGAATGTAATGCATAGCCCAAACCATGCATGCTTTTGCTCCAATTCTTTCTTCCACACTCTTCTTATCTCCCAATGTGTCACCCGTAAAATTTAATCAAATTTCGATATCGTTTGGATATCGAAACCTAAGAAAAACCTCACTTTTCCATCCGTTTTTAGGGGGCTTTTTCACATGTTGCATCCTAAAACTTAATTCTTTCTTTCCTAGTGTTATACACACTCTAACTTACTCATACAATTCAATCAAACCCATAAAAAAAGTGGTTTTCGATGATAACTCAATATACCTTTCCTAGGTGCCTTACAATACATTACAATGGAATAGTTTCCAATGCAATTGTAACATTTCTATAAGTTTATTTATCACTCAACCAACCTAAATTCATGCTTAAAACACTTCCATTCCATTGGTTTCTCATACCTCTCTATATAGCCTTACAATCATTGACATACCCTAGGTTCATTTCTTTCAAGTTTCATATGTTGGTTCTTTGAGACATTTTGTCATACACTTAGTCTACATCTCAATCCATTGATTTTCAATCCAAAATCTACTTAAAATCTATCTCATGCCAACACTTGTCCATCAATTTTAGTAGGTTTCCATGCTATCTTTCACATGCTTTCAAGTCGCCAAAGAATCATCTTTTAACATAGATAAAAATCCCCCATCAAAACATTACACTATCAAGCTCAAAAGTGAGTAAACTAACCTTAATTGACTTTATTTCTTGCTTCAAATTTGATTTCCTAGCTTAGGGAGGCTTGATTGGATGATTAGAAACTCAAAAATCACTTGAATCAACTTTGATCACCTTCCCCCTTGGTTTGGCCAAACACCCACTCTTCTCCTCCTCAAGCTTCTCTCTTATTTTGGTCTCTCACTTTTTGATGGAAATCAAGAAAGCAAGTCTATGAATCCTTTGAGTATCAATGGAGGACCTATGATAAGGGCTCGAGTTAAAAGTATGAAGGAAGCTTTAAATGGGCTAGTTCAAGATATTTGGGCCAAGGTCTTCCACAACATGACTTGGACAGCTTGGAAGGAACATCAAGGCTTCAAAATATTATTCAAGTTCGAGAACAAGTCCAAGAACGTCAATCTTGAGGAAATCTTGAGGCTTGGGTGTCAATTATAATGCAATTGGGCTGTTAGTTATTTGTTTGATGTAAATTAGGTCTAATTTGTATTATGAGATTGTTTTAGATTACTTTAATTAATTAGGCTTTTAATTAGGAGGCTGAGTCGTTTATTTTTAAGTCAAAAAATCCAATATAAGTGTGTTTAGAAAAAGTCAAAGTCAAAGTTTAGAAAGAGTCAAAGTCAAAGTCAATTAAAAATATAATTTTATTTAGTTTCCAATAAGGTTTAGGATTGTATGCCTATAAAAACTTATTAAACCTAAATTTTCAATCAGTTGTCAATTGAATAAAAGATTTAACTTTTCTCAATTTTTCTCTTGTGAACTTTGAGAATTGCATCAAGATTTGTTCTTGATTTATCAACCTTGATTTATCTCCCACATTCTCATATCTTTCTTAGGAGTGGCGTCGTTATATTTTTTATTCTTGATTCGCTAATCAACGGGTCAAAGATTTTCTTTAAATCTGAATTATTTTTCTTGGGGTTGTGTTTTAATTTGATTATGGGTGTCGTATCTTTATATACGGGGTTCACATCACTTTTGTGTTTGTGAATATGGCGTGAACTGTCTCAATTTCCCACTAAGTATTGCTTCTATAGTTATAACAATTTCATCAATGACCATCTTGTCCCTTAAATAATTGATTTTTGGCACTTAACTTTTGATTATTCTATCCTAACCCATCACTTGTACATTTATTTCAATTTAGTCCGTAGATCATACTAACTTATGAACTCTAATGATAATGCCCAATTTGCCCTTATACTAAACTAGGCTTCCAATGAGGTTTCATCAATCCCTATAGTTTTACAATACTTTCGTTTAATCCCCTAGGGTCTCAAAACATCTCTTAATAATTATTTATAATTTCATACACCACTTATAGATTATTACGAAAGTAACCATACTTAAACATTGAGGGCTTATAGTTTCACCCCTCCTTATAGAAATTTCATCATCGAAATTTAAAATTTCATACCTTATTCGAAGAGGTAAGGATATTGAGCTTTCATCTGCTCCTCATGTTCCCATGTAGCTTCCTCGGATCCATGGTTCCTCCACAACACCTTTACTAATGGAATCACGTTGTGACGTAACACTTGATCTCTACTGTAAGTCCTCTAGCGTACTTTTACAGATCTCTTCAGAAACAGTCCATAAATAATTATTTAGAGACCTTAAACTGGTTCACGGAAGCGTCTAAAGGTATAGGGAACCCTTAGAAATCGATTTAAATTCGATCGGAGATTAAATGGAAAGGTAAAATAGTGAACAAAATTGAGTAACTATTTAATGTGATAAGAGATTAAATAGAAGATAAGATTTAATAATTGTGATCAAAGTAAAATTAAGCTAAAAGCTAACCGAGGAGACCGAAATTTTCTCAAGACATGACCGTCATTTTTAGAGTTGTTTATGGGGGAAAACATGAAGCAAAAAGATGAAATTGAATCACAAAAACAGAACCAGAGACAGTCAACAAAGCTGAACCAGAAGAAGAAGAAAGAAGAAAAAGAAGAAGGAGAAGAAGAAAAAGAACCCAAAGCCGATGACGCCGACCACCAGCTCAGCCCAATCACCGTGCAGCTCACCGACAAGCTATCTCGCCAAGACCGAGCAGAACCAACTGAGAACCTATCCTCCACGCACGCGAGCAGACGACGATGACGGAGCTATCAACACTGACCGAGAAGCCATCACGACAGATATATATATTCTGTCAATCTGCACATCCTTGAAATTGCATTCTAGAGTTTCTTGAATTCTTGAATTTCAAGAATTTCAAGATTCATAACAATATTTTGTTTGTGGTTCAAATATGCAATTTACATCCAATTTAGTTTGTGTGCGTTCTAGTTTGAGTCAAAAAAGAAAAAAAAGAAAAAAAAAGTATCAAGAAAAAAAAAACCAAAAAAAAAGTGTCAAAAAAAAAAAAAGAAAAGAATTGAACGCCATAAATTGCTTGGATTGAAGTGAGTTGATATTGATTGTCCTTAATTGCAATTCAAGACCTTTACGATTTTCGAATCTTTCTTGAAATCAGATTGCTTTCTATTTATTGTCATTCTTGTGTTAATTGTTGATCCTTATGTTTTTTCGTATTCCTTGTGCGCATTTTTTTTCTTTGTTGAGATTTGTCAAGAGTGATTAATTCAAGGGTGACCTTGTTGTGATCGATTAGTTCTATATAGAACTTGGTGAGAAAAGTTTGAGTGTAGACAAAGAGTGTTGAGTTAAATCAAGAGTGTCGAGTGATAAACACGTGAGGACTAGAGTGGAACACGTGAGGGAGTGTGTGAATTATTTTCTTTACTAACACTCTTTTCAGGTGTAAACATGTCGTTAGACAAAGGTAAAGAAGTTGAAGGGGGAGAAAATACGGATGTATCGTTCATGCTCAAGGCAATGCAATAACAATTTAAAAGAATGAACATGGTGTTTATGAATTTTAGGGATCGAATGAACAGACAAGATGCTGCCATAGCTAGATTACATAGAGATCCGCAAAAGAGAACTCCGAAAGTACATGGTATCAATGATGAATTAGAGGCTGATTCACATGGTAAAGAGTTGGAAGGAGATGACAATTCCACTAATGCAAATAGAGGCAGAATTAGAGGTGGTAGAGGTGGTCGTAGAGGTAATAGAGATAATAGGTACTATGGGGATGTGAATGAGAGAGGAATATGGGATGATAGGCCCGATAGACTAAATAAGGATCTTAGTAGCATTAAGATGAAGATACTCTCTTTTCATGAGAAGGCTGATCCTGATGTATATCTAGAGTGGGAGAAGCGAGTAGAGTTGATCTTTGAGTGTTATAACTTTTTTCGAGTAGAGTAGACTTTTAATGTTTCTGATCTTTCTCCTTTTGATTTTGATGTAGGTTCTGATTTGAGAACAAATCCTTTTGAGGAGAGGAGGAATGATGGAAATCAAGACAGCAAGCCTATGGATCCTTTGAGCATCAATGGAGGACCTATGACAAAGGCTCGAACTAAAAGGATGAAGGAAGCTTTAAATGGGCTCGTTCAAGATATTTGAGCCAAGAGTCTTGCACAACATGACTTGGACAGCTTAGAGGGAACATCAAGGCTTCAAAATATTGTTCAAGTTCAAGAACAAGTCCAAGAACGTCAATCTTGAGGAATCTTGAGGCTTGGGTGTAAATTATAATGTAATTGGGCTGTTATTTATTTGTTTGATGTAAATTGGGCCTAATTTGTATTATAGGATTGTTTTAAATTACTTTAATTTATTAAGCTTTTAATTAGGAGACTGAGTCATTTATTTTTAAGTCAAAAAGCCCAATGTGGATGTGTTTAAAAAGAGTCAAAGTCAAAGTTTAGAAAGAGTTAAAGTCAAAATCAATTAAAAATGGGGTTTTACTTAGTTTTCAATAAGGTTTAGGATTGTATGCCTATATAAGGCTTATTAAACCTAAATTTTCAATCAATTGTCAATTGAATAAAATATTTAACTTTTCTCCATTGTTCTCTTATGAACTTTGAGAATTGCATCAAGATTTATTATTGATTTATCAACCTTGACTTATCTCTCACATTCTCATCTCTTTCTTGGGAGTGACATCATTATATCTTTGGTTCTTGATTCGCTAATCAACGGGTCAAAGATTTTCTTTAAATCTGAATTACCTTTCTTGGGGTTGTGTTTCAATTTGATTGTGGGTGTCGTATCTTTATATACGGGGTTTGCATCACTTTTGTGTTTGTGAATACGGCGTGAACTGTCTTAATTTCCCACTAAGTATTGCTTATATAGTTATAACAATTTCATCAATGACCATCTTGTCCCTTAAATAATTGATTTTTGGCATTTAACTTTTGATTATTCTATCTTAACCCATCACTTGTACATTTATTTCAATTTAGTCCATAGGTCATACTAACTTATGAACTCTAATTATAATGACCAATTTGCCCTTATACTAAACTCGGCTTCCAATGAGGTGTCATCAATCCCTATAGTTTTACAATACTTTCGTTTAATCCCCTAGGGTCTCAAAACATCTCTTAATAATTATTTACAATTTTATACACCACTTATAGATTATTACGAAAGTAACTATACTTAAACATCGAGGGCTTACAATTTCATCCCTCCTTATAGAAATTTCATCCTCGAAATTTAAAATTACATACCTGATTCGAAGAGGTGAGGATATTGAGCTTTCATCTACTTCTCATGTTCCTATGTAGCTTCCTTGGATCCATGGTTTCTCCACAACACATTTACTAACGGAATCTCTTTGTGGTGTAACACTTGATCTCTACTATAAGCCCTCTAGTGTACTTTTATAGATCTCTCCAGAAACAGTCCCTAAATAATTATTAGAGACCCTAAATGGTTCATAGAAGTACCTAAGGGTATAGGGAACCCACCCTTAGAAATCGATTTAAATTCGATCGGAGATTAAATGAAAAGATAAAATAGTGAACGAAATTGAGTAACTATATAATATGATAAGGGACTAAATCGAAGATAAGATTTAATAATTGTGGTCAAAGTAAAATTAAGCTAAAAAGTAAGCGAGGAGAACCGAAATTTTCTTAGCACCTCACTGTCATTTTTAGAGTTGTTTATGGGGGAAAACATGAAGCAAAAAGATGAAATTGAATCACAAAAACAGAACCAAAGACAGTCAACGAAGTTGAACCAGAAGAAGAAGAAAGAAGAAAAAGAAGAAGAAGAAGAAGAAGGAGAAGAACCCAAAGCCGACGACGCCGACCACCAGTTCAGCTCGATCACCGTGCAGCTCGCCGACTAGCTATCTCACCAAGACCGAGCAGAAGTGACCGAGAACCTATCCTCCACGCATGCGAGCGGACGACGACGACGATGGAGCTGTCAACACTGACCGAAAAGCCATCATGACCAGCCGCAAGCCACCTGAACCCGACCTCAAGACCAGCTCGTCTATCCGCACCTCGCACGCGCAAAACCGAGTAGACCCGAAGACGATCCAAACCCGATCAGAGCAAAACCAATAACAACTAGCTGCCATCACAACCACCACGAAGACCCGACGCGAAAACCAATCGATCCACTCCCTTTTCAGTTGCAATCGATACCCTTTTCAGCTCAAAATCAATGTTGAACGCGGTGAAGTGGAACCAGAACAAAGGTAGCAGATCGGAGAAGAAAAGAAAGAATCCGGTCGGAGGAATAGAGGCTTGTGTGGAGAAGAAGAAAGAGGGAGGAAATCCAGCCCAAACCAGTCATTTTTTGTCGCCAAAACAGCCCCAAATCGAGCTCAACATGAAGAGGAAGATGATGATTTCGTGAGAAAAAAAAAAAGAGCTTTGTTCGTTGAGTGTTATTAGTTGGTTTCGAAATAGATTTTGTTACAATTAGTTATTGGTTGGTTATGAGTGAAAAATGAGTTGAAAATAAGTAAATTAATGCTTATTGAGAGCTTAGGAAATCGCGCGTTAAACTAGTTTGAAGGATGATTCCGTAAATTGACCCTTATAGAGTTCGTTAAGTGTTCAGATGACCCTAACGAGTTTGATTAGGAGTGTTGAAGCTATTAAAAGCGAAAGATTAAAATTTGAAACCAAAAATGAAAGGTTACGCGTAAAAAGGGTCTCTTAGGGATGATTGTGTAATTTCGAGTTTCCAGAAGTTGACGCGAACGAAAATTCATATTTCCATATGTTGTGTAGGTGACGAGGACGCGCGAGGATTGAGGCGAGAGGAGTAGGGGCTCCGCACACGCCATTTTCAGTTATCAGTTTTGTGAGAGAGTTTCATTTAAAGATTTTAAGAGTATTTCAAATTATCAAGTTTGATTTGATAAATAAATTGCTTACTTGAAATTTATTTTAAATGCCTTGATATATGCATAAGTTATAGTTTGAAATGAGAATTTTGATTTTATGTATATATGTGAGTGCATAAGTGAGTTTATTAAAGTTCATGCTTATTTGAAATGTTTAAGCATTATGTAATTCTTACATGTTATTTTAGAGTTTTAAATGATGTTATTTTGTGTTTTTGCACTTGCCAAAGATATTTAGTGTTTCATGCACTCAGAAAACAAGTTTTAGTGCTTATTGCACTCAGAAATCAGATTTTGGTGTTTTATGCACCTAAAAAAAAGATTTGTACTTTTGCACCAGAAAGTTAAAATAAAAAGAAAAGTGTTTTCAAAACCATAAGTATATCCTTAGAGATTTTCAAAGATTCCAGATCAGATTAGACCCAACCAGTCTATCCCACATTAGTTGGCACAGTCTTGAGGAAGGATAAGTCACTAACTTGGGGGGACAAGTATCCGAGTTTGTCAGTCGAATCACCTTTGTTGATGTGGGGTAGTATTTCGCGTGCTATGGTTAGCGCTAAGAAATTCCGCACAAAGCCGCGAGATGTCTCAGAGTAGGTGAGCTATGGTTAGCGTGGGAAATTCTGCACATAGCCGCGAGATATCTCAAAGCAGAGTTTTCACGATTAATGTCAGTTCAAAATCACCACATGACCCCAGATTTAGGGATACTATGGTAATTTTGAAAGATATCAAGAAACAGTTTTAAAAAGAAAAGCAGATTTGAGAGAAAAGAAATTTTGTAATTATTATTCAAGTTATTTATGATTTACATTTACAAGTTTTGAATTTAAAAGCATGCCTGTGTTTATATATAAATTCTCTTGTTTAAGTTGATGTTTAAGATATTTAAGTTTGAAATGTTTTAGAAACAAAGAATAGTTTTCAAACTTTTTCCGAGGAAGGTGTTTAGAAAATCAGATTTTCAAAGAAGATAAAAATTATCACTCATTGAGCTTCTAGCTCATTATTTTTCTTTTAATACAAAAACCTCCTCAGGTACTCTTAGTAGGTAGCCGAGCAGTAGCATTACCTCTAGTGGGGGAGCCACCGCGACACGACATCATTTGAGCAGCTCATTTTTATATCAGTTATATTTTCATGTAAATCTCTTTTTAAAGTGTATAAATAAGTTATAATTTTGTAATATTCGTTCGTAACTGTTTTTAAATTGTTTTTTATTTCAAGGTGGTTTATTAAATTGTGAATTGAATTTTATTGAGTTGATTTGAAAATTAAATGTATGATTGAGGCCTACGAGCAACCAGAAGTTAGGTTGGTGCTGAAAATAGTCGAAGTGTGATTTTTTGTAAACAAGTTTTTCTAGAACGTAGAAAATGCAACTATGATGCTGCCGAAATTTTGTTAGAAAATGAGTTAAAAAAAAAAAAATTCCTATGTGTTTTTAGTTTTTTAAAGAAAACCAACCCAACTATGTTTTAGAAAGTATCAGAGAGTTTAGGGTTCGCTCCACGGGTTTCGCTTAGCCCAACGAGTCGGGTCTGAGAGGGATCTGTTGGGGTGCCCGACGTGACCTACCAGATTGGAGCTAAGGTATCCGGATCGGGTCGAGTCAAAGTGGTATTAAAGCTTGGTTTTGGAAAAGGTTTTGAAAAGTTTTGAGAAAAGTCAATTTCAAAGAGTTTTAAGGAAATTTCAATACGTTTTAAATCATTTTAAAGCATAGCATGATTTTGCATAATTTCTTAACTTCATTTTCATGCATTCCAGCTTCATAGATATGCAGTGTCGTGGTCACGGTCACCCGAGGATTTAGAGGGTAGCTGAGGTACCTACGAGAGAGGAGGAGCATGTTGGCGCATCAGTTAATGTGTTGGAGCCCCAAGTAGAGCCACCACAGCCCGCAGGGCAGGCGAGTGTGCAGGTGGATGTAGAGCAGATGGCCTAGATGTTAGCAGCGACTTTGTATCAGCCCCGTGAGTCGGGGGCATCTATAGAAAGCACACAGAAATTGGGTGCGAGATCATATGATGGCACGAGAGAGCCAGAGCGCGCCTTATCCTAGCTGGAGGCCAGCAAGGAGATATTCCAGGTCATGGGCTATACTGATGATCTGATGATCACTTTCTCTGCTTTCTTGATGAATGACAGAGCTAAAGACTGTTGGAATGCCTTACAGCGAAGACACCCAGACAGGGTAGCCTAGACAGTGTTCAGACGAGAGTTTCTCAAGAAGTTTTACCCCTCTAGCTACAGAGAGTCTAGGATCGAGGAGTTTTACAGATTGGAGCAGCATAACCTATCAATAGCAGATTACGAGAGAAGATTCTCAAAGCTGGGCCGCCTTGTCCTATCAGTGACAGACGATGAGGTACAGAAGATTAGCAAGTTCAGATCCGGCTTGAGTCCCAAAATCAGAACATATGTGGCCTCAAACGTCTATGCAAGGTATGGGGATGTGGTAGAGGTAGCCATACGAGTAAAAAAGAGCATGGAGACTATTCTCCGACAATCGAAGTTCAGCCAAAAGCACACCTGGACCGGGAGCACTAGCCAACAGGGAGGATCTAGTAAAGCTGCGAAGAGTGGCGATCGATCTTTTGGATCCCAGAGCAGGGGTCAGAGTCAGGGGTCCTAGAGTAGTTATAGTTCAGTGAGGTCTTCAGCGGGATCTTTGAGTTTCGGAGGCAGATTCAGATTACGACCTCTTTGCAGCATGTGTGGTAGGAGCCATCCGAATGAGTGTTTTGCTGGTCACACCGGATGCTACAGGTGTGGAGAGCAGGGACATTTCATGAAGGACTGCCCCGGTATTGCAGCGTCAAATAAACCAGAGGGCAGGACTACCACACTAGGACAGAGTAGTGAGGGTCGTGGACTAGAGAGGAGAGGTCCCCATATTAGTGCAGCCGCAGATCCTGAGCAAACTAGTGGTGGATTCAGCAGGGGAGGAGCACCCAGAGGACAGCCTGGGAGACCTCGCGGTCACGCTAGAGTATTTGCGACCATATAGTAGGTAGCTGATGCTGATCAAGAAGAAGATATAGGTAATGATTCTTAAATTGATAATAATGTTTAAGTATTGATTGATTAGAGTGATCATGGTGTTAGTTTTAATTGATGTAACTCGTTATAGGGATTATCGCCAGAGTTAGATAAGTCATAAAGAGATTTATTGATGCGACCCGACCCGGATACCTCTAGCTCTGATCCGGTAGGTCACATCGGGCACCCCAATGGATCCCTCTCAGACCTAACTCATCGGGCTAAGCGAAACCCGTGGGGCGAACCTTAAACTCTCTGATACTTTCTAAAATATCGTTGGGTTGGTTTTCTTTAAAAACTGAAAATGTGTGGGAATTTTTTTTTTTTTTAAACTCATTTTTTTAACAAAATTTCGGCAGTATAACGGCTACATTTTTGACATTCTATAAAAACCCGTTTACCAAAAAAACAACACTTCGACTAAAATTTATCACCAACCCAACTTCTGGTTCCCTGTAGACCTTAAACATGCATTCAATTTCTTAAATCAACTTAATAAAATTCAAACTCAATTTAAAACCCACATTTAAATTAAAAGAAATTTAAAAACAGTTATGAGCGAATAATTACAAATTACAAATTATTTATACACTTCAAAAAAGATTTACATGAAAATATAACTGATGTAAAAATGAGATGCTCAAATGATGTCATGTCGCGCTGGCTCGCCCGCTGCAGGTAATGTCACTGCTTGGCTACCTATTGAGAGTACCTGAGGAAATTTTTATATAAAACAGAAAATAATGAGCTAGAAGCTCAGTGAGTGATAATTTTTCTTTTCTTTGAAATTTTGATTTTCTAAACGCTCTCCTCAAAAAACGTTAGAAAACTATTCTTTGTTTCTAAAACATTTCAAACTTAAATCTCTTAAACCTCAATTTAAACAAGAGAATTTATATATAAACACAGACATGCTTTTAAATTTAAAACTTGTAACTGTTAATCATAAATAACTTAAATAATAATTATAAAATTTCTTTTCTCTCAAATATGCTTTTCTTTTTAAAACTGTTTCTTGATATCTTTCAAAATTATCATAGCATCCCTAAATCTGGGATCTTGTGGTTATGTGTGGAATTTTCCAACGCTAACCATTGCTCGCCTGCCCTTAGACATCTCCGCGGCTATGTGCGGAATTTCTCAGCACTAACCATAGCACGCGAAATACTATCCCATATCAGCAAAGACGACTCCACTGACAGACTCGGACACTTATTCCCCCAGGCTAGTGACTTATCCCTCCCCAGGATTGTGCCAACTGATGTGGGATAGACCGACCGGGTCTAATCTGATCTAGAATCTTTGAAAATCTCTGAGGGTATACTTATGGTTTTGAAACTTTCTTTTGCTTTAACTTTCTAGTGCAAAAGCACAAATCTATTTTCTAGGTGCATAAAGCATCAAAATCTGATTTTCTAAGTGCAATAAGCACTAAAACTCATTTTCAGAGTGCATTAAACACTAAAATATCTTTGATAAGTGTAAAAGCACAAAATAACATCATTTCAAGCTCTAAATTCATGCTCATATCAATGCATTTAAAATAAACTCAAGCAGTTACTTATTAAATCAAATTTAATAATTTGAAATACTTTAAAATCTTTAAATAAAATTCACTCACAAAACTGATGACTGAAAATGGCGCGTGCGGAGCCCCTACTCCTCTTGCCTCGATCCTCGAGCGTCCTTGTCACCTACACAATATATGGATACGTAAATTTACGTTCGCATCAACTTCTGGAAACTCGAAATTACACAATCGCCCCTTAGTGACCCTTTTTACGCGTAACTGTCCATTTTTGGTTTCAAATTTTAATCTTTCGCTTTTAATAGCTTCAACACTCCTAATTAAACTCGTTAATGTCGTCCGAGCACTCAACGGACGCCATAAAGGTCAATTTATGGAATTGCCCTTCAAACTAGTTTATCACGCGATTCGTTTTATCATTAATTTTTACTATTTTCTCGGTTCCCTAAGCTCCCAATAGGCATTAATCCACTTATTTCTCAACTTATTCTTCACTCAAAACCAACCAATAACGAATCATAACAAAATCCACTTCGGAATCAACTTAATTATTAACAAAATCTTTAACGAAAACACTTTCGAAAACTTGAACACTTACCTTTTTTTCTTCCTCTTTGTGTTGAGCTCGATTTGGGGCTGTTTTGGTGGCGAAAATGGACTAGTTTGGGCTGGATCTCCTCCCTCTTCTCCTTCGCGCGATCTCTCTCTCTCTTTCCAATTCTGCATCTATCTTCGTTTTTGGTTTGTTCTCTATCTTTGGTCACGTTTGCGGCTGTTTCTAGTGCGTGAAGGGGCTAGTCCTCCTCTCCCTAACTAGATCTACCTTGATCTGTCGCTTTTGCGTGCTGGTTTGACCTCGTTTTTGCTCGATTCTTTTTTCGCGATCTTTGCGATTGGATGGACTGGGTTCGGCGTTGACTTTACGTGGTCGAAACAGCTAGTCGGTCTTGGTCGTCGATCTGTTTTCAGCTCCGCTCAGATTTTCGGTCGAGTTCATCTTTGGGTCTGCTCGGTTCATGGTGATCTTGCAGCTTCAAGCGACTGGATCGAAGGGCTTGGTTGTATCAAGTTCAGCTGGTCGTGATGGCTTTCGGTCGGTGTTGGCAGCTCCGTCGCCATCGTCGTCGTCGATTTGGACTAGCTTCGGTTCTGCGCGGCTTAGCGAGGTTGCTCAGCGACTGGTTTGGCGAGCCTCACGGCGTCGAGCTCTTGGTTTGGTCGAAACAGCTCTTCTCCGGCGTCGGGTTCTTCTTTTCTTCCTCTTCTTCTTCTTCTTCTTTTTCTCTCTTCTTTCTTTGTCACTTTTGATTTCAACGACAGTCACTGTGCTAACTTTTTTTTATTCAATTTCATCTTTTTGCTTTATGTTTTTCCCTACAAACAACTCTAAAAATGACGATCACATCCCTTAAAAATTTCGATCTCCTTTCTTAACTTTTAACTTAATTCTAATTTGACCACAATTATTAAAACTTATCTTCGATTTAGTCCCTTGTCACATTAATTAATTACTCAATTTCGTTCACTATTTTATCCTTCCGTTTAATCTCCGATCGAGTTTAAATCGATCTCTAATGGTTCTCTATACCCTTAGGCACTTCTATGGACCATTTAGGGTCTCTAATAATTATTTAGGGACTATTTCCAAAGAGATCCATAAAATTACGATAGAGGGCTTACAATTTCTCCCCTCCTTATAAAAATTTCGTTCTCAAAATTTCTGAATGATCTCATCTGGATAATTCTCTTTATCGAATCCTTCTTGACTGTAGCATTATTCATAACTTCTTCTAAATCATCGCTGAAACCTCTACATCATCAACATAGCCAAAGATACAGACTAATTTGTCTCATTTTCTAGGTCAAAACTTATGACTAAAGTCAACCTAAACTTGCCTCATCATCTGAGGGTACTACAATAAATCTCTTTATGACTTATCTAACTTTGACAATAATTGCTATAACGAGTTACATCGATTAAAACTAGCACCATGATCATTTTAATCAATCAATACTTAAACATAATCATCAATTTAAGAATCATTACCTATATTCTCTTCTGGATCAGCATCAACTATATGTTGTATGGCCATAAATACTCTAGCCTGACCGCGAAGTCTCTCAGGCTATCCTCTGGGTGCTCCTCCCCTGTTGGATCCACCACTAGTCTGCTCAGGATCTACAGCTGCTCTAATTTGGGGGCCTCTCCTCTCTAATCCACGACCCTCACTACTCTGTCCTTGTGTGGTAGTCCTGCCCTCTGGTCTATTCGATGGTGCAATACCGGGGCAGTCCTTCATGAAATGTCCCTACTGTCCACACCTGTAACATCCGATGCTACCAGTAAAACACTCGCCCTAATGCCTCCTACCGCACGTCCTGCAAGGAGACCGTAATTTGAATCCGCCTCCAAAACTCTGGGATCCCGCTGAAGACCTCACTGAACTATGACTGCTCTAGGACCCCTGACTCTGACCCCTGCTCTAGGATCCGGAAGATCGATCGCCACTCTTCGTAGCTTTACTAGATCCTCCCTGGTGGTTAGTGCTCCCGGTCTAGGTGCGCTTCTAGCTGAACTTCGATGGTCGGGGAATAGTCTCTATGCTATTTTCCACTCGTATGGCTGCCTTTACCATGTTCCCGTACCTCGAATAGACATTTGAGGCCACATATGTTCTGATTCTAGGACTTAGGCCAAATCTGAACTTGCTAATCTTCTGTACCTCGTCGTCTGTCACTGTTAGAACTAGACGGCCTAACTCTGAAAATCTCTTCTCGTAATCCGCTCTAGATAGGCTGCCTTACTCCAATCTGTAAAACTCCTCGATCTTGGACTCTCTCTAGTTGGAGGGGTAGAACTTCTCGAGATACTCCCGTCTGAATACTACTCAAGCTACCCCGTCTAGGTGTCTCCGTTGTAATGCCTTCCACCAGTCTTTAGCTCTGTCCTTCATCAAGAAAGCAGATAAAGTAACCATCTGATCATCGGTACAACCCATGACCTGAAATATCTCCTCACTGGCCTCCAACCAGGATAAGGCATGCTCTGGCTCTCCCGTGCCATTGTATGATCCCGCGCCTAATTTTCGCGCGCGCTCTATAGATGCCCTTGTCTCTCGGGGCTGATGTAAAGCTGCTGCTAACATCTGGGTCATCTGCTCTACATCCACCTACACACCCGCTGGCCTTACGGGCTGTGGCAATTCTACTCGAGGCTCCGGCACATTTGCTAATGCGTCAACATGCTCTTCCTCTCTTGGAGGTACCTCAGCTACCCTCCAAATCCTCGGGTGACAGCGACCACGACCACGACGCTCCATACGTATGATGATGCAATGCATGAAAACGAAGTCCATAAATCATGCAAAATCATGCTATGCTTTAAAATGATTTAAAACGTATTGAAATTTCCTTAAAACCCTTTAAAATTGACTTTTCTCAAAACTTCCCAAAACTTCCCAAAACTTTCCAAAGTCTCGCTGTGATACCACCTTGACATGACCCAGAAGGTCACGTCTGGCACCCTAACGGATCCCTCTCAGACTCGACTCATCGGGTTAAGTGAAACCCGTGGAGCGAACCCAAAACTCTTTGATACTTTCTAAAATATCGTTGGGTTGGTTTTCTTTAAAAACTGATTTTTTTTTTTCTAAACTCATTTTTCTAACAAAATTTCGATAGCATAACGGTTGCATTTTTTATATTCCGTAAAAACCTGTTTACAAAAAAAACAACACTTTGACTAAAATTTTTCACCAACCCAACTTCTGGTTGCTCGTAGGCCTCAAACATGCATTCAATTTCTCAAATCAACTTAATAAAATTCAAACTTAATTTTAAACCCAAATTTAAATTAAAAGAAATTTAAAAACAATTATGTGTGAATAATTACAAATTACAAATTATTTGTACACATCAAAAGATATTTATATGAAAATATAACTGATGATGTCATGTCGCGCTGACTCGCCCGCTGGAGGTAATGTCACTGCTCGGCTACCTATTGAGAGTACCTAAAGAGGTTTTTTTTATATAAAACAGAAAATAATGAGTTAGAAGCTCAGTAAGTGATAATTTTTTTTCTTTTTGAAAATATGATTTTCTAAACGTCTTCCTCGAAAAACGTTTGAAAACTATTCTTTGTTTCTAAAGCATTCCAAACTTAAATATCTTAAACCTCAACTTAAACAAGAAAATTTATATATAAACACAGACATGCTTTTAAATTCAAAACTTGTAACTGTTAATCATAAATAACTTGAATAAAAATTATAAAATTTCTTTTCTCTCTAATCTGCTTTTCTTTTTAAAACTGTTTCTTGATATCTTTCAAAATTACCATAGTATCCCTAAATCTGGAGTCTTGTGGCTATGTGCGGAATTTCCCAACGCTAACCATGGCTCGCCTGCCCTGAGATATCTCCACGATTATGTGTGGAATTTCCCAGCACTAACCATAGCACGCGAAATACTACCCCATATTAGCAAAAACGCCTCGACTGACAGACTCAGACATTTATTCCCCCAGGTTAGTAACTTATCTCTCCCCAGTACTATGCCAACTGATGTGGGATAAACCAACTGGGTCTAATCTGATCTGGAATCTTTGAAAATCTCTGAGGGTATACTTATGGTTTTGAAAACTTTCTTTTGCTTTAACTTTCTGGTGCAAAAGCACAAATCTCTTTTCTGAGTGCAAAAAGCATCAAAATCTGATTTCTGAATGCAATAAGCACTAAAACTCATTTTCAGAGTGCATTAAACACTAAAATATCTTTGATAAGTGCAAAAGCACAAAATAGCATCATTTCAAGCTCTAAATTCATGCTCATATCAATGCATTTAAAATAAACTCCAATAGTTATTAAATCAAATTTAATAATTTGAAATATTTTAAAATCTTCAAATAAAACTTACTCACAAAACTGATGACTGAAAATGGCGTGTGCGGAGCCCCTACTCCTCTCGCCTCGATCCTCGAGCGTCCTCGTCACCTACACAACATATGGATACGTAAATTTACGTTCGCGTCAACTTCTGGAAACTCAAAATTACACAATCGCCCCTTAGTGACCCTTTTTACGCGTAACTCTCTATTTTTGGCTTCAAATTTTAATCTTTCACTTTTAATAGCTTCAACACTCCTAATTAAACTCATTAGGGTCGTCCGAACACTCAACGGGCGCCATAAGAGTCAATTTATGGAATCTCCCTTTAAACTAGTTTATCGCACGATTCATTTTATCTTTAATTTTTCACTATTTTCTTGGTTCCCTAAGCTCCCAATAGGTATTAATCCACTTAGTTCTCAACTTATTCTTCACTTAAAACCAACCAATAACGAATCGTAACAAAATCCACTTCGAAATCAACTTAATCATTAACAAAATCTTCAACGAAAACACTTTGGAAAACTTGAACACTTACCTCTTTTTCTTCCTCTTCGCGTTGAGCTCGATTTGGGGCTGTTTTGGTGGCGAAAATGGACTGGTTCGGGCTGGACCTCCTTATTCTTCTCCTTCGCGTGATCTCTCTCTCTCTTTCCAGTTCTGCGTCTGTTTTCGTTTCTGGTTTGTTCTCTATCTTTGGTCGCATTTACGACTATTTTTGGTGCGTGAAGGGGCTGGTCCTCCTCTCCCTAGCTCAATCTATCTCGATCCGTCGCTTCTACATGCTGGTTTGACCTCGTTTCTGCTCGATTTTTTTTTATTGCGATCTTTGCAGCTGGCTGGACTGGGTTTGGCATCGACTTCAGGTGGTCGGAATAGCTGGTCCGTCTTAGTCGTCGATCTATTGTTAGCTCCGCTCAGATCTGTGATTGAGTTCGTCTTTAGGTCTGCTCAGTTCGTGGCGATCTTGCAGCATCAGGAGACTGGATTAGCAAGCTTGGTTGCGTCGAGTTCAGCTGATCATGATGGCTTTCGATCGGTGTTGGTAGCTCCGTTAATGTCGTCGTCGTTGGTCTAGACTAGCTTCGGTTCTTCTCAGCTGAACAAGGTTGCTCGGCGGCTGGTCTGGTGAGCCTCATGGCGTCGAGCTCTTGGTTTGGTCGGAACAGCTTGTCTTCGGTGTCAGGTTCTTCTCTTCTTCCTTTTCTTCTTCTTCTTCTTCGTCTCTCTTCTTCTTCTCTTTTCTTTCTCTTTCGCTTTTGATTTCAATGACAGTCATTGTGCTAATTTTTGTGATTAAATTTCATCTTTTTGCTTTATGTTTTCCCCTACAAACAACTCTAAAAATGACGGTCACGTCCCTTAAAAATTTCGGTCTCCTCCCTTAATTTTTAACTTAATTCTAGTTTGACCACAATTATTAAAACTTATGTTCGATTTAGTCCCTTGTCACATTAATTAATTGCTCAATTTCGTTCGCTATTTTATCTTTCCGTTTAATCTCTAATCAAGTTTAAATCGATCTCTAAGGGTTCCCTATACCCTTAGGCGCTTCCATGAACCATTTAGGGTCTTTAATAATTATTTAGGGACTATTTCCGAGAAGATTCATAAAATTACGATAGAGAGCTTACATTTATTATAGTACCATCAGATGATGAGGCAAGTTTAGGTTGACTTGAATCTTAAGTTTTGACCTGGAATATGAGATAGATCAGCCTGTATCTTTGGTTGTGTTGTTGATGTAGAGGTTACAGCGACGATACATTAGATGTTACGAATGATGCTTCAGAGAAGAAGGATTCGATAGAGAGAATCATTCAGATGAGGTCATTCAGAAATTTAGAGTACGAAATTTTTATAAGAGGGGAGAAATGATGCAAACCCCCGTATATATCGATACGACACCCACAATCAAATTGAAACACAACCCCAAGAAATATTAAAACAGGTTTATAACGAAAATTTTGACCTATTGATTATGTCATTCAAGAACCAAAATTATAAAGAATTTTGACCCATTGAATATATGATAATCAAGAACCAAAATTACGACAAGAATGATGTTGACGCCACTCCTAAGACATAGATGAGAAGGTGTGAGATAAGTCATGGTTTCGATCGCCACAAGCATAGCTTGATAAGATCACATGTTCATGAATGAACAAAAGAGATAATTCACTCTCTCAATTAAACATAATTGGCTGCATCTTCATTACATCAACAATCTCTTTAAAAATTTAGGTTTAATGAGCCTTATGATGGAAACCAAGATATCAATCATGGAAGACAAAGATACAATTGGACAACGAGGCAATTAAAGGCGATCGTGCTTAATCTTGAAGGCTTTGAATGTTAATTGAAGACAATTGGAAGCAAACTGAAGTTAATTGGGTTTTAATTAATTTGGGCTTAATTTGTATTATGGGATTGTTTTAATTTAGTTTAATTAATTAGGTTTTTTAATTAGGAGGCTGAGTTAATAAAGAGCCCAATATGAGTGTATTTAGGAAAAGTCAAAGTCAAAGTCAAAGTCAGAGTTATAGTCAATTAAAAATAGGATTTTATTTAGTTTCCAATAAGGTTTAGGACTGTATGCCTATTTAAGGCTTATTAAACCTAAATTTTAAGCAGTGGCTTATGATGAAATAAAGTTTGAGAGATTTGTTTCTCTTTTGTTCATTGTTGAACATGTGATCTTATCAAGCTATGCTTGTGGCGATCGAAACCATGACTTATCTCTCACCTTCTCATCTATGTCTTGGGAGTGGCGTCAATATCATTCTTGTTATAATTTTGGTTCTTGATTATCATATATTCAATGGGTCAAAATTCTTTATAATTTTGGTTCTTGAATGACATAATCAATGGGTCAAAGTTTTCGTTATAAACCTGTTTTAATCTTTCTTCGGGTTATGTTTCAATTTGATCGTGGGTGTCCTATCTTTATATACGGGGTCCGCATCACCTTATATAGACATACAATCCTAAACCTTATTGGAAACTAAATAAAATCCTACTTTTAATTGACTATGACTCTGACTTTGACTCTGACTTTGACTTTGACTTTGACTTTTCCTAAACACACCCATATTAGGCTTTTTAACTTAAAAATAAATGACTCAGCCTCCTAATTAAAAGTCTAATAAATTAAAGTAATTTAATACAATCCCATAATACAAATTAGGCTCAATATAAATCAATTAAATAAATCTCAGCCCAATTGCATTATAATTGACACCCAAGCCTCAAGATCTCCTCAAGATTGATGTTCTTGGACTTGTTCTTGAACTTGAATAATATTGTGATGCCTAATAAAGTCCAATTGCATTCAATTAGCGTACCAAGGTCTTCAAGATTAAGTTCAACTGCCTCGTTGTCCAATTATCTCATTGTCCTCCATGATTGCTATCTTGTTTTCCATCAAGAAATTGTAAGCCCTCTAGCATACTTTTACAAATCTCTTCGGAAACAGTCCCTAAATAATTATTAGAGACCCTAAATGGTTTACGGAAGCCACTAAGGGTATAGGAAACCCTTAGAGATCGATTTAAATTCAATCGGAGATTAAACAAAAAGGTAAAACGATCGGAGAGTAATTATTTAATGTGATAAGGGACTAAATCGAAGATAAGATTTAATAATTGTGGTCAAAGTAAAATTAAGCTAAAAGCTAAGCGAGGAGACTGAAATTTTCTCAGGACATGACCATAATTTTTAGAGTTGTTTGTGGAGGAAAACATGAAGCAAAAAGATGAAATTGAATCAAAAAAACAAAACCAGAGACAGTACGGAGGAGAAGAAAGAGAGAGGAAATCCAGCCCGAACCAGTCCCTTTTCGCCGCCAAAACAGCCCCAAATGGAGCTCAACACGAAGAGGAAGATGATGATTTCGTGAGAAGAAAAAAACGAGTGAGTCGTTTAAGTTGAAATTGATGATTTTATTGATGATTAAGTTGATTTCGAAATAGATTTTGTTACGATTCGTTATTGGTTGGTTTTGAGGGAAAAATGAGTTGAAAATAAGTAAATTAATGCTTATTAAGAGCTTAGAAAATCAAGAAAATAGTGAAAATTTAAAGCGAAATGGAATCGCGCGTTAAACTAGTTTGAAGGGCGATTCCGAAAATTGACCCTTATGAAGTCCGTTGAGTGTTCGGATGACCCTAGTGAGTTTGATTAGGAGTGCTGAAGTTATTAAAAGTGAAAGATTAAAATTTGAAACCAAAAATGAAGGGTTGTGCGTAAAAAGGGTCATTTAGGGATGATTGTGTAATTTCGAGTTTCCAGAAGTTGACGCGAATTAATATTTACATTTCCATATGTTGTGTAGGTGATGAGGAGTGCGAGGATCGAGGCGAGAAGAGTAGGGGCTCCGCACGCACCATTTTCAGTTACCATTTTTGTGAGTGAATTTTATTTAAAGATTTTAAGAGTATTTTAAATTATCAAGTTTGATTTAATAAATAAATTGCTTACTTGAAATTTATTTTAAATGCCTTGATATATGCATAAGTTATAGTTTAAAATGAGAATTTTGATTTTATGTATATATGTGAGTGCATAAGTGAGTTTATTAAAGTTCATACTTATTTGAAATGTTTAAGTATTATGTAATTGTTACATGTTATTTTAGAGTTTGAAATGATGCTATTTTGTGCTTTTGCAATTACCAAAAATATTTAGTGTTTAAGGCACTCAGAAAACAAGTTTTAGTGCTTAGTGCTTAGTGCTTATTGCACTCAGAAATTAGATTTTGGTGCTTTATGCACCCAGAAAAGAGTTTGTGCTTTTGCACCAGAAAGTTAAAGCAAAAAGAAAAGTGTTTTCAAAACCATAATTATACCCTCAGAGATTTTCGGAGATTCCAGATCAGATTAGACTCGGTCGGTCTATCCTACATCAGTTGGCACAGTCCTAGGGAGGGATAAGTCACTAACCTGGGGGGACAAGTGTCCGAGTCTATCAATCGAGTCGCCTTTGTTGATGTGGGGGTAATGTTTCGCGTGCTATGGTTAGAGCTGGGAAATTCCGCACATAGCCGCGAGATGTCTCAAAGCAAGCGCGCTATGGTTAATGCTAGGAAATTTCGCACATAGTCGCGAGATATCTCAGAGCAGAGTTGTTACGATTGGTGTCAGTTCAAAATCGTCACGTGACCCCAGATTTAGGGATACTATGGTAATTTTGAAAGATTTCAAGAAACAATTTTAAAAAGAAAAGCAGATTTGAGAGAAAAGTAATTTTATATTAATTATGCAAGTTATTTATGATTTACGGTTGCAAGTTTTGAATTTAAAAACATGTCTATGTTTATATATAAATTTTTTTATTTAAGTTTATGTTTAACAGATTTAAGTTTGAAATGCTTTAGAAATAAAGAATAGTTTTCAAACGTTTTTCGAGGAGGGCGTTTAAAAAATCAGATTTCCAAAGAAAAGAAAAATTATCACTCACTAAGCTTCTAGCTCATTATTTTTCTTTTTATAAAAAAACTCCCTCAGGTACTCTCAGCAGGTAGCCGAGCAGTAGCACTATCTCCAGTGGGCAAGCCAGTGCGACACGACGTCATTTGAGCAGCTTATTTTTACATCAGTTATATTTTTATGTAAATCTCTTTTTGAAGTGTATAAATAAGTTGTAATTTTGTAATTATTCGTTCGTAACTGTTTTCAAATTGTTTTTTTATTTCAATGTGGTTTATTAAATTTTGAATTGAATTTTATTGAGTTGATTTGAAAATTAAATGCATGATTGAGGCCTACAGGCAACCAGAAATTGGGTTGGTGCTGAAAATAGTCGAAGTGTGATTTTTTATAAACAATTTTTTCTACAATGTCGAAAATACAGCCGTTATGCTGCCGAAATTTTGTTAGAACATGAGTTTTTTTAAAAAAAAAATTCCTATGTGTTTTCAGTTTTTTAAAGAAAACCAACCCAACAATATTTTAGAAAGTATCAGAGAGTTTAGGGTTTAATCCACGGGTTTCGCTTAGCCCGACGAGTCGGGTCTGAAAGGGATTCGTTAGGGTGCCTGGCGTGACCTACCGGATCAGAGCTAGAGGTATTCGGATTGGGTCGCGTCATCTACGGTCTAATATCTCCACTGGTTCGTCCTCGTAGGTTAGATGCTCCTTTAGTTGCACCGGTTGTTCTCTTAATATGTGTGAAGGATCCGCCACATACTTGCGAAGCATGGAAACATGGAAAACATCATGAATCCTAGCCAACTCTGGCAGTAACTGCAACCTGTAGGCCACCTCTCCAACTGTTCCCACTATCTCGTACGGCCCAATATATCTAGGAGATAGCTTCCCATGCTTCTCAAATCTCAATACACTCTTCCATGGTGAGACGCGCAAGAAAACTCGATCACCCACTTGAAACTCCAAGTTCCTTCTTCGATTGTCTGCATAACTTTTCTGTCGATCACTTGCTATCTTCAATCTTTCCCTTATGACTTGGATCTTTTCTATGGTAGCTTGGACAATCTCAGACCCTATTAGCTTCCTCCTACCCACCTCATCCCAACAAACTGGGGTTCTACATTTCCTACCATATAAAGCCTCATACGGTGTCATATCAATGCTAGACTGATAGCTGTTGTTGTATGCAAATTTGATTAGAGGTAGGTGGGTATCCCGGCTTCCTTTGAACTCCATTACACATGCTCTTAACATATCTTTTAGGGTTTGGATGGTTCTTTCTGACTGCCCATCTGTTTGTGGGTGAAAAGCCGTACTGAAATTCAACTTAGTGCCCAATGCCTTTTATAAGTTTGGCCAGAATCTAGAGGTGAACCTTGAATCCCTATATGACACGATAGACACTGGAATGCCGTGTAATCTTGCAATTTCATCTGTATACAACTGGGCTAACTTATCTAGGGAGTAGTTGTTTCTCATTGCCAGGAAATGAGCAGATTTTGTCAATCAATCAACTATCACCCATATAGCATCGAATCCGCTTCGACTTCGTAAAAGTCCTACCACGAAATCCATAGTAATCATTTCCCACTTCCACTCCAGAATGGGCAGAGGTTGCAATAAATCTGCTGGTTTCTGATGTTCAACCTTAATTTGCTGGCAGGTTAGGCATCTGGAGATAAACTCTACTATCTTTTTCTTCATTCCCTTCCACCAGTAATGCTCCTTCAAAGTCCAGTACATTTTAGTGCTTCTTGGATGCATGGCATAAGCTGAAGAGTAAGCTTCTTCCATGATGTCTTTCTTCAAGTCTTCTACACTTGGCACACATAACCATTGCTCCATCATCAACGTCCCATTATCCTTTAATGAGAAACTGCTCTGCTTCCCAGCTTCCACTTCACTTCTTATCTTCCTCAAGTAAGGATCTCTATCTTGGAGCTCTCTAATCTGATCCACCAAAACGGGATGAACATGAAATGCAGCTAATAATGCTTCAGAATCTATCACTTCCAATCTAACCCTCATAGATTTCAACTCCACCAATAAAGGTAAGTGTTCTGCTTTCAGCTAGGCTACTGAACTTGAGAGCTTTCGACTCAGTGCATCCACCACCACATTAGCCTTGCCTAGATGATACTCAATCGTGCAATCATAGTCTTTGATAAGTTTAATCCATCTTCATTGCCTTATATTCAACTCTTTCTGCGTAAACAAGTACTGTAGGCTCTTATGATCAGAAAAGATTTTACAATGGACTCCATACAGGTAATGCCTCCATATCCTCAAAGCAAATACTACTGCTGTGAGTTCTAAGTCGTGTGTCGGATAGTTTTGCTCGTGTTTCTTCAACTACCTAGATGCAAAGTTATCACTTTGTCATACTGCATCAGTGCATAACCTAGACCCTATTTAAAGGCGTCACGATACACTGTAAACCCATCTGTCCCTGATGGTAGCGTAAGCACTGTTGCCGAGGTCAATCTCTTCTTTAATTCTTCAAAACTATGCTGGCACTCATCAGTCCATACAAACTTTTCTTCTTTCCGCATCAACTTAGTCAAGGGAACTGCTATCTTAGAAAATCCCTCCACGAACTTTCTATAACATCCTGTCAATCCCAAAAAGCTCCTAACTTCAATCACGTTCGTGGGCGACTGCCAGTTTACTATGGCCTCTATCTTATGAGGGTCTATAGAGATTCCTTCCATTGAAACTATGTGCCCTAGAAATGCCACTCTATCCAGCCAAAACTGGCACTTACTGAACTTAGCATAAAGCTGATGTTCCCTCAATGTCTGCAATACAATCCTTAAGTCCTCAGCGTGCTCCTCTTTCAATTAAACATAATTGGCTGCATCTTTATTCATCATAAGCAACTTCTTCAAAATTTAGGTTTAATAAGTCTTATATAGGCATACAATCCCAATCCTTATTGGAAACTAAATAAAACCCTATTTATAATTGACTTTGACTTTGACTTTGACTTTTTCTAAACACACCCATATTGAGTTTTTAATTTAAATAAATGACTCAACCTCTTAATTAAAAGCCTAATAAATTAAAGTAATTTAATACAATCCCTTAATACAAATTAAGCCCAAATTAATTAAAACCCAATTAACTTCAGTTTGATTCCAATTGCCTTCAATTATCGTCCAAAGCCTTCAAGATTAAGCCCAATTGCCTTCAATTGTCCCGTTGTCCAATTATCTCATTATCCTCTATGATTGCTAGCTTGGTTTCCATCATTCCCGCTTTCCTCAAAACGATTTTTCCTCAAATCGTGATCCATCATTATTGTTGTTCGAAAATGTGATTGAAACCTGAAAAGAATGTTAGAAAAAAAAATCTCACACACTCCCTCACATGTTATCACTCAAGACTTCCTTTCCACGCTCAAACTTTTTCTTTTCTTTTTAAATCATTGCAGATTTGAACCACAAACAAAGTATTGATATGAATCTTGAAATTCTTGAAATTCAAGAATTCAAGAAACCCTAGAATGCAATTTCAAGAATTCAAGAATTCAAGATATTGATTATATGCGGCTTCTCAAGAAACAAGAGAAAGATTTTATCTATTGATAATGAGTGTTGAATTTTGGCGTGTAGACTCATAGAATATATGTTGAATGTTGGCTTGCTGTCTTCAATAAACAAAGAGAGAATCTTTATATGTTTGTGACGTGCAGATTGCAAGACAAAGACAAAAGAAAGAACGTATGTTTGTGACGCCAAAGCAAAAGACAGAACACAAAATTAATTGATATGTCACACACAAAGCAAAACTGATTGTCTTGTGTGGATTTGTGGTCTTCAAGAACCAAATATATAATGGGTATTCATTGCTTGGCGTGCAAAATCACAAAAGCAAAGAATAATTATATGTTTCAGTTTTGTGATGCACATGCAGTGTGAAAACAAAGAACAAAGAAGCAATATTGATGTTAGTGTGCGGCAAAATCAAGAAGCAATAATGAAAGAAACAAGAAAAGATAATGACTTCAAGACAGAAAGCAGAACAGATCTAGTGGTTTGCAGAAAATAAAAAAGAAAAATCAGAAAGCAAGATGATAAATTGATAAACCAAACCTGAGATAATTAACCGAAGCTCTGATACCAGCTGATGCGAACCCCGTATAAAAAGATACGACACCCACAATCAAATTGAAACACAACCCCAAGAAAGATTAAAACAGGTTTATAGAGAAAACTTTGACCCATTGATTATGTTATTCAAGAACAAAAATTATAAAGAATTTTGACCCATTGAATATATGATATTCAAGAACCAAAATTATAAAGAATTTTAAGCCATTGAATATATGATAACCAAGAACCAAAATTATAACAAGAATGATATTACCGCCACTCCCAAGACATAGATGAGAAGGTAGGAGATAAGTCATGGTTTCGATCGCCACAAGCATAGCTTGATAAGATCACATGTTCAACAATGAACAAAAGAGAAACAAATCTCTCAATTAAACATAATTAGCTACATCTTTATTCATCATAAGCAACTTCTTCAAAATTTAGGTTTAATAAGTCTTATATAGGCATACAATCCTAATCCTTATTGGAAATTAAATAAAACCCTATTTATAATTGACTTTGACTTTGATTTTGACTTTTGTCTTTGACTTTGACTTTTTCTAAACACGCCCATATTGGGTTTTTAATTTAAATAAATGACTTAGCCTCCTAATTAAAAGCCTAATAAATTAAAACAATTTAATACAATCCCATAATAAAAATTAAGCCCAAACTAATTAAAACACAATTAACTTCAATTTGATTCCAATTGCCTTCAAATCAATTTAAACAAGATTTGTCCTCAAATCATGATCTATCGTTATTGTTGTTCGAAGATGTGATTGAAACCTGAAAATAATGTTAGAAAAAGAATCTCACACACTCCCCCACTCACGTGTTTGTCACTCAAGACTTCCTTTCCATGCTCAAGCTTTTCATTTTCTTTTTAAATTATTCTAGAAACGTGCACAATAATTAAAACAAACCAGAAAGATGAAACAAGAAACAAGACTCAAACCAGAAAATAAGAAAGAAAGCAGACCAGATTGCAAGACTCTGATGTTTGTGACGCACTAAGAAAGAAAGGAAGACAAACAAGAATTAAAGAAACAAACCAAGAAAGACAAATGAAACCAAATAGACAAAAACAATTATATTAATAAATTAAAGCAAAGATTGATGTTGGTGTGCGTCACAATCAAAAGAACAATTGTTATATGTGATGCACGTGCAGATTACAGATCATAGAAAAGAAAAAAAAAATTGATGTTGAGTGAATCACAAAATCAAAGAATTATATATGTGATGATCTTTTGTGATGCACGTGCAAGAATATATATATGATGAGTGTTTGTGATGTGCAGATTGCAAGAACAAATAAAAGGAATTGATGTTGCTACAATTTTTGTGATGTTTGTGATGCACGAAATTTTCAAGACCAAAAAAGAATAACAAAAACAGATTGATGTGTAGATGGTGATATTGCGGCAATTCAAGAAACAAGAAAAACAAGATGGTGTCTTGCGGCAATAATAAAATCAGAAAGCAAGAAAGTAAATTGATAAATCAAATTTGAATTAATTAATCGAAGCTCTGATACCAACTAATGCAAACCCCGTATATAAAGATATGACACCCACAATCAAATTGAAACACAACCCCAAGAAAGATTAAAACAGATTTATAATGAAAATTTTGGCCCATTGATTATGTCATTCAAGAACCAAATTATAAAAAAAAAATTTATGCGAACTGATGCAAACCCCGTATATACAGATACGACACCCCACAATCAAGTTGAAACATAACCCCAAGAAAGATTAATACAAATTTATAATGAAAAGTTGACCCAATGATTATGTCATTCAAGAACCAAAATTATAAAGAATTTTGACCCATTGAATATATGATAATCAAGAACCAAAATTATAACAAGAATGATATTGATGCCACTCCCAAGACATAGATGAGAAGGTGGGAGATAAGTCATGGTTTCGATCGCCACAAGCATAACTTGATAAGATCACATGTTCATGAATGAACAAAAGAGATAATTCACACTCTCAGTTAAACATAATTGGCCGCATCTTCATTCCATAAGCAACTTTTTCAAAATTTAGGTTTAGTAAGCCTTATATAGGCATACAATCCTAATTCTTATTAGAAACTAAATAAAACCCTATTTTTAATTGACTTTGACTTTGACTCTTTAACTTAGACTTAGACTTAGACTTAGACTTTTCTAAACACACCCATATTGGGTTTTTTTAATGGCTCAACCTCCTAATTAAAAACCTATAAATTAAACTAATTTAAAACAATCCCATAATACAAATCAGGCTCAATGTAAATCAATTAAATAAATAACAACCCAATTGCATTATAATTAACACCCAAACCTCAAGATTTCCTCAAGATTAATGTTCTTGGACTTGTTCTTGAACTTGAATAATATTTTGAAGCCTTGATAAAGTCCAATTGATGGAAACCAAGGAAGCAAGCCTATGGATCATTTGAGCATCAATGAAGGACCTATGACGAGGGGCTCGAGCTAAAAGGATGAAGGAAGCTTTAAATGGGCTCGTTCAAGATATTTGGGTTAAGAGTCTTGCACAACATGACTTGGATAGCTTGGAGAGAACATCAAGACTTCAAAATATTATTCAAGTTCAAGAACAAGTCCAAGAACATCAATCTTGAAGAAATCTTGAAGCTTGGGTGTCGATTATAATGCAATTGGGCTGTTATTTATTTAATTGATTTACATTGGGTCTAATTTGTATTATGGGATTGTTTTTCATTTAGTTTAATTTATTAAGTTTTAATTAGGAGGCTGAGTCATTAAAAAGTCCAATATGGGTGTGTTTAGGAAAGAGTCAAAATCAAAATCAAAAAGTCAAAGAGTCAAAGTCAAATTAAAAATAGGGTTTTATTTGGTTTCCAATAAGGTTTAGGATTGTATGCCTATATAAGGCTTATTAAACCTAACTTTTCAATCAGTTGTCAATTGAATAAAAGATTTAACTTTTCTCCATTGTTCTCTTGTGAACTTTGAGAATTGCATCAAGATTTGTTCTTGATTTATCAACCTTGACTTATTTCCCACATTCTCATCTCTTTCTTGGGAGTGACGTCGTTATATCTTTGGTTCTTGGTTTGCTAATCAACGGGTCAAAGATTTTCTTGAAATCTAAATTATCTTTCTTGGGGTTGTGTTCAACTTGATTGTGGGTGTTGTATCAATATATACGGGGTTCGCATCAGTTGGTATCAGAGCTTTGGTTAATTAATTCAGGTTTGGTTTATCAGTTTATTTTCTTATTTTCTGATTTTTGTTTCAATTGCCGCAAGTCACTATTCTTTTCTTGATTTTCTTAATTTGCCGCAACATCATGCATGCCTAAAATCTGTGTTTGTTCTCATCTTAAAGTGCGATCACAAATTATTGGCCGTGACTTTATACAAATAATCATTCTTTGAGTTTTGAGTCTGCACAACCAACATTTGTTTAGATTATTGTTTCTTGATTTTTGCGCAATAATACGCATCACAAACAGAAGCCATCATTGGATATATTTTCCTCTTTGCTTTTGCACTGCACGTGCATCATTAACATCACCCAGAATAGCTGCACATTAATCTTTATTTGTTATTCTCTTCTGGTTTTTGAAATTCATCACAATATTGCCGCACATCAATTCTTTCTTTGATCCGCAAACTGCACGTGCATCACATATAAGAATTGTTCTTTCTTTGCTTTGTGAATCTGCATGCCCCACCCATCTTAATTAATTCTGTTTGCTTCTGTTTCTTGTGCACCATATATCAACATAATTGTTTCTTGGCGTTTCTTGATTCATCAAGATTCATATTAACCTTTTGTTTATGGTTTAAATTTGCAATTTACGTTCACTTTAGTTTGTGTGCGTTCTAGTTTGAGTTAAAAAAATAAAAAAAAAATAATAATAATAAAAAAAAAAGAAAAAAAAAACAGTATCAGAAAAAAAAAATCCCAGAAAAAAAAAAAAAGTGTCAAAAAGTTTGAACGCCATAAATTGCCTGGATTGAAGTGAGTTGATATTGATTCTCCTTAATTGCAATTCAAGACCTTTACGGTTTTCGAATCTTTCTTGAAAATCATATTGCTTTTTGTTATTCGACATTCTCGTGTTATTGTTGGTCCTTATTTCATGCGTATTCCTTGTGCGCATTCTTTTCTTTGTTGAGATTTGTCAGGGGTGATTATTTCAAGGATGACCTTGTTGTGATCGATTAGTTCTATAAAGAACTTGGTGAGAAAAGTTTGAGTGTGGACAGGGAGTGTTGAGTTAAATCAAGAGTGCCGAGTGACAAACACGTGAGGACTAGAGTGAAACACGTGAGGGAGTGTGTGAATTATTTTCTTTACTAACATTCTTTTCAGGTGTCAAACATATCTTTAGACAAAAGTAAAGAAGTGGAAGGAGGAGAAAATACAGATGTATCATTCATGCTCAAGGCAATGCAACAACAATTTGAGAGGATGAACATGGTATTTATGGATTTTAGGGATCGAATGGATAGACAAGATGCTACCATAGCTAGATTGCATAGAGATCCGCAAAGGAGAACTCCGGAATTACATGGTGTCAATGTTGAATTAGAGGCCGATTTACATGGGGAAGAGTTAGAAGGAGATGACATTTCTACTAATGCTAATAGGGGCAGAATTAGAGGTGGTAGAGGTGGTCGTAGAGGTAACGGAGATAATAGGTATTATGGGGATGTGAATGAGAGAGGAAGATGGGATGATAGACCCGATAGACTAGATAAGGATCTTAGTAGCATTAAGATGAAGATACCCTCTTTTCATGGGAAGGCTGATCCTGATGTGTATCTAGAGTGGGAGAAGCGAGTAGAGTTGGTCTTTGAGTGTCATAACTTTTCCGAGGAGAAGAAGGTGAAGTTAGTTGTAGCCAAGTTTGTAGATTATGCCGTGGTTTGGTGGGGACAATTAGTGCAAGATAGGAGGAGAAACGAGGAACGTCCTATAAACACTTGGGGTGAGATGAAAACTGTTATGAGAAAACGGTTTGTTCCTAGGTCATAGTATAGGGAACTTTATCGACGATTGCAAAGTCTTACCCAAGGTTCCAAAAGTGTGGAGGATTACTACAAGGAGATGGAGATAGCCATGGTTAGAGCCAATATTGAGGAAGATAGAGAGGCTACTATGGCGCGATTTCTGCAAGGATTGAATGAAGACATTGCCAATATTGTTGAGTTGCAACATTATGTGGAGCTTGAGGACTTGGTCCATATGGCTATGAAAGTGGAGAAACAACTCAAAAGGAAGGGTGCAATGTCACGATATGGCAGAAATTCGGGTTCCACATCCACTTGGAAGTCGAATTGGAATAGAAAAGAAGATAGGTCATCACAAAAGCCTAAGGCCGAGAGTGCTAAGCCTAAAGAGGGTAGGGATAGCAGCCTATGATAAGGGCAAGGCCGTGGCAACACAAGGCAGGAATAGGGATATCCAATGTTTCAGGTGTTTGGGAAGAGGTCACATAGCTTCGCAATGTCCTAATAAGCGAACTATGATCCTAAGAGAGGATGGAGATATCGAGACCGACGGGGAGAGTGATGATGATGAGATGCCACCGTTGGAAAATGCTAGTGATGTTGAAATTGAGTATCACGCAGATGGAAAGTTGCTAGTGGCAAGACGTGCTCTAAGTGTGCAAGTGAAGGAAGATGATGAGGTGCAACGTGATAATATTTTCCATACTAGATGTCATATCAAGGCTAGGGTTTGTAGTATGATCATTGATAGGGGGTAGCTACAACCAACGTTGCTAGTACCGAATTAGTGGAGAAATTGAGTTTACCTACTTCAAACATCCTAAACCATATAAGTTACAGTGGTTGAATGATTGTGGAGAAGTTAAGGTGACAAAACAGGTTCTAGTATCCTTTGCTATTGGTAGGTACAAGGATAAGGTGTTATGTGATGTTGTACCTATGCACGCGGGACCACTTGCTTTTGGGTCGTCCATGGCAATATGATAGGAGAGTAATACATGATGGGTTTAAGAATAGATATTCTTTTACCATGAATGGGCGAACAATCACTCTTGTACCATTAACACCTAGACAGGTGTATGAAGATCAAGTGAGGATAAGAGAGAGTGAACAAAAGAAAGAGAGCGAGGTAAGAAGAGAGGCTGAGAGTTCAAACACTAGTGAGGTCAAGAGAAAGAGAGTTGAGTGTGAGAGAAAGAGTGACAAAACACTTGAGTGTAAACGAGAGAATGAGAGGAAGAAAAGTGAGAAAAAGAAAATGAGTGTTTATGCCAAGGGAGCAATGTAGGGTTGCTTTTCTAGCCAAGCAGCAAATGTTTGTACTTTTGTACAAAGATGCTTATTTTTCTAACTCTGACCTTGATTTGTCTTGCCTAGTGTTATTACAACTCTTTTGCAGGATTTCAAGGATGTATTCCCGGAGGACTACCAGATGGATTACCGCCAAAGAGGGGAATAGAACATCAAATTGACTTCATACCCGAGCTTCAATTCCAAATCGACCAGCATATAGAAGTAATCCCAAGGAGACAAAGGAGCTTCAAAAGGCAGGTTGAAGAGTTGATAAAAAAAGGGCATGTGAGGGAGAGCATGAGTCCATGTGCCGTACCAGTATTACTTGTGCCTAAGAAGGATGGGACTTGGCGTATGTGCATCGATTGTAGAGCTGTCAACAAAATTACAGTTAAGTATCGACATCCCATACCTAGATTAGATGACATGTTGGATGAATTGCATGGATCTTGTGTGTTTTCTAAGATTGATCTTAAAAGTGGATATCATCAAATTAGAATGAAAGAAGGAGATGAATGGAAACTGCATTTAAAACGAACATGGTTTGTATGAGTGGTTAGTCATGCCTTTTGGTTTAACTAATGCACCTAGTACTTTCATGAGATTAATGAATCATGTTTTGCGTTCTTTCATTGGAAAATTTGTTGTGGTCTACTTTGATGACATATTAGTGTACAGCAAGAGCATAGATGAACATGTTAGGCATTTGCATTGTGTGCTTGATGTGTTAAGAAAAGAAAAGTTGTATGCTAATTTGAAGAAGTGTTCCTTTTGCACTGATAAGATTGTATTTTGGGCTATGTTGTTACGGCAGAAGGGATAGAAGTAGATGAGGAGAAAGGTTAAGGCTATTAGGGAGTGGCCTAGACCTAAGAATGTTAGTGAGGTGCGTAGCTTTCATGGGTTGGCTAGTTTTTATAGGAGATTTGTTAAAGACTTTAGCACATCACTGCACCATTAACTGAGGTTGTGAAAAAAGAGTGTTGGTTTTAAATGGGAAAGTGAGCAACAATATGCATTTGATTTGATTAAGGATAGATTATGTTTGCACCATTGCTTGCATTACCTGATTTCTCTAAGACATTTGAGATTGAGTGTGATGCATCGGGAATAGGTATAGGGGCTGTTCTTATGCAAGATAGGCGTCCTATAGCTTATTTTAGTGAGAAATTGAGTGGAGCATCGTTGAATTATCCTACTTATGATAAAGAGTTGTATGCTTTAGTTAGGGCCTTAGAAAATTGGCAACATTATTTGTGGCCTAAGGAGTTTGTAATCCATACTGACCATGAGTTCTTGAAGCATTTGAAAAGAGAAGGTAAGTTGAGTAGGAGGCATGCTAAATGGGTAGAGTCCATAGAAACATTTCCTTACGTGATCAAGTATAAACAAGGAAAGGAAAACGTTGTAGCTGATGCATTATTCGCGCAGGTATACTTTGATTTCTACTTTGAAGGCAAGATTGTTAGGGTTTGAGCATATTAAAGATTGTATGTGAATGATCCTGATTTTGCTTCTGTGTATGTTGCTTGTGAGAAAGGTGCATTTGGTAAATTTTAATAGACATGAGGGGTATTTGTTTAGGGAGAGTAGATTGTGCATTCCTCAAGGGTCTATAAGAGAGTTGCTAGTTCGAGAAGCACATGGGGGAGGGTTTAATGGGACATTTTGGTGTTAGAAAGACTTTGGATGTGTTAGATGAGCACTTCGTTTGGCCACACATGAAGAGAGATGTTGAGAGAATGTGTGAGAAGTGCATAACATATAGAAAGTCTAAGTCTAAAGTTTTACCCCATGGTTTGGTATACACCTTTGCCCATACCTAGTGAACCTTGGATTGATATTTCAATGGATTTTGTATTGTGTTTACCTAGGTCCAAAAGGGGCCGAGATTCGTGTTTGTTGTGGTTGATAGGTTTTCGAAGATGGCTCATTTCATACCATGTCACAAGACCGATACCGCACACATGTTGCTGACTTATTCTTCAAGGAGATTGTTCGACTTCATGGAGTGCCGAAGAGCATTGTTTTTGATCGAGATGCAAAGTGATGCGAACCCCGTATACATCGATACGACACCCACAGCAATTGAAACACAACCTCAAGAAAGATAATTCAGATTTAAAGAAATCTTTGACCCGTTGATTAGCGAATCAAGAACCAAAGATATAACGACGCCACTCCCAAGAAAGAGATGAGAATGTGGGAGATAAGTCAATGTTGATAAATCAAGAACAAATCTTGATGCAATTCTCAAAGTTCCAAGAGAACAATGGAGAAAAGTTAAATCTTTTATTCAATTGACAACTGATTGAAAGTTAGGTTTAATAAGCCTTATATAGGCATACAATCCTAAACCTTATTGGAAACAAAAAAAAAAAAACCCTATTTTGTAATTGACTTTGACTCTTTCCTAAACACACCCATATTGGGCTTTTTAATGACTCAGCTTCCTAATTAAAACTTAATAAATTAAACTAAATTAAAAACAATCCCATAATACAAATTAGGCCCAATGGAAATCAATTAAATAAATAACAGCTCAATTGCATTATAATCAACACCCAAGCCTCAAGATTTCTTCAAGAGTGATGTTCTTGGACTGTTCTTGAATTTGAATAATATTTTGAAGTCTTGATGTTCCCTCCAAGCTGTCCAAGTTATGTTATGCAAGACTCTTGGCCCAAATATCTTGAACTAGCCATTTAAAGCTTCCTTCATCCTTTTGGACCTAGGTAAACCCAATACAAAATCCATTGAAATATCAATCCAAGGTTCACTAGGTATGGGCCAAAGGTGTATACAAACCATGGGGTAAAACTTTAGACTTGGACTTTCTACATGTTATGCACTTCTCACACATTCTCTCAACATCTCTTTTCATAGTTGGCCAAAAGAAATGCTCATCTAACACATCCAAAGTCTTTCTAATACCAAATGTCCCATTAAACCTCCCCCATGTGCGTCTCGAACTAGTAACTCTCTTATAGACCCTTGAGGATGCACAATCTACCTCTCTAAAACAAATACCCCTCATGTCTATAAAAGTTACCAAATGCACCTTTCTCACAAGCACATACATAGAAGCAAAAGTCAGATCGTCACTACAAATCTTTAATATGCTTAAACCCTAACAAGCTTGCATTCAAAGTAGAAATCAAAGTAGACCTGCGAGATAATGCCTCAGCTACAACGTTTCCTTTCCCTGTTTATACTTGATCACGTAAGGAAACGTTCTATGAACTCTACCACTTAGCAGGCCTCCGAGTCAACTTACCTTGTCCTTTCAAATGCTTCAAGGACCTCATGGTCAGTATGGATTACAAACTCCTTAGGCCATAAATAATGTTGCCAATTTTCTAAGGCCCTAACTAAAGCATACAACTCTTTATCATAAGTAGGATAATTCAACGATGCTCCACTCAATTTCTCACTAAAATAAGCTATAGACGCCTATCTTGCATAAGAACAGCCCCTATACCTATTCCCGATGCATCACACTCAATCTCAAATGCCTTAGAGAAATTAGGTAATGCAAGCAATGGTGCAGAACATAATCTATCCTTAATCAAATTAAATGCATGTTGTTGCTCACTTTCCCATTTAAACCCCACATCTTTTTACAACCTCAGTTAATGGTGCCAGCTATGATCTAAAGTCTTTAACAATCTACTATAAAACTAGCCAACCATGAAAACTACGCACCTCACTAACATTCTTAGCCTAGGCCACTCCTTAATAGCCTAACCTTCTCCTCATCTACTTCTATCCCTTTTGGTAACAACATAGCCCAAAAATACATCTTATCAGTGCAAAAGGAACAACTTTTTCATATTAGCATACAACTTGTCTTTTCTTACACATCAAGCACAATGCAAATGCCTAACATGTTCATTTATGCTCTTGCTGTAGACACTAATATATCATCAAAGTAGACCACAACAATTTGCCAAGAAAGAACGCAAAACATGATTCATTAATCTCATGAAAGTACTAGTGCATTAGTAAACCAAAAGGCATGATAACCACTCATACAAACCATGTTTTCGTTTTAAATGTAGTTTTCCATTCATCTCCTTCTTTCATTCTAATTTGATGATATCCACTTTTAAGATCATCTTAGAAAACACACAAATCCATGCAATTCATCCCACATGTCATCTAATCTAGGTATGGGATGTCGATACTTAACTGTAATTTTGTTGACAGCTCTACAATCGATGCACATACGCCAAGTCCCATCCTTCTTAGGCACAAGTAATACTACGACACATGGACTCATGCTCTCCCTCACATGCCCCTTTTTCATCAACTCTTCAACCTGCCTTTGAAGCTCTTTTGTCTCCTCGGGCTTACTGTCTATATGCTGGTCGATTTGGAATTGAAAGCTTCGGGTATGAAGTCAATTTGATGTTCTATTCCCCTCTTTGGCGGTAATCCATCTGGTATGTCCTCAGGGAATACAATCCTTGAAATCCTGCAAAAGAGTTGTAACAACACTAGACAAAGACAAATCAGTCAGAGTTAGAAAAATAAGCATCTTTGTACAAAAGTACAAATTTGTTGTTTGGCTAGAAAAGCAACCCTCACATCGCTCCCTTTGGCATAGACACTCATTTTCTTTTCTCACTTTTCTTCCTCTCATTCTCTCGTTTTACACTCAATGTTTTGTCACTCTTTCTCTCACCTCCACTCTCTTCTCTCGACCTCACTATGTTTGTTTGAACTCTCAGCCTCTCTTCTTCCCTGCGCTCTCCTTCTTTGTTCACTCTTCTCTTATCCTCACTTGATCTTCATACACCTGTCTAGGTGTTATTGTACAAGAGTGATTGTTCGCCCATTCATGGTAAAAGAATATCTATTTTTTAAACCCATCATGTATTACTCTTCTCTCATATTGCCATGGACGACCCAAAGCAAGTGTCCCGCGTGCATAGGTACAACATCACATAACACCTATCCTTGACCTACCAATAGCAAAGGATACTAGAACTGTTTTGTCACCTTAACTTCTCCACAATCATTCAACCACTGTAACTTATATGGTTTAGGATGTTTTGAAGTAGGTAACTCAATTTCTCCACTAATTCGGTACTAGCACGTTGGTGCAGCTACCCCCATCAATGATCATACTACAAACCCTATCCTTGATATGGCTTCTAGTATGGAAAATATATCACGTTGCACCTCACATCTTCCTTCACTTGCACACTAGAGCACATCTTGCCATTAGCACTTTCCATCTGTGGGATACTCAATTCAACATCACTAGTATCTTCCAACGGTGCATCTCATCCTCATCACTCTCCCCATCAGTCTCGATATCTCCATCCTCTCTTAGGATCATATTCGCTTATTATTACATTGCGAAGCTATGTGACCTCTTCTCAAACACCTGAACATTGATATCCCTATTCCTGCCTGTGTGTTGCCACACCTTGCCCTTATCATGCTGCTATCCCTACCCTCCTTAGGCTTAGGCGCTCGCGGCCTTAGCTTTTGTAATGACCTATCTTCTTTCTATCCAATCAACTTCCAAGTGGATGTGGAAACCAAATTGCTCTATAGTGACATTGCACCCTTCCTTTTGAGTTGTTTTCTCCACTTCATAGCCATATGGACCAGTCCTCAAGCTCCACATAATGTGTGCAACTCAACAATATGGCATTTCTTCATTCAAGCCTTCAGAAATCGCGCCATAGTAGCCTCTCTATCTTCCTCAATATTGGCTCTAACCATGGCTATCTCCATCCCTTGTAGTATCCTCCACACTTTGGAACCTTGAGTAAGACTTTGCAATCGTCGATAAGTTCCCTATAGTATGACCTAGGAACAACCGTTTTCCTCATACTTTCATCTCACCCCAAGTGTTTATAGTAGTTCCTCGTTTCTCCTCCTATCTTGCACTAATTGTCCCCACCCAACCACCGGCATAATCTACAACTTGGCTGCAGCTAACTTCACCTTCTTCTCCTCTGAAAAGTGTTACACTCAAAACCAACTCTACTCGTTTCTCCCACTCTAGATACACATCAGGATCACTTTCCCATGAAAAGAGGGTATCTTCATCTTAATGCTCTAAGATCCTTATCTAGTCTATCGGGTCTATCATCCCATCTTCCTCTCTCATTCACATCCCCATAGTACCTATTATCTCCGTTACCTCTAGACCACCTCTACCACCTCTAATTCTGCCCCTATTAGCATTAGTAAAATGTCTCTCCTTCTAACTCTTCCCCATGTAAATCAGCCTCTAATTCATCATTGCACCATGTATTCCGGGTTCTTTTTTGTGGATCTCTATGCAATCTAGCTATGGCAGCATCTTGCCTATCCATTCGATCCCTAAAATCCATAAACACCATGTTCATCCTCTCAAATTGTTGTTGCATTGCCTTGAGCATGAACGATACATCCGTATTTTCTCCCCCTTCAACTTCTTTACTTTTGTCTAACGACATGTTTGACACCTGAAAAAAAAATGTTAGTAAAGAAAATAATTCACACACTTCCTCACGTGTTTCACTCTAGTCCTCACGTGTTTATCACTCGGCACTCTTGATTTAACTCAACACTCCCTGTCCACACTCAAACTTTTCTCACCAAGTTCTTTATAGAACTAATTGATACAACAAGGTCACCCTTGAAATAATCACCCTTGACAAATCTCAACAAAAAAATGCGCACAAGGAATACGAATGAAATAAGGACCAACAATAACACGAGAATGTCAAATAACAGAAAGCAATATGATTTTCAAGAAAGATTCGAAAACCGTAAAGATCTTGAATTGCAATTAAGGAGAATCAATATCAACTCACTTCAATCCAAGCAATTTATGGCGTTCAAACTTTTACACTTTTTTTTTTCTCTGGATTTTTTTTTATACTGTTTTTTTTTACTTTTTTTTTCACTGAAACTAGAACACACAAACTAAATTGAATGTAAATTGCAGATTTAAACCACAAACAAAGTAATGATATGGATCTTGAAATTCAAGAAATTCAAGAAATCAAGACACTCTAGAATGCAACTTCAAGAATGTGCAGATTGCTCGCAAATATATGTGATGAATGTTTGTGATGCCAAAAGCAATAGACAAAACAAAAAAGAATTAATTGATGTTTAATATTGCAGCAAGAAAGAAAGAAACAAGAATATAAAAGAAGCAAGAATATTGGACGCAGACAATGACAAAAGAGACAAAAGAAAATAAAGAGAATTGACTTATGGGCATAAATAATAGGTGTAGCTTTTGGCGTGTAGAATCAAAAATCAAAGAATAATTATATATATTGTGATGCGCGCACTTTAAGATGAGAAGTAAACAAACACAGATGTTAGGCGTGTGAGATGTTGCGGCAAATCAAGAAGATCAAGAAAAGAATAGTGACTTACGGCAATTCAAACAAAATCAGAAAATAAGAAATTAAATTGATAAACTAAACCTGAATTAATTAACCGAAGCTCTGATACCAACTGATGCGAACCCCGTATATATTGATACGACACCCACAAGCAAATTGAAACACAACCTCAAAAAGCTAATTCAGATTTAAAGAAATCTTTGACCCGTTGATTAGCGAATCAAGAACCAAAGATATAACGACGCCACTCCCAAGAAAGAGATGAGAATGTGGGAGATAAGTCAATGTTGATAAATCAAGAACAAATCTTGATGCAATTCTCAAAGTTCACAAGAGAACAATGGAGAAAAGTTAAATCTTTATTCAATTGACAACTGATTGAAAAGTTAGGTTTAATAAGCCTTATATAGGCATACAATCCTAAACCTTATTGGAAACCAAATAAAACCCTATTTTTAATTGACTTTGACTCTTTGACTTTGACTCTTCCTAAACACACCCATATTGGGCTTTTTAATGACTCAGCCTCCTAATTAAAACTTAATAAATTAAACTAAATTAAAACATCCCATAATACAAATTAGACCCAATGGAAATCAATTAAATAAATAACAGCTCAATTGCATTATAATCAACACCCAAACCTCAAGATTTCTTCAAGATTGATGTTCTTGGACTTGTTCTTGAATTGAATAATATTTTGAAGTCTTGATGTTCCCTCCAAGCTGTCCAAGTTATGTTATGCAAGACTCTTGGCCCAAATATCTTGAACTTAGCCCATTTAAAGCTTCCTTCATCCTTTTAGCTCGAGCCCTCGTCATAGGTCCTCCATTGATGCTCAAAGGATCCATAGGCTGCTTTCCTTGGTTTCCATCACAAGTTCTTAAGCCATTTTTGGAGGACTTTGTGGGGGAAGCTTAGGAACAAAGTTATTGTTTTCTACTGCTTGTCATCCGCAAACTGATGGACAAACGGAGGTGGTTAACAGGACTTTAGGTTCTTTGTTGCATTCCATAATCCAAAAGAATTTGAAGAATTGGGAAGATTGCTTGCCACATGTCGAGTTTGCTTACAATAGAAGTGTGCATTCAACTACTGGTTGTTCACCATTCGAAGTTGTGTATGGGTTCAATCCACTTTACCCCTTTGGATTTGATACCTTTACCTATGAAGGACCGAGCTAACCTGGATGGTAAGAAGAAAGCTGAAGTTGTTAAGCAATTGCACGAGAGAGTTAGGCAACAAATTGAGAGGCGAATCGAGCAATATGCTACTCAGCTAACAAGGGGCGAAAAAGAATTGTGTTCGAACCAGAGATGGGTTTGGGTGCATATGCACAAGGAGAGGTTTCCTGTTCAATGGAAATCGAAGTTGCAGCCGCATGGAGATGGTCCATTCCAAGTGCTTGAACGTATCAATGACAATGCGTACGAGATAGACTTGCCAGGTGAGTATAATGTTAGTGCTACTTTTAATGTTTCTTGATCTTTCTCCTTTTGATTTTGATGTAGGTTCCGATTTTGAGGACAAATCCTTTTGAGGAGAGGGGGAATGATGGAAACCAAGGAAGCAAGCCTATGGATCATTTGAGCATCAATGAAGGACCTATGACAAGGGCTCGAGCTAAAAGGATGAAGGAAGCTTTAAATGGGCTCGTTCAAGATATTTGGGTTAAGAGTCTTGCACAACATGACTTGGATAGCTTGGAGGGAACATCAAGACTTCAAAATATTATTCAAGTTCAAGAACAAGTCCAAGAACATCAATCTTGAAGAAATCTTGAAGCTTGGGTGTCGATTATAATGCAATTGGGCTGTTATTTATTTAATTGATTTACATTGGGCCTAATTTGTATTATGGGATTGTTTTTCATTTAGTTTAATTTATTAAGTTTTAATTAGGAGGCTGAGTCATTAAAAAGCCCAATATGGGTGTGTTTAGGAAAGAGTCAAAGTCAAAGTAAAAAAGTCAAAGAGTCAAAGTCAAATTAAAAATAGGGTTTTATTTGGTTTCCAATAAGGTTTAGGATTGTATGCCTATATAAGGCTTATTAAACCTAACTTTTCAATCAGTTGTCAATTGAATAAAAGATTTAACTTTTCTCCATTGTTCTCTTGTGAACTTTGAGGAATTGCATCAAGATTTGTTTCTTGATTTATCAACCTTGACTTATCTCCCACATTCTCATCTCTTTCTTGGGAGTGGCGCGTTATATCTTTGGTTCTTAGTTTGCTAATCAACGGGTCAAAGATTTTCTTGAAATCTGAATTATCTTTCTTAGGGTTGTGTTCAACTTGATTGTGGGTGTCGTATCAATGTATACGGGGTTCGCATCACCAATTGCATTCAATTAGCGTCCAAAGCCTTCAAAATTAAGTCCAATTGCCTCGTTGTCCAATTATGTCATTGACCTCCATGATTGCTATTTTGGTTTATAACAAACCCCGTATATAAAGATACGACACCCACAATCAAATTAAAAGATAACTCCAAGAAAGAATAAAACAGATTTAGAACGAAAACTTTGACCCATTGATTATATGATTCAAGAACCAAAATTATAAAGAATTTTGAGCCATTGAATATATGATAATCAAGAACCAAACTTATAACAAGAATGATATTGACGCCACTCCCAAGACATAGATGAGAAGGTGGGAGATAAGTCATGGTTTCGATCGCCACAAGCATAGCTTGATAAGATCACATGTTAAAGAATGAACAAAAAGAAACAAATCTCTCAATTAAACATAATTGACTGCATCTTTATTCATCATAAGCAACTTCTTCAAAATTTAGGTTTAATAAGTCTTATATAGGCATACAATCCTAATCTTTATTGGAAATTAAATAAAACCCTATTTATAATTGACTTTGACTTTGATTTTGACTTTGACTTTGACTTTTTTCTAAACACACCCATATGGGGTTTTTAATTTAAATAAATGACTCAGCCTCCTAATTAAAAGCCTAATAAATTGTAGTAATTTAATACAATGCCATAATACAAATTAATCCCAAATTAATTAAAACCCAATTAACTTTAGTTTGATTCCAATTGCCTTCAATTATCGTCCAAAACCTTCAAGATTAAGCCCAATTGCTTTCAATTGTCCCGTTGTCCAATTATCTCATTATCCTCCATGATTGCTATATTGGTTTCCATCACAAATGGTCATGCAAGGGAAGCATTCGTTGAATCAGCGTCCACCTATATCAACGGAGGGAATCTCATGCTTTGGTCACTCGTGCTTGCACCTAAGGGGGTTTTTGAATAAAACAAAGGAAAAGTGAGCTTATTGAAGCTCAGTGAGTGCACGTAATTTATAAACTAATATCATATACATTTATAAAATACCTCCTTAAAAACATTAAACTACATTTCATCTCAAAATTGCTTGACTTAAATTTCATAAAAGTTCATGCTTAGCATAATAAAATCAATAAATCTTACAATCGTCAAAAATAAAGGTGCATAAAATTTTCAATAAACTTAGTAAGCGATAACATTATACCACTCAATTCAATTATAAAACTCTCCTAGAAACATAAATATAATCACATAGAATCATTTACTTTTAAACTTAGTTTTTCATTTTAAAAATGCACCAACGTTACCCCTTGAACTTACAACCACGAGAACCTGGAGTCACGAGGCGATTTAGCTACAAACACCATCCGTGACACTTACAAAGACATCCTAACACCATGTGCGGGGAATATTACATCGCAATACGTAGTGCAAGACAACATCCCACACACGTAAAAGCGACACTACGGACTCTTTTCCCTCAAAGTTAGTGATGCAATCCCTTCCATACTTTGTCATACATGTGTGGGACGTACCGGCTAGGTCTATAAAACTTACAAAGATGGGTAGATAATTGGCCTTTGAAAACATATTTATACATATAATGTATTTGAAACCAAACACTTAAAATTTCAACTTCATTTCAATAGAACAACCATAAAACATCATTTTGATTTCCAAATAAGCTTGAAATGTTAAACTTTATTTCAAATATACTTCATACTTATAAAATCATGAAAATTTCACTTTCTCATACCAACATGAAATTCAAACAACGTTCATATCAAACTTTAACATGGCAAATTCAACTTATAAAAGATTAAAACATTGAAACACATTCAAATTTAGTAAAAACTAATTAAGCACTCACCTTTTCTTACCAACTTCCCTAGTGGCTCAACGGTCCTCTCTGACTCTGCTAGTCTCACCTTCACCTACACATGATAAGCACACTTAGAATGTACTCAATAGATAATGCAAAGATGCACTAAAACTCACCTAACTATACTAACTCTATAAAATTCTCTCTACACTAGTAGCTTCTCCTTTCAATTTCTCTTTGATCCATGCTCCAAATTCCCAATTTCTTTGTATGAATCCTTCTTATATACACCAAGGAACGTCCTCATATGCTTCCCATCATAAATTGAAGCTTGGAACTTTTAAAATGGTCGTTTTAGACCCCTCAAACCCAAATGTAATGCACAGCCTAAACCGTGCATGCTTTTTCTCCAATTCTTTCTCGCACACTCTTCTTATCTCCCAATGTGGTCGCTCGCGTAAAATTTGCCAAATTCAGATATCGTTTGGATATCGAAACGTAAGAAAAACCTCACTTTTCCATCTTTTTTAATGGGTTTTTTCACATGTTCCATCCTAAAACTTAATTCTTTCTTTCCTAGTGTTATACACACTCTAACATACTCATACAATTCAATCAAACCCATAAAAGAAGTGGTTTTCAATGACAACTCAATATGCATTTCCTAGGTGCTGTACCGTTACAATGGAATAGCTTTCAATGCAATTTTAACATTTCTATAAGTTTATTTGTCACTTAACCAACCTAAATTCATGCTTAACACACTTCCATTCCATTGGTTTCTCATGCCTCTCCATATAGCCTTATAATCACTAACATACTCTAGGTTCATTTCTTTCAAGTTTCATATGTTGGTTCTTTGAGACATTTTGTCATACACTTAGTCTACATCTCAATCCATTGATTTCCAATCCAAAATCTACTTAAAATCTATCTCATGCCAACACTAATCCATCAATTTTAGTAGGTTTCCATGGTATCTTTCACATGCTTTCAAGTCTTCAAAGAATCAGCTTTTAACATACATAAAAATTCCCCATCAAAACTAGCTTAAACATCATCAAAATAACCAACACAAACATTACAATATCAAGCTCAAAAGTGAGTAAACTAACCTTAATTGACTTTATTTCTTGCTTCAAATTTGATTTCCTAGCTTAGGAAGGGTTGATTGGATGATTAGAAAACCCATTACAATTTCTCTTGTTTCTTGTTTCATCTTTCTGGTTTGTTTTCTACTCAAGGAAACAAATTCAAATTCCTTCCATTATTATTTCCTTGAAATCCCTTATTTCCTTTGTTTTTCAGTTTGACTATATTTAATATACTTCTTTTCCTTCATTGTTTACTGAATTTCTTCCTTGTTCCATCATTAGAAATCTCAAAGCTCCGAGTGTTGAGTGAAACACGTGAGGGATTGTGTGAGATTCTTTTTCTAACATTCTTTTCAGGTTTCAATCCCATCTTCTAACAACAATGATGATGGATCACGATTTGAGGACAAATCGTTTTGAGGAAAGAGGGAATGATGGAAACCAAGGCAGCAATCTTGGAGGACAATGAGATAATTGGACAACGAGGCAATTAAAGGGAATTGGGCTTAATCTTGAAGGTTTTGGATGCTAATTGAAGGCAATTGGAGGCAAACTGAAGTTAATTGGGCTGTAAATAATTTTGGCTAAGTTTATTTTAATTGTAATGGGTTTTAAATTAAATTAGTTTATTTTATTTTAACTAATGTTATTTGTGCTGGAACATTTAATTTAATTTAAGCCCATAGATGTGTTTAGTTGAGTCCAGTTGTTAGGGGGCTAGGGTTTTATGCTAAGTTTTCTTTCTTTGCCTATAGAAAGGTTGTAAACCTTAAGCAAAAAGGAGGATGAATTAAAAAATGCAGCCAATTATGTTTAATTGAGAGATTTGTTTCTCTTTTGTTCATTGTTGAACATGTGATCTTATCAAGCTATGCTTGTGGCGATTGAAACCATGACTTATCTTCCACTTTCTCATCTATGTCTTGGGAGTGGCATCAATATCCTTCTTGTGATAATTTTGGTTCTTGATTATCATATATTCAATGGGTCAAAATTCTTTATAATTTTGGTTCTTGAATGACATAATCAAAGGGTCAAAGTTTCTCTATAAATCTGTTTTAATCTTTCTTGGGGTTGTGTTTCAATTTGATTGTGGGTGTCGTATTGGTATACGGGGTTCGCATCATCACATGCTCATGACTGAACAAAAAAGATAATTCACTCTCTCAATTAAACATAATTGGCTGCATCTTTATTCCATAAGCAACTTATTGAAAATTTAGGTTTAATAAGCCTTATATAGGCATATAATCCTAATCCTTATTGGAAACTAAATAAAACCCTATTTTTAATTGTCTTTGACTTTTCTAAACACGCCCATATTAGGTTTTTAATTTAAATAAATGACTCAGTCCTATAATTAAAAGCCTAATAAATTAAACTAATTTTAAACAATCCCATAATACAAATTAAGCCCAAATTAATTAAAACTCAATTAACTTCAGTTTGATTTCAATTACCTTTAATTAGCGTTCAAAGCCTTCATGATTAAGCACAATTGCCTTTAATTGCCTCGTCGTCTAATTGTATCTTTATCTTCCATGATTGCTATCTTGGTTTCCATAATTTCCTATTTCCTCAAAACGATTAGTCCTCAAATCGTGATCTATCGTTATTGTTGTTCGAAGATGTGATTGAAACCTGAAAATAATGTTAGAAAAAAGAATCTCACACACTCCCCCACTCACGTGTTTATCACTCAAGACTTCCTTTCCATGCTCAAGCTTTTCATTTTCTTTTTAAATTATTCTAGAAACGTGCACAATAATTAAAACAAACCAGAAAGATGAAATAAGAAACAAGACTCAAACCAGAAAATAAGAAAGAAAGCAGACCAGATTGCAAGACTCTGATGTTTGTCACGCACCAAGAAACAAAAGAAGACAAACAAGAATTAAAGAAACAAACCAAGAAAGACAAAAGAAACCAAATAGACAAAACAATTATATTGATAAATTAAAGCAAAGATTGATGTTGGTGTGCGTCACAATCAAAAGAACAATTGTTATATGTGATGCACGTGTAGATTACGGATCATAGAAAAGAAAAAAAAAATGATGTTGAGTGAATCACAAAAATCAAAGAATTATATATGTGATGATCTTTTGTGATGCACGTGCAAGAATATATATATATCTTATGAGTGTTTGTGATGTGCAGATTGCAAGAACAAATAAAAGGAATTGATGTTGCTGCAATTTTTGTGATGTTTGTGATGCACGAAATTTTCAAGACCAAAAAAGAATAACAAAAACAGATTGATGTGTAGATGGTGATATTGCGGCAATTCAAGAAACAAGAAAAACAAGATGGTGTCTTGCGGCAATAATAAAATCAAAAAGTAAGAAAATAAATTGATAAATCAAATCTGAATTAATTAACCGAAGCTTTGATACCAACTTATGCAAACCCCGTATATAAAGATGTGACACCCACAATCAAATTAAAACACAACCCCAAGAAAGATTAAAATGGATTTATAACAAAACTTTGACCCATTGATTATGTCATTCAATAACCAAAATTATAAAGAATTTTTTATGCGAACTGATGCAAACCCCGTATATACAGATACGACACCCACAATCAAGTTGAAACACAACCCCAAGAAAGATTAAAACAAGTTTATAACGAAAATTTTGACCCATTGATTATGTCATTCAAGAACCAAAATCATAAAGAATTTTGTCCCATTGAATATATGATAATCAAGAACCAAAATTATAACAAGAATGATATTGACGTCACTCCCAAGACATAGATGAGAATGTGGGAGATAAGTCATGGTTTCGATCGCCACAAGCATAGCTTGATAAGATTACATCTTCATGAATGAACAAAAGAGATAATTCACTCTCTCAGTTAAACATAATTGGCTATATCTTCATTCCATAAGCAACTTTTTCAAAATTTAGGTTTAATAAGCCTTATATAGGCATACCATCCTAATTCTTATTAGAAACTAAATAAAACCATATTTTTAATTGACTTTGACTTTGACTCTTTAACTTTGACTTAGACTTAGACTTTTCTAAACACCCATATTGGGGTTTTTTATTGACTCAACCTCCTAATTAAAAACCTAATAAATTAAACTAATTTAAAACAATCCCACAATACAAATTAGGCCCAATGTAAATCAATTAAATAAATAACAGCCCAATTGCATTATAATTGACACCGAAACCTCAAGATTTCCTTAAGATTCATGTTCTTGGACTTATTCTTGAACTTGAATAATATTTTGAAGCCTTGATAAAGTCCAACTGCATTCAATTGGCGTCCAAAGCCTTCAAAATTATGTCCGATTGTCTCGTTGTCCAATTATATCATTGACCTCCATGATTGCTATTTTGGTTTATAACAAACCTCGTATATAAAGATATGACACCCACATTCCGAGGCCTAAATGCACCACACATGCCCGTGTGAAGTTTAGGGGTCCCGTACGCCCTTACACCGTGCGGCATGCCCCGTGCACAAACTTCGGCTTGGCAATCTTCCCAAGGGCCGAGCACACCCTATCCGAGCCTAAACACACCACACACGCCTGTGTGAGGATTAGGGGTCCGGTACGCCCCTCGTACAATGAGGCATGCCCCATGCTGACAGCGGCTTATCATCCTTCCCCGGGGCTGAGCACACCATATTTGAAGCCTAAACGCACCATGCACGCCCGTGTGAGGTTTAGGGGTCCCGTACACCCCTTGCACCGAGCGGTAAGCCCTGTGCGCTCACAACGGCTTGACATCCTTCCCGAGGGCCGAGCCCACCATATCTGGGGCCAAAACTGACCACACATGCCTGTGTGAGGTTTAGGGATCTCGTTCGCTCCTAACACTGTGCGGCATGTCCCTGTGTGCATAGAGCAGCTTGGCATGCTTCCCGAGGGTAAGCACACTAGATGTAGGGCCTAAACGCACCACACACGACCGTGTGAAGTTTAGGGGTCCCGTACACCCATCACACCGAGCGGCACGCCCCGTGCACACACAGCGGTTTAGCATTCTTCCTGAGGGTCGAGTACTCCTCATCTACGGCCTCAACTCACCACACACGCCCGTGTCAGGTTTAGGGGTCTCGTATGCCCCTCACACCATGCAGCGCGTCCCATGCACACACAGTGGCTTGGCATTCTTTCCGAGGGCCGAACACACCATATCTGAGGCCTAAAAGCATCAAACACGCCCGTGTGAGGTTCCCAAGGGCCGAACATACCATATCTGGGGTCCAAACGCACCACACATGCCCGTGTGAGGTTTAGGGGTCCCGTACGCCCCTAGCACCATTTGACACGCCCTTGTGCGCTCACAGTGACTTGGCATCCTTTTTGAGGACCAAGCGCACCATATCTGGCAAATAACACACCATACATGCAAGTGTGAAGTTTAGGGGTCCCGTATGCCTCTCACACAGTGCGTCATGCTCTGTTCGCACACAGCGGCTTGGCATTCTTTGCGAAGGCCGAGCACACCTCATCTACGGCCTAAACGCACCACACATGCCCGTTTGAGGTTTAGGGGTCCCTGTACGCTGCTCACACAGTGTGACACACCCCATACGCACAAAATGGCTTGGCATTCTTCTCAAGGGTCGAGCACACCATACCTAGGGCCTAAACACACCACATATGCCCATGTGAGGTTTAGGGGTCTTGTATGTTCCTCGCACCATGCGGCACGCCCCATGCGCTCACAGTGGCTTAACATTCTTTTCGAGGGCCAAGTACACCATATTTGGGGCCTAAACACACCACACACACCCGTGTGAGGTTTATGGGTCTCGTACGTTATGGAAACCAAAATAGCAATCATGGAGGTCAATGAGGCAATTGGACTTAATTTTGAAGGCTTTGGATGCTAATTGAATGTAATTGGACTTTATCAAGGCTTCAAAATATTATTCAAGTTCGAGAACAAGTCCGAGAACATTAATTTTGAGGAAATCTTGAGGCTTAGGTGTCAATTATAATGCAATTGGGCTGTTATTTAATTGTTTCATTTAAATTGGGCCTAATTTGTATTATGTGATTGTTTTAAATTAGTTTAATTTATTAGGCTTTTAATTAGGAGGCTGAATCATTAAAAAACCTCAATATGAGTATGTTTAGAAAAAGTCAAAGTCAAAGTTTAGAGAGAGTCAGAGTCAAAGTCAATTAAAAATAAAGTTTTATTTAGTTTCCAATAAGGATTAGGATTGTATGTCTATATAAGGCTTATTAAACCTAAATTTTTGAGAAGTTGTTGATGGAATAAAGTAATTGAGAGATTTGTTTCTCTTTTGTTCATTGTTGAACATGTGATCTTATCAAGTTATGCTTGTGGCGATCGAAACCATGACCTATCTCCCACCTACTCATCCATGTCTTGGGAGTAGCGTCAATATCATTATTTTTTATAATTTTGGTTCTTGATTATCATATATTCAACGGGTCAAAATTCTTTGTAATTTTGGTTCTTGAATGACATAATTAATGGGTCAAAGTTTCCGTTATAAACCTGTTTTAATCTTTCTTGGGATTGTATTTCAATTTGATTGTAGGTGTCATATCTTTATATATGGGGTTTGCATCAATACGCCCCTCACACCATACGGCATGTGATGCGAACCCCATATATAAAGATACGACACCCACAATCAAATTGAAACACATCCCCAAGAAAGATTAAAACAGGTTTATAACGAAAACTTTGACCCATTGATTATGTCATTTAAGAACCAAAATTATAAATAATTTTGACCCACTGAATATATGATAATCAAGAACCAAAATTATCACAAGAATGATATTGACGCCACTCCCAAAACATAAATGAGAAGGTGGGAGATAAGTCATGGTTTTGATCGCCACAAGCATAGCTTAATAAGATCAAATGTTCATAAATGAACAAAAGAGATAATTCACTCTCTCAATTAAACATAATTGGTTGCATCTTCATTCCATAAGCAACTTTTTGAAAATTTAGGTTTAATAAGTCTTATATAGGCATACAATCCTAATTCTTATTGGAAACTAAATAAAACTCTATTTTTAATTGACTTTGACTTTGACTTTTCTAAACACACTCATATTGAGCTTTTTAATTTAAATAAATGACTTAGCCTCCTAATTAAAAGCCTAATAAATTAAACTAATTTTAAACAATCCCATAATACAAATTAAACCCAAATTAATTAAAACCAAATTAACTTCAGTTTGATTCCAATTGCTTTCAATTAGCGTTCAAAGCCCTCAAGATTAAACACAATTGTCTTTAATTGTCTCGTTGTCCAATTATATCTTTGTCTTCCATGATCGCTATCTTGGTTTCTATCATGATATGATTTCAGTTTTGTGATTCTACACGGCTCACAAACATTCAATGATGCGAACCCCGTATATAAAGATACGACACCCACGATCAAATTGAAACATAACCCTAAGAAAGATTAAAACAGGTTTATAACGACAACTTTGACCCATTGATTATGTCATTCAAGAACCAAAATTATAAAGAATTTTGACCCATTGAATATATGATAATCAAGAACCAAAATTATAACAAGAATGATATTGACGCCACTCCCAAGACATAGATGAGAAGGTGGGAGATAAGTCATGGTTTTGATCGCCACAAGCATAGCTTGATAAGATCACATGTTCAACAATGAACAAAAGAGAAACAAATCTCCAATTACTTTATTCCATAAACAACTTCTTTTAAAATTTAGGTTTAATAAGCCTTATATAGGCATACAATCCTAATTCTTATTGGAAACTAAATAAAACCCTATTTTTAATTGACTATGACTCTAACTTTGACTCTAACTTTGACTCTGACTCTGACTTTGACTTTGACTTTGAGTTTTCCTAAACACACTCATATTGGGCTCTTTATTAACTCAGTCTCCTAATTAAAAAGCCTAATTAATTAAACTAAATTAAAACAATCCTATAATACAAATTAAGCCCAAATTAATTAAAACCCAATTAACTTCAGTTTGCTTCCAATTGTCTTCAATTAGCGTTCAAAGCCTTCAAGATTAAGCACGATCGCCTTTAATTGCCTCGTTGTCCAATTGTATCTTTGTCTTCCATGATTGATATCTTGGTTTCCATCATTCAATATCTATATGTTCTGTCTTTTTGCTTCTTGAGACCAAAATTCAACAAAAGAAAATCTGTTCTGCTTGTGTTTTTCTTGTGACATCAATTAATATCAAGAATTGCCGCAACACTAATTTTTTCGTTGATACAAGATCTGCACGTGCATCACAACAATTTTTCTTGTTTATTGAAGACCACAAATCAACGAAAATCAATCTGTTCTGGTTTGAGTCTTGTTTCTTGTTTCATCTTGCTAGTTCGTTTTAATTATTGTGCACGTGTTTCGAATGATTTAAAAAAAAAGGAAAAGTTTGAGCGTGGAAAGGAAGTCTTGAGTGATAAACACGTGAGTGGAGTGAAACATGTGAGAGAGTGTGTGAGATTCTTTTTCTAACATTCTTTTCAGGTTTTAATCACATATTCAAACAACAATAACGATGAATCACGATTTGAGGACAAATCATTTTGAGGAAAAAGGGAATGATGGAATCCAAGACAGCGATCATGGAAGACAAAGATATAATTGGACAACGAGGCAATTAAAGACAATTGTGCTTAATCTTAAAGGCTTTGAATGCTAATTGAAAGCAATTGGAATCAAACTGAAGTTAATTGGGTTTTAATTAATTTGGGTTTAATTTGTATTATGGGATTGTTTAAAATTAGTTTAATTTATTAGGCTTTTAATTAGGAGACTGAGTCATTTATTTAATTAAAAAGCTCAATATGGGTGTGTTTAGAAAGAGTCAAAGTCAAAGTCAATTAAAAATAGCATTTTATTTAGTTTCCAATAAGGTTTAGGATTGTATGCCTATATAAGGTTTATTAAACTTAAATTTTCAATCAGTTGTCAATTGAATAAAAGATTTAACTTTTCTCCATTGTTCTCTTGTGAACTTTAAGAATTGCATCAAGTTTTGTTCTTGATTTATCAACCTTGACTTATCTCCCACATTCTCATCTCTTTCTTGGGAGTGGCGTCGTTATATCTTTGGTTCTTGATTCGCTAATCAACGGGTCAAAGATTTTCTTTAAATCTGAATTATTTTTCTTGGGGTTGTGTTTCAATTTGATCGTAGGTGCTATATCAATATATACGGGGTTCGCATCAGTTGGTATCAGAGCTTCGGTTAATTAATTCAGGTTTGGTTTATCAGTTTATTTTCTTATTTTCTGATTTTTGTTTCAATTGTCGCAAGTCACTATTCTTTTCTTGATTTTCTTGATTTGTCGTAACATCACACACGCCTAAAATCTGTGTTTGTTTACTTCTCATCTTAAAGTGTGCGCATCACAATTATTGGCCATGACTTTTATATATATAATTATTCTTTGATTTTTGATTTTGCATGCCAAACCTGCACCCATTATTTATATCCACAAATCAAAGATTCTGTCTTGTTTCTTGAAGACTAAAAAAACAAATCAATTCTCCTTATTTTTCTTTTGTTTCTTTAGTCAATGTCTGCGTCCATAGCATATCAGTCTTTTATATTCTTGTTTCTTTCTTTCTTGCCGCAATTTTAACCATCAATTAATTCTTTTTGTTTTGTCTATTGCTTTTGGCGTCACAAACATTCATCACATATCTATTGTGAGCAATCTGCACATTCTTGAAGTTGCATTCTAGAGAGTCTTGATTTCTTAAATTTCAAGATTCATATTAATTTTTTGTTTTTGATTCAAATATGCAATTTACATTCAATTTAGTTTGTGTGCATTCTAGTTTGAGTCAAAAAAAAAAAAAAAAAAAAAAAAAAAAAAAAAAAAAAAGAGAACAAAAAAGGAAAAAAAAAAAGGAAAAAAAAATCCCAAAAAAAGAAGTGTCAAAAAAAGAAAAAGAAAATTGAACGCTATAAATTACTTGGATTGAAGTGAGTTGATATTGATTCTCCTTAATTGCAATTCAAGACCTTTATGGTTTTCGAATCTTTCTTAAAAATCATATTGCTTTCTGTTATTCGACATTCTCGTGTTATTGTTGGTCCTTATTTCATTCGTATTCCTTGTGCGCATTCTTTTCTTTGTTGAGATTTGTCTTGGGTGATAATTTCAAGGGTGACCTTGTTGTGATCGATTAGTTCTATAAAGAACTTGGTGAGAAAAGTTTGAGTGTGGACAGGGAGTGTTGAGTTAAATCAAGAGTGCCAAGTGATAAAACATGTGAGGACTAGAGTGAAACACGTGAGGGAGTGTTGTGAATTATTTTCTTTACTAACATTCTTTTTAGGTGTCAAAAATGTCGTTAGACAAAGGTAAAGAAGTTGAAGGAGGAGAAAATACAGATGTATTGTTCATGCTCAAGGCAATGCAACAACAATTTGAAAGGATGAACATAGTATTTATGGATTTTAGGGATCGAATGGATAGACAAGATACTGTCATAGCTAGATTGCGAATAGATCCGCAAAGGAGAACTCCGAAATTACATGGTGTCAATGATGAATTAGAGGCTGATTCATATGGTGAAGAGTTGGAAGGAAATGACAATTCCACTAATGCAAATAGGGGTAGAATTAGAGGTGGTAGAGGTGGTCATAGAGGTAAAAGAGATAATAGGTACTATGGGGATGTGAATGAGAAAGGAAGATGGGATGAGAGGCACGATAGACTAGATAAGGATCTTAGTAGCATTAAGATGAAGATACCCTCTTTTCATGGGAAGGCTGATCCTGATGTGTATCGAGAGTGGGAGAAGCGAGTAGAGTTGGTTTTTGAGTGTCATAACTTTTTCGAGGAGAAGAATGTGAAGTTAGCTGCAGTCGAGTTTGTAGATTATGTCGTGGTTTGGTGGGGACAATTAGTGCAAGATAGGAGGAGAAACGAGGAACGTCCTATAAACACTTGGGGTGAGATGAAAACTGTTATGAGGAAGCAGTTTGTTCCTAGGTCATACTATAGGAAACTTTACCGACGATTGCAAAGCCTTACCCAAGGTTCCAAAAGTGTGGAGGACTATTACAAGGAGATGGAGATAGCCATGGTTAGAGCCAATATTGAGGAAGATAGAGGAGCTACTATGGCGCGATTTCTGTAAGGTTTGAATGAAGACATTGTCAATATTGTTGAGTTGCAGCATTATGTGGAGCTTGAGGACTTGGTCCATATAGCTATGAAAGTGGAGAAACAACTCAAAAGAAAGGGTTCAATGTCACGATATGGTAGAAATTCGGGTTCCATATTCACTCGGAAGTCGAATTAGGGTAGAAAAAAAGATAGGGCATCACAAAAGCCTAAGACCGAAAGTGCTAAGCCTAAGGAGGGTAGGGATAGCAGCCATGATAAGGGCAAGGCCGAGGCAACACAAGGGAGAAATAGAGATATCAAATGTTTCAAGTGTTTGGGAAGAGGTCACGTAGCTTCGCAATATCCTAATAAGCGAACTATGATTATGAGAAAGGATGGAGATATAGAGACTGACGAGGAGAGTGACGATGATGAGATGCCACCGTTGGAAGAGGCAAGTGATGTTGAAATTAAGTATCCCGTAGATGGAAAATTGCTAGTGGCAAGACGTGCTTTAAGTATGCAAGTAAAGGAAGATGATGAGGTGCAACGTGATAATATTTTCCATACTAGATTCCATATCAAGGATATGGATTGTAGTATGATCATTGATAGAGGTAGCTGCAACAACGTTGCTAGTACCAAATTAGTGGAGAAATTGAGCTTACCTACTTCAAAACATCCTAAACCATATAAGTTACAGTGGTTGAACAATTATGGAGAAATTAAGATGACAAAACAGGTGCTAGTATCCTTTGCTATTGCTAGGTACAAGGATGAGGTGTTATGTGATGTTGTACCTATCCATGCGGGATACTTGCTTTTGGGTCATCCATGGCAATATGACAGGAGAGTCATACATGATGGGTTTAAGAATAGATATTCTTTTACCATGAATGGGCAAACAATTACTCTTGTACCATTAACACCTAGATAGGTGTATGAAGATCAAGTGAGGATAAGAGAGAGTGAGCAAAAGAAAGAGAGCGAGAGAAAAAGAGATGCTGAGAGTTCAAACACTAGTGAGGTAGAGAGAAAATGAGCTGAGTGTGAACGAAAGAGTGACAAAACACTTGAGTGTAAACGAGAGAATGATAGGAAGAAAAGTGAGAAAAGGAAAATGAGTGTCTATGCAAAAAAGAGTGATGTGAGGTGATGGAAACCAAGGAAGCAAGTCTATGGATCCTTTGAGCATCCATGGAGGACCTATGACTAGGGCTCGAGCTAAAAGGATGAATGAAGCTTTAAATGGGCTCGTTCTAGATATTTGGGCCAAGAGTCTTGCACAACATGACTTGGACAACTTGGAGGGAACACCAAGACTTCAAAATATTATTCAAGTTCAAGAACAAGTCCAAGAACATCAATCTTGAAGAAATTTGAGGCTTGGGTGTCGATTATAATGCAATTGGGCTGTTATTTATTTAAATGATTTACATTGGGCTTAATTTGTATTATGGGATTATTTTTAATTTAGTTTAATTTATTAAGTTTTAATTAGGAGGCTGAGTCATTAAAAAGCCCAATATGGGTGTGTTTAGGAAAGAGTCAAAGTCAAAGTCAAAAAGTCAAAGAGTCAAAGTCAAATTAAAAATAGGGTTTTATTTGGTTTCCAATAAGGTTTAGGATTGTATGCCTATATAAGGCTTATTAAACCTAACTTTTCAATCAGTTGTCAATTGAATAAAAGAATTAACTTTTCTCCATTGTTCTCTTGTGAACTTTGAGAATTGCATCAAGATTTGTTCTTGATTTATCAACCTTGACTTATCTCCCACATTCTCATCTCTTTCTTGGGAGTGGCGTCGTTATATCTTTGGTTCTTGATTCGCTAATCAACAGGTCAAAGATTTCTTTAAATCTGAATTATCTTTCTTGGGGTTGTGTTTTAATTTGATCGTGGGTGTCGTATCGATATATACGGGGTTCGCATCATGAGGGCTGTTTTTCTAGCCAAGCAGCAAATGTTTGTACTTTTGTACAAAAATGCTTATTTTTCTAACTCTGACCTTGATTTGTCTTTGCTTGGTGTTGTTACAACTTTTTTGCATGAGATACCGGATGGATTGCCACCAAAGAGGGGAATAGAACATCAAATCGATTTCATACTTGGAGCTACAATTCCAAATCGACCCACATATAGAAGTAATCCCGAGAAGACAAAAGAGCTTCAAAGGCAGGTTGAGGAGTTCATGAAGAAGGGGTATGTGAGGGAAAGCATGAGTCCATGTGTTGTACCAATATTACTTGTGCCTAAGAAGGATGGGATTTGGCGTATGTGCATCAACTGCAGAGCTGTCAACAAAATTATAATTAAGTATCGACATCCCATACCTAGATTAGATGACATGTTGGATGAATTGCATGGATCTTGTGTGTTTTCTAAGATTGATCTTAAAAGTGGATATCACCAAATTAGAATGAAAGAAGGAGATGAATGGAAAACTGCATTTAAAACGAAACATGGTTTGTATAAGTGGTTAGTTATGCCTTTTGGTTTAACTAATGCACCTAGTACTTTCATGAGATTAATGAATCATGTTTTGCGTTCTTTCATTGGAAAATTTGTTGTGGTCTACTTTGATGATACATTAGTGTACAGTAAGAGCATAGATGAACATGTTAAGCATTTGCATTGTGTGCTTGATGTGTTAAGAAAAGAAAAGTCGTATGTTAATTTGAAAAAGTGTTTTTTTTTTTGCACTGATAAGATTGTATTTTTAGGTTATGTTGTTACTGTAGAAGGGATAGAAGTAGATGAGGATAAGGTTAAGGCTATTAGGGAGTGGCCTAGGCCTAGGAATGTTAGTGAAGTGCGTAGCTTTCATGGGTTGGCTAGTTTTTATAGGAGATTTGTTAAAGACTTTAGCACCATAGATGCACCACTAACTAAGGTTGTGAAAAGAGCGTGGGTTTTAAATAGGAAAGTGAGCAACAACATGCATTTGATTTGATTAAGGATAGATTATGTTCAGCACCATTGCTTGCATTACCTGATTTCTCTAAGACATTTGAGATTGAGTGTGATGCATTGGGAATAGGTATAGGGGCTGTTCTTATGCAAGATAGGCGCCCTATAGCTTATTTTAGTAAGAATTTGAGTGGAGCATCATTGAATTATCCTACTTATGACAAAGAGTTGTATGTTTCAGTTAGGGCCTTAGAAAATTGGCAACATTATTTGTTGATGGAAACCAAGATATCAATCATGGAAGACAAAGATATAATTAGACAACGAGGCAATTAAAGGCGATCGTGCTTAATCTTGAAGGCTTTGAACGTTAATTGAAGACAATTGGAAGCAAACTGAAGTTAATTGGGTTTTAATTAATTTGGGCCTAATTTGTATTATGGGATTGTTTTAATTTAGTTTAATTAATTAGGCTTTTTAATTAGGAGGCTGAGTTAATAAAGAGCCCAATATGAGTGTGTTTAGGAAAAATCAAAGTCAAAGTCAAAGTCAGAGTCAGAGTCAAAGTTAGAGTCATAGTCAATTAACAAATAGGATTTTATTTAGTTTCCAATAAGGTTTAGGATTGTATGTCCTATATAAGCCTTATTAAACCTAAATTTTTAAGGGTTGTTGATGGAATAAAGTAATTGAGAGATATGTTTCTCTTTTATTCATTGTTGAACATGTGATCTTATCAAGCTATGCTTGTGGCGATCGAAACCATGACTTATCTCTCACTTTCTCATCTATGTCTTGGGAGTGGCAGTCAATATCATTCTTGTTATAATTTTGGTTCTTGATTATCATATATTCAATGGGTCAAAATTCTTTATAATTTTGGTTCTTGAATGACATAATCAATGGGTCAAAGTTTTCGTTATAAACCTATTTTAATCTTTCTTGGGGTTGTGTTTCAATTTGATTGTGGGTGTCATATCAATATATACGGGATTCGCATCAGTTGGTATCAGAGCTTCGGTTAATTAATTCAGGTTTGATCTACCAATTTATCTTATTATTTTCTGATTTTTTTTTTTTAATTGTTGCATCAGTTGGTATCAGAGCTTTGGGTATTAATTCAGATTTGATTTATCAATTTCTTGCTTTTTGATTTTTTTTTTTATTTTTTCCGCAAATCACCAAATCTATTCGACTTTGTGCTTTGACATCAATTAATTCTTTTTGTTTTGTCTATTGCTTTTGGCATCACAAAACTGAATACATATATAATTCATTCTTTGATGTTGTGATTCTGCACGCCAAGCATTCAATACCCATTATATATTTGATTCTTGAAGACCACAAATCCACACAAGACAATCTGTTTTGCTTTGTGTGTGACATCTTAATTAATTTGGTGTTCTGTCTTTTGCTTTAGCGTCACAAACATACATTCTTTCTTTTGTCTTGTCTTGCAATCTGCACGTCACAAACATATAAAGATTCTCTCTTTGTTTATTGAAGACAGCAAGCCAACATTGAACATATATTCTGTGAGTTTGCACGCCAAAATTCAGCACTCATTATCAATCTATAAAATCTTTCTCTTGTTTCTTGAGAAGCCGCATATAATCAATATCTTGAATTAGGAGGCTGAGTTAATAAAGAGCCCAATATGAGTGTGTTTAGGAAAAATCAAAGTCAAAGTTAAAGTCAGAGTCAGAGTCAAAGTTAGAGTCATAGTCAATTAACAAATAGGATTTATTAGTTCCAATAAGGTTTAGGATTGTATGCCTATATAAGCCTTATTAAACCTAAATTAAAACAATCCCATAATACAAATTAAGCCCAAATTAATTAAAACCCAATTAACTTCAGTTTGCTTCCAATTGTCTTCAATTAACATTCAAAGCCTTCAAGATTAAGCACGATCGCCTTTAATTGCCTCGTTGTCCAATTGTATCTTTGTCTTCCATGATTGATATCTTGGTTTCCATCATTTGTGGCCTAAGGAGTTTGTAATCCATACTGACCATAAGTCCTTGAAGCATTTGAAAGGACAAGGTAAGTTGAGTAGGAGGCATGCTAAGTGGGTAAAGTTCATAGAAACATTTCCTTATGTAATCAAGTATAAACAGGGAAAAGAAAATGTTGTAACTGATGCATTATCTCGCAGGTATACTTTGATTTCTACTTTGAATGTAAGATTGTTAGGTTTGAGCATATTAAAGACTTATATGTGAATGATCCTGATTTTGCTTCTGTTTATGTTGCTTGTGAGAAAGGTGCATTTGGTAAATTTTATAGACATGAGGGGTATTTGTTTAGGGAGAGTAGATTGTGCATTCCTCAAGGGTCTATAAGAGAGTTGCTAGTTAGAGAAGCATATGTGGGAGGTTTAATGGGACATTTTGGTGTTCGAAAGACTTTAGATGTGTTAGATGAGCATTTCTTTTGGCCACACATGAAGAGAGGTGTTGAGAGAATTTGTGAGAAGTGCATAACATGTAGAAAATCTAAGTCTAAAGTTTTATCTTATGGTTTGTATACACCTTTGCCCATACCTAGTGAACCTTGGATTGATATTTCAATGGATTTTTTATTGGGTTTACCTAGGTCCGAAAAGGGCCGAGATTCAGTATTTGTTGTGGTTGACAAGTTTTTGAAGATGGCTCATTTCATACCATGTCACAAGACTAATGATGCCACACATATTGCTTATTTATTCTTTAAGGAGATTGTTCGACTTAACGGAGTGTCGAAGAGCATTGTTTCAGATCGAGATGAAAACTTCTTAAGCCATTTTTGGAGGACTTTGTAGGGGAAGCTAGGAACAAAGTTATTATTTTCTACCACTTGTCATCCGCAAACTGATGGCCAAACGGAGGTGGTTAACAGAACTTTAGGTGCTTTGTTGCATTCCATTATCCAAAAGAATTTGAAGAATTGGGAAGATTGCTTACCACATGTTGAGTTTGCTTACAACAGAAGTATGCATTCATCTACTGGTTGTTCACCATTCAAAGTTGTGTATGAGTTCAATCCACTTACTCCTTTGGATTTGATACCTTTATCTATGGAGGAAAAAGCTAACTTGGATGGTAAGAAGAAAGCTGAAGTTGTTAAGCAATTGCACGAAAGAGTTAGACAACATATTGAGAGGCGAATCGAGCAATATGCTACTCAAGCTAACAAAGGGTGAAAGAGAATTGTGTTCGAACCAGGAGATTGGGTTTGGGTGCATATGTGCAAGGAGAGGTTTCCTATTCAACGGAAATCAAAGTTGCAGCCGCGTGGAGATGGTCCATTCCAAGTGCTTGAACACATCAATGACAATGCATACAAGATAGATTTACCAGGTGAGTATAATGTTAGTGCGATTTTTAATGTTTCTGATCTTTCTCCTTTTGATTTTGATGTAGGTTCTGATTTGAGGACAAATCCTTTTGAGAAGAGGGGGAATGATGGAAACCAAAAAAGCAAGCCTATGGATCCTTTGAGCATCAATGGAGGACCTATGACGAGGGCTCGAGCTAAAAGGATGAAGGAAGCTTTAAATGGGTTCGTTCAAGATATTTGGCCCAAGAGTCTTGCACAACATGACTTGGACAACTTGGAGGGAACATCAAGGCTTCAAAATATTATTCAAGTTCAAGAACAAGTCCAAAAACATCAATCTTGAGGAAATCTTGAGACTTGGGTGTCAATTATAATGCAATTGGGCTGTTATTTATTTGTTTAATGTAAATTGGGCTTAATTTGTATTATGAGATTGTTTAAAATTATTTTAATTTATTAGGCTTTTAATTAGGAGGCTGAGTCATTTATTTTTAAATTAAAAAGCCCAATATGGGTGTGTTTAAAAAAAAGTCAAAGTCAAAGTTTAGAAAGAGTCAAAATCAAAGTTCAATTAAAAATAGCATTTTATTTAGTTTCCAATAAGGTTTAGGACTGTATGCCTATATAAGGCTTATTAAACCTAAATTTTCAATGAGTTGTCAATTGAATAAAAGATTTAACTTTTCTCCATTGTTCTCTTGTGAACTTTGAGAATTGCATCAAGATTTGCTCTTGATTTATCAACCTTGACTTATCTCCCACATTCTCATCTCTTTCTTGGGAGTGGCGTCGTTATATCTTTGTGTCTTAATTCGCTAATCAACGGGTCAAAGATTTTCTTTAAATCTGAATGATCTTTCTTGGGTTGTATTTCAATTTGATCGTGAGTATCGTATCAATATAAACGGGGTTTGCATCAGAGCCTAAACGCACCACGTACGCCCGTGTGAGTTTTAGGGGTCTCGTACGCCCCTCGCACTGACAGGACCCAATCTGAACCTTACCGTACTTTTGTCCGGAGGACCCTGCCTGAGATCCCAATGGAATCCTCCTAACCTTATTGATTGAGCCAAAGGAATTCTGTGGAGCGAACCCTTAAAACCTTATCGTATTCCATTACTTTTAAAAGGCTAAAATGGGTTGTTTTTTTTTTTCCAAATGAAAATCCGATGGCATAACGACTAAAATTTCAATATTTTCCAAAATATTTGTAACACAAAATACACTTCAACTATGTTCATTATCCAACCCAACTTCTCTCACAAATATATTTCAGAATTTCACTTCCACTTTCATACCATAAATCATGTAAAACAATAAGTATCAAATCATAAAATAAAATAATTTCTTATGGATAATTGGCTTAAGAAAATCAATCATATTTCATGACTAAAATTTACAAGGCCTTATACACTTTATACACATCAAAACTTAAGTACAAATACTTAGTTTTAGTGTCACAAAACAAGTTATGAAATTACAACAAAAAGAAGGCTTCAACTTTAAAGTAACATGCAAAATGATCATGCAAGGGCAGCATTCGTCGAATCCGCGCCCACCTATATCAACAGAGGGAATCTCGTGCTTCGGTCACCCGCGCTCATACTTGAGGAGGTTTTTGAATAAAACAAAGGAAAAGTGAGTTTATTGAAGCTCAGTGAGTGCACGTAATTTATAAACCAATATCATATACATTTATAAAATAGCTCCTTAAAAACATTAAAACTACATTTCATTTCAAAATTGCTTAACTTAAAATTTCATAAAAGTTCATGTTTAACGCAATAAAATCAATAAAATCTTACAATCGTTCAAAAATAAAGGTGCATAAAATTTTCAATAAACTTAGTAAGCGATAACATTATACCACTAAATTCAATTATAAAATTTGCTTAGAAACATAAATATAAATCACATAGAATCGTTTACTTTTAAACTTAATTTTTCTTTTTAAAATGCACCAATGTTACCCCTTAAACTTACAACCACGAAAACATGGAGTCATGAGGCGATTTAGCCACAAACAACATCCGTGACACTTACAAAGACATCCAAACACCACGTGGGGAATATTACATCGCAATACGTAGTGCAAGACAACACCCACACACATAAAAGCGACTCTACGGACTCTTTCCCCCCAAAGTTAGTGACGCGATCCCTCCCATACTTTGCCATACACATGTGGGACGTACCGGTCGGGTCTATAAAACTTACAAAGATGGGTAAACAATTGACCTTTGAAAACATATTTTTACATATAATGTATTTGAAACCAAACACTTAAAATTTCAACTTCATTTCAATAGAACAACCATAAAACATCATTTTGATTTCCAAATAAGCTTGAAATTTTAAACTTCATTTCAAATATACTTTATACTTATAAAATCATGAAAATTTCACTTTCTCATACCAAACATGAAATCCAAACAAAGTTCATATCAAACTTTAACGTGACAAATTCAACTTATAAAAGATTAAAACATTGAAACACATTCAATTTTAGTAAAAACTAATTAAGCACTCACTTTTTCTTACCAATTTCCCTAGTGGCTCAATGGTCCTCTCCGGATCCGCTAGTCTCGCCTTCACCTACACATGATAAGCACACTTAGAATGTGCTCAATAGACAATGCAAAGATGCACTAAGATGCACCTAATTATACACTAACTCTATAAAATTCTCTCTACACTAGTAGCTTCTCCTTTTAATTTCTCTTTGATCCATGCTCCAAATTCCCAATTTCTTTGCATGAATCCTTCTTATATATACCAAGGAACGTCCCCATATGCTTCCTATCATAAATTGAAGTTTGGAACTCAAAATGGTCGTTTTAGACCCAGCAAACCTGAATGTAATGCACAACCCAAACCGTGAATGCTTTTGCTCCAATTCTTTCTCCCACACCCTTCTTATCTCCCAATGTGGTCACCCATAAAATTTTGTCGAATTCCGATATTGTTTGGATATCGAAACCTAAGAAAAACCTCATTCTTTCATCCGTTTTTAGGAGGCTTTTTCACATGTTGCATCCTAAAACTTAATTCTTTCTTTCCTAGTGTTATACACACTCTAACCTACTCATACAATTCAATCAAACCCATAAAAGAAGCGGTATTCGATGACAACTCATAATGACTTTCCTAGGTGTCTTACAATGCATTATAATGGAATAGCTTCCAATGCAATTCTAACATTTCTACAAGTTTGTTTGTCACTTAACCAACCTCAAATTATGCTTAAAACACTTCCATTTCATTGGTTTCTCGTACCTCTCCATATGGCCTTACAAGCACTAACATACCCTAGGTTCATTTCTTTCAAGTTTTACACATTGGTTCTTTGAGACATTTTGTCACACACTTAGTCTACATCTCATTCCATTGATTTCCAATCCAAAATCAACTTAAAATCTATCTCATGCCAACACTAGTCCATCAATTTTAGTAGGTTTCCATGCTATCTATGACATGCTTTCAAGTCTCCAAAGAATCATCTTTTAACATAGATAAAAATCCACCATCAAAACTAGCTTAAACATCATCAAAATAACCAACACAAACATTACATTATCAAGCTCAAAAGTGAGTAAACTAACCTTAATTGACTTTATTTCTTACTTCAAATTTGATTTCCTAGCTTAGGGAGGCTTGATTGATTGATTAGGAGCCTACAAATTGCTTGAACCTAACCTTGATCACTTCCTCATCTTCTTTGGCCGAATGACACTTCTCTTCTCTCCTTCACGTTTTCTCTTGTTTCTCTTCTTTGGTTTATGATGTTTTTGGCTTCCAAAATTGACTAAGTCTTGTTTTTATACTTATAACAATTCCATCAATGACCATCTTGTCCTTTAAATAATTGCTTGTTGGTCCTTAACTTTTATTTATTCCATCTTGGCCCTTAATTGATTGTTTTGTCATCCTTAATCTCTTACTTATCTTACCTTGACCCCTATCTTGTAGTCTTATTTCAATTTAGTCCATAGGTCATACTAGCTTTTACAATTCCAATGACAATGACCAAATTACCCTTATATTAACTTAACCTACAAGTGAGGCTCACTCAATCATTACACTTTTATGACACTTTCATTAGTCTCTTAGGGTCTTAAAATATCACTTAGGGTTGGTTACTATGGAAATCATTTGGAAATCATAAATAAGTATTGAGGGCTTACACACACCATGCGGCACGCCCCGTGCGCTCACAGCGGCTTGATATCCTTCCCGTGGGCCGAGCACACCATATCTGGGGCCTAAACGCATCACACATGCCCGTGTGAGGCTTAGGGGTCCCGTACGCCCCTCGTGCCATGCGGCACGCCCCGTGCGCACAAAACAGCTTGGCATTCTTCCGAGGGCCGAGCACACCTCATTTGTGGCCTAAACACACCACACATGGTCGTGTGAGGTTTAGGGGTCCTATACGCCCTTCGCACCATGCGGCACGCCCTGTGCGCTCACAACGGCTTGACATTCTTTCCGAGGGCCGAGCACACCATATCTGGGGCCTAAACACACCACAGACGCTCGTGTGAGGATTAGGGGTCCTATAGGACCCCAAACTTTCATTTTATGATTTACAGTGAATTTATGGATGAATAATAATATTTTCGGATAAATAGTGTCTTCGGATGAATAGTATCTAATGACTAGTAAAATTTTGAGACGGACCATGGAAAATTAAAAATATTTAAAATGATTATTAAGACCCAATAAAATTGAAACGAAGTAAAAATGAGTCCTTTTGAATAGTTTCTGAAGGTTCTGAAAGTTACTCAACAAAAACACCCTTATGGATAGGATTATAAATACTGTTGACCTAAACTCCGTTTGAATTTTTTTTTGAGGCCATGGATTGTGTTCTAAGGGATCTAATTAGAGTATTAGAAAGTCAATTTCATGAATGAGTGATCATAGAATTAATTTGGAATTTATTTCGGAATGAATTGTATTAATTTTTAGCATTAAAGGTATAAATGAGATTTTATGATATTAAACCCATTCTAAAAGCACAATCCATGTGATTATTGATGGACCAATGGTGGAATAACACCTAATAATCATCTTTTGACTGAATTTGTGATTGAGATTAATTAAAATTGATTAAAGACAATTGAATGGATAATTATGGAAGTTTATGGATCAATTTGAAATAAGTTTACATGACTTGGGCTAAGATAGAATAAACAAAAGTTAAGGGCCAAAAATCTAATTAATTAATGACATGATGGTCATTATGGGAAAGTTATAAGTATAAATATCACACTTAAGCAAATTGAAGAAGCAAAAAACGCCACAAAACACAAACAAAACACAAAACCGTGACATAAAAAGGGAGAAAGAGAGAGTGATTGGCCATGAAGGGAGCAAGGTGATTCAAGTTGTTTTAATGCAATTTCCAAGTTCCAATCAAGTTTCCAAGCAAGCCCAAGCTAGAAGAACAAGCTTAGACCAAGATTGAGTTAAAAAGAGGTGAGTTCCACCATTTTTGAAGTTGTTTCAATGATGATTGTGGTGATATTTGTGTGGTGTTATGGTTGGATTTTTTTATGGGGTTTTTATGTATGATTGAAGTAGAGTTTTATGGGCTTTAAAGTAAGTGTAAATGAAATGGAAATGATTAAGTTTGATAGGTTAGGGGTTTGGTGGGAGAAGCTATAAAATTGAATGATGGTTGTTTAAATAAAATAAGTGTCTATCAAGTGTGATGGAAACCAAGGTAGCAATCTTGGAGGACAATAAGATAATTGGACAACAAGGCAATTAAAGGGAATTGGGCTTAATCTTGAAGGTTTTGGATGCTAATTGAAGGCAATTGGAGGCAAACTAAAGTTAATTGGGCTTTAAATAATTTGGGCTAAGTTTATTTTAATTGTAATGGGTTTTAAATTAAATTAGTTTATTTTAATGATGGAAACCAAGATAGCAATCTTGGAGGACAATGAGATAATTGGACAACAAGGCAATTAAAGGGAATTGGGCTTAATCTTGAAGGTTTTGGATGCTAATTGAAGGCAATTGGAGGCAAACTGAAGTTAATTGGGCTTTAAATAATTTGGGCTAAGTTTATTTTAATTGTAATGGGTTTTAAATTAAATTAGTTTATTTTATTTTAACTAATGTTATTTGGGCTGGAACATTTAATTTAATTTAAGCCCATAGATGTGTTTAGTTGAGCCCAGTTGTTAGGGGGCTAGGGTTTATGCTAAGTTTTCTTTCTTTGCCTATAAAAAGGTTGTAAACCCTAAGCAAAAAGAAGGATGAATAAAAAAAATACAACAAATTATGTTTAATTGAGAGATTTGTTTCTCTTTTGTTCATTGTTGAACATGTGATCTTATCAAGTTATGCTTGTGGCGATCGAAATCATGACTTATCTCCCACTTTCTCATCTATGTCTTGGGAGTGGCGTCAATATCCTTCTTGCGATAAATTTGGTTCTTGATTATCATATATTTAATGGGTCAAAATTCTTTATAATTTTGGTTCTTGAATGACATAATCAATGGGTCAAAGTTTTCTTTATAAATCTGTTTTAATCTTTCTTGGGGTTGTGTTTCAATTTGATTGTGGGTGTCGTATTGGTATATGGGGTTCGCATCAGTTGGTATCAGAGCTTTGGCTATTATTAAATCAGGTTTGATATATATTTAAAAAAAAAAAAAATCAGATTTATTCTTCTTGCTTTGCATAATATCATTGTTTGTTTCGTCATTTTATTTCTCTTGTTGTTCCTTGTTGTTCATATCACTATTTGTTTTGTTTTTCTTGTCTTCATTTTTTTTTTTTCGTGAGATACCAATAATCTTCATTGTGGATGAATTCTAGTGAAAAAAAAAAAAAAAAAGTTCAAGAAAAAAAAAGAAAAAAAAAAGAGAGAAAAGAAACGAACGAGAAAACAAAAAGGGAAATATATATATATATATATATATCTTAGGTAGAGAGATAGAAATTTTATCTCTTTACTCTGTTGTTCTTGCCATTAAAGAAATAAAATTTATCTCATTCCTTTTTTTTGGTTCTTGCCATAAAAGGAATAAATTTTATTCTTTTCCTATTTTACCTAAGTTAAGGGTAAGTTAAGGGAATATATTTTATTTCCTTTTTATTTTTTTGCTCTTGCTTAAAATAAAAGAAATAAAAACTTATTTCCTTCCTATTTTGTTTTCTACTCAAGGAAACAAATTCAAATTCCTTCCATTATTATTTCCTTGAAATCCCTTATTTCCTTTGTTTTTCAGTTTGACTATATTTAATATACTTCTTTTCCTTCATTGTTTACTGAATTTCTTCATTGTTCCATCATTAGAAATCTCAAAGCTCCGAGTGTTGAGTGAAACACGTGAGGGAGTGTGTGAGATTCTTTTTCTAACATTCTTTTCAGGTTTCAATCCCATCTTCTAACAACAATGATGATGGATCACGATTTGAGGACAAATCGTTTTGAGGAAAGAGGGAATGATGGAAACCAAGGTAGCAATCTTGGAGGACAATGAGATAATTGGACAACGAGGCAATTAAAGGGAATTGGGCTTAATCTTGAAGGTTTTGGATGCTAATTGAAGGCAATTGGAGGCAACTGAAGTTAATTGGGCCTTAAATAATTTGGGCTAAGTTTATTTTAATTGTAATGAGTTTTAAATTAAATTAGTTTATTTTATTTTAACTAATGTTATTTGGGCTGGAACATTTAATTTAATTTAAGCCCATAGATGTGTTTAGTTGAGCCCAGTTGTTAGGGGGCTAGGGTTTTATGTTAAGTTTTCTTTCTTTGCCTATAAAAAAGTTGTAAACCCTAAGCAAAAAGGAGGATGAATAAAAAAAATACAGCCAATTATGTTTAATTGAGAGATTTGTTTCTCTTTTGTTCATTGTTGAACATATGATCTTATCAAGCTATGCTTGATGCGAACCCCGTATACCAATACGACACCCACAATCAAATTGAAACACAACCCCAAGAAAGATTAAAACAGATTTATAAAGAAAACTTTGACCCATTGAATATATGATAATCAAGAACCAAATTATCACAAGAAGGATATTGACGCCACTCCCAAGACATAGATGAGAAAGTGGGAGATAAGTCATGGTTTCAATCGCCATAAGCATAGCTTGATAAGATCACATGTTCAACAATGAACAAAAGAGAAACAAATCTCTCAATTAAACATAATTGGTTGTATTTTTTTTATTCATCCTCCTTTTTGCTTAGGGTTTACAACCTTTTTATAGGCAAAGAAAGAAAACTTAGCATAAAACCCTAGCCCCCTAACAACTGGGCTCAACTAAACACATCTATGGGCTTAAATTAAATTAAATGTTCCAGCCCAAATAACATTAGTTAAAATAAAATAAACTAATTTAATTTAAAACCCATTACAATTAAAATAAACTTAGCCCAAATTATTTAAAGCCCAATTAACTTCAGTTTGCCTCCAATTGCCTTCAATTAGCATCCAAAACCTTCAAGATTAAGCCCAATTCCCTTTAATTGCCTCGTTGTCCAATTATCTCATTGTCCTCCAAGATTGCTACCTTGGTTTGAATCAATGCTTGTGGCGATCGAAACCATGACTTATCTCCCACTTTCTCATCTATGTCTTGGGAGTGGCGTCAATATCCTTCTTGTGATAATTTTAGTTCTTGATTATCATATATTCAATGGGTCAACATTCTTTATAATTTTGGTTCTTGAATGACATAATCAATGGGTCAAAGTTTTCTTTATAAATCTGTTTTAATCTTTCTTGGGGTTGTGTTTCAATTTGATTGTGGGTATCGTATTGGTATACGGGGTTCGCATCAAAGTGTTTGGTAAAATGCCTAAGTGAAGAAAAATGCAAAAATTGAATGAAATGAGTTGTTTATGTGTTAGACCATGTAAGACCCTAATGAGAGAAATATGAAACTAATGTTATTTGATGTCATTAAGTATGGTTTTATGTTAGAATTTTGATAAGGAAACCTAAGATATACTACTAAAAACATTAGAAATTCATTTAGACAATTTGTAGTTTATAGCCTTAGGTGAAGGGTATTGATGGAAATCATGAACTATGACCTCATTTATGTGTTTATATGCATTAAGTGAGTATGTATGAGTATGTATGACATTAGGGAAAAGAGAATTAAGATTTAGGATGGAAAAATGTGAAAATTGCATTGAAAAAGTGATAAAAAAAGGAGGTTTTTCCTAGTTTTTGCCACCCGTTTGTTAGAATTTTCAGAACCGTTTTACGGGTGATCTAAATGCGAGTTAGGGAGATAAATGGAGCAAAAATGAGGTCAAGAGCAGCCCTAGAATGGGCTGTGAACAGTACTCGGCCAAGAGGGGTCCCAAAAATTTGACTTTTCGTTTCGGGCTCCAGAAAATTATTTCGGGCATATGGGGATGTTCCTAGGTGTATATAAGTAAGGCCCATGCAAAGAAAATGAAGTTTTAAAGCTTTGATTAAGTTGAAACCGAGTTGGGAAGTATGTTGGTAAAATAGTTTTTAAGTGAATTAATTGAGTTCTAAGCTATGTGATGAGTTTTGTATGGTTAAATTTAACCTATTCTAAGCTAAAATGTGGTATGTAGGTGAAAGGCAAGTAAGTGGAACGAGCGAAGGGCATTTGGAGTCCTAATATCAAGTTTGAGTAAGGTGAGTGTTATACTTTAGTTTGAAGCATTTGAATTGAAATTTGAAAGTTACAAGAAGAATTTCTATTATGAGTGCACAATAAATTTTATATATAAGTTTACACTTATTTGAAGTATTTAACCAATTCATAAAGTATGTTGCCATTTGGAAATTGAAATGAGCATTATGAATTATAAGACATTTTGTATGAAAAAAATTAATATTTATGATCTTATAAGTATAAGTTGCTTGGGAAAGTTGTGTTCAATTTGAGTCATTTAAATCTTTTATAGTATGATTGTCCTTTTTGGAATTTTAAACAAGCATTTTATTAATGTTATGTTTTGTAGGAAAGGTTTGATAATTATGAATTTATAAGTATGATTTTTATTTATAAATGAATATTTTGATTATTTGACATTTGGTATGGAAAGTTATTATTTATGATTTTATAAATATGAGTTTGTATGAAATAAAATTTAAGTTTTACGTTTTAAGTTTTAAATCTCTTTTATAAATGAAGCTATGTTTTATGTCATGCAAAAGTAAATCTATTTTTTTTTTATTTCACTATACGTGATTTTAAGTGTTAGTACTTTATAAGTTTTCAAGTTATATGTTTATATGAGATTTATGCAATTATGAAATTTCATGAATTCTTTATGTATACTTACATGTTTTATATGAAGTTTTATTAGCTATTTATATATTTATTAAATTTTGAATTTCATATGAAGTTTTAAGTGTATATATAAGGTTTTATATATATGGTTAAATTCAAAATGATATTTTTGCTTTTGCACTAAGTAAAGAAAATAAAATAAATTGTCAAATGCCATAAGTATACCCACCCTTATAAGTAAGTTTCAGACCTGGCCAGTATATCCCACATTAGTATGACAAGTCCTAGGAGGGGATGCGTCACTAACTCGAGGGGAAAATTGAGTCTGTCGCATCGCCTCTACTTTTGTGGGATATTATCTCATGTTATGGATAGTGATGTAATATTCTGCACATAACTACATGATGTTTTTGTAAGTAAGTAAGTGTCACGGTTGGTGTCTATTAAAAGCACCACGTGACTCCACGTCGGTTAGCATATTATAGCTATCGCGTGGTTGTAAGTATTATAGGGTACAAATTGTGCTTTTCGAAAATTAAGTGAGTATTTAAAATATTGAAAGAAAGGAAAGATGTTTTATATGTTCTAGTTTATGTTTTAAGATGAAATGAAATGAAGTTTTGAGAAAATCTAAAAAATGGAAATTCATCTTATGTATTTTATTATCCATAAGTTTGCTACGAAGTTTTATGAATATATATAAGTTTTATGGAATTTCCATTTTAAGCTATATATGGAAAGGGAATCGATCTTTTATATGTTTTATGAGCTTCAATATATATAGAGTTTTATGCATGTATAATTTCATATTGATACTTAATATGTAAGGTTTATGTATGAATAAATTTAAAGGTTATTCAAAGTTATAAGTTTTCTATGAATTTTACGCCAATATGAGTTGTAGTTTCCATATGTACGCTTGGCAATTTAAATAAGATTTGTATTTTTAAACCTCAAATTAAATGAAGTTTTTTTATATATATATATGAAATTTTAGGCATGTATGGGTTTAAGTTGATATGCAATTTATAAGTCCCATATTAACTTTTGTGTACTTATGCTATTATAATTTTCATACGTATGCTTGGGGGATTTAAATAAAAATTTATGTTTAAGAGAATTTTAAGTTATAAGAGATTTTTAGATATGTATAAGTTTTATGTACATTTTGATGTCTTTATGAGTTTTATAGTTTTATAAGCTATGTGTAAGGTTTTATGCACCTATGTATTTTATGGATTTAACACTCACACGTTATAACAAAATAAGTTTTGAAATTTATGAGAAATTTTAAGAAACGGAAATGTATTATGAAAAGTGTTTTAAGGAGATATTTTGTAAGAAATAAAATATTTTAAGTTAAAAAGAAAAACTTGCACTCACTGAGCTCCCATAGCTCATCATTTTTTGTTTTTATGTTAAAAACCTCTTTAGGTACGGAAGTGGGTGACCAAGACGGAGAGGCTCCTCCAAAAAAGTAAGTGGGCGATGACGCGAAAATTGTATCATTTTAATTTTTCATATTATGTATTTAAAAAAGATCTTATGTAACTGCATATTTAATAGATACATGAATGGTCCAGAATTTATTCGTGGTATGAAAAATTATAAGTTTCAAACTATGGTATGGAATTATGAAGTATTTGATTTATGATTTTATGTTTTTGATTATTAACAAAATGGAAATTTGATTTATGCCATTACAAGTATGTTTGTGGAAGAAGTTGGGTTGGAAAACGATAATAATTGGAAGTGTATTTCCATTGCAGATTATTTTTAGCTAAGTTAAAAATGCAGCCGTCATACTACTAGATTTTTGTTTTATGAAATGACTTGGTTTTCTTTAAGTTGAAAAAAATAAAAAATCTAACACATTTTGGTTTTGTAAAGTAAGAAAAAGAGTTTAAGGGTTCGCTCCGCGAATTTCTCTTGACCCATCCATCTCGTAGGGTTAGGAGGGATCTGTTGGAGTGTCAAACAGGGCCCTCCGGACATAAGTATGATATGATTCGAATTGAGTCCTGTTAGGTCCTGTACGCCCCTCACACCATGCGGCATGCCCTGTGCGCTCACAGTGGCTTGGCATTCTTCCCGAGGGCCGAGCACACCATATCTGGAGCCTAAACGCACCAGACACGCCCGTGTGAGGTTTAGCGGTCCTGTACACCCATTGCACCATACGGCATGCCCCGTGTGCTTAAAGGGAAAAAAAAAAACCTATTTTAATTCGAATGCGGAAACGTGGATTTTAAAAATTTTCAAACAAAACATGTCCAATCGACGCTAGTAATAACGATTCAATAATTAAATTAATAAGATCAAATCTTACCTTGCATGAAGATTGAATTGATCCCTTTTGATTCGCAGATTCTTCACCACCTGATCTTCCTTGTTATGACTCTTCACAAAAGAAACTGTGTGTGTGGGCACAATCTTTTTGAATATCCTTTTGAAGTATATGGTTATTTGATGATTTTTAATCAATGAAATTTTTTTGTTCAAGTAGCCAAAAATTCTCTCTACCACCACTTTTCTTACCAATCATAAAAACATCTTTTTATATTGGCAAACTAGGGTTCTTCAATTTTAACAAGGAATTTAAATTCCTATTCAAATTGAAAGACTTAATTCCTATCCAACATGAAATCAAATTCCTTATTGGATTAGAATTTTGTTCTTTTAATTTAATATGGAATCTAATTCCTATTAAATTAAAACTCTTTTAATATAATTTTAATATGGAATCTGATTCCAATTAAAATTATTATTTCCATTAATTATTTAAATGATTTTCATTAAATTAAATGATTCTAAATCATAATTAATTTAATTATATCATTTAGAATTGAACCCATGACTTCTACAAATAATTAAATAATTAGCCATTAATTAAATAATTACAAATATTTAAATAATCAAATTATTTAAATAATTTGTGAACGTGTCCATAAATTTATATGTACACTTATAATTGGACAATCCAATTATATTCTTCAATTTGTTTCTTTATGTGGTTGTGAGTTAGAAAGGGGACCAAATGGACCTACAATTTGAGCTTCAATAATATCGGAATCATTAATTAAACTCTTTAATTAATAATTTACTATTATTAACCTTAGAATTACTCTACTAAAAACTTAAGGTTGCACTCTCAAAATTGTAGATGTTTTACACAATCTGAATTTTCGGTGTCTATCGATTTAATCATTTCATATGATTCGATCCTCCACGAATAGTTCATAATTAGAACTAGATTAATAAAATCTGTTATACCTCTTTAATTATATCTTGTTCCATTAAGTACCATTGACTCTCTAATAAACAATATATCTATAACAACTTATGAATTTATCTTTTCGTTTACTCGTAAACAGAAAGTCGAACGCTCTTATTGTTCAAGACCTGAATCAACACTTAAGGGAACTACTCATCCACTTCTTGCAAGAAGGAGTGGATTCCACTATTATGTAGAATGTTCCCAACCACTTATTAAATTACATCTCCAAAATACGAAGCTTATTGACCGTAAATCTATAACAGTCTCACCTATGTAAATCAAAAGATATGACCCAACAAATAGGAGTCCATTAAACAATCAGGATTAAGATCAATCCATATATGATCATCTAGTCGATAAATAAGAATTCCTTTGTTTAACGGATATTAATAAAAAATTCATTTTATCGTGGTCCAGTCCTATATAATCTCTATTATATAAGTGCCTCAATTTTCATATCACCATATGAACAATCCCGGATAAGATCATCGTATCAAATACGAAATGGACCGCAACTGTAGATTTACCACAAACAAAGTACCCAACTTTATTTGTTTTCTACGGACTCTTTAAATTACTAATCTCAAACTAAATCCTCTTGTATATAACACTTACATACTTAATTTGAGACTACATAAGTAATCATGGATGTTACTTGATATTCGTATGAAGCAAACATTTCATAAATGCACATTAATTTGAATAAAATAAATTTTATTTATTTATTATTTATTTAAATGTTTACAACTTACAAGCTCTTAGAGTATAAACCCTAACAATCTCCCACTTGCCTTAGAGCAAATAAGACATATCTTGTAATTCTAGACCCTCTAGATGACCGTCAAACACTTTAGCCATTAGGGTCTTTATAAATGGATCAGCATGGTTGTCTTGTGAAACTATTTTCATCACCGACACATCTCCTCTATACTATAGCCCCATCGCTTACGGTGAATTCTGACCCAGATGTGGATTTTTTTAAATCCTTATACGATTGAAAATCAGAATCTGTTTATCCTGTTGGAATCAAATTCTCACCAGAATATACTAGCATATAGTTTTTCGTTCTCCGAAGATACTTGAGAATACATTTACTGCCACCCAATGACCAAATCTTGGGTTAGATTGATAACGATTGACTACTCCTACTGAATAGCATATGTCAGGTCTCGTGCATAGCATAGCATACATAAGACTACCTACTGCAGAGGCATAAAGAATTCGTCTCATATCCTCAACTTCTTGAGGTGTTTGAGGACATTGTTCCTTAGACAATTGAACTCAATGTCGAGAAGGTAAATAACCTTTCTTGAAATTCTGCATCGAATAACGTACAAGGATCTTATCAATGTATAATGCTTGAGACAATGCTAACAGTTTGTTCTTACGATCTCGTATGATTTGGACCCTAAGAACATAACTAGTCTCTTCCAAATCTTTCATTTGGAATTGGTTAGCAAACCAGTTCTTTACATCAGATAATGCTCCTACATCATTCCCAATGAGTAGAATATCATTGACATAAAGTACGAGGAAAACCACTTTCTTATCGATAATACGCTTGTATACACAAGGTTCATCGACATTTTGCTCAAAACCATAAGACTTGATCGAAGTATCAAATCTAATGTTCCAAGATCGAGAAGGTTGCTTAAGTCCATAAATAGACCTTTGCAACTTGCAAACCTTTTGCTGTTGACCTTGGATCACGAATCCCTCTGGTTGCACCATATAAATGCTTTCATCAAGATTGTCATTCAAGAACACAGTCTTGACTTCCATTTGCCATATCTCGTAATCGAGACATACAGCTATGGATAGAAGAATACGAATGGACTTAAGCATGGCTACTGGTGAGAAAGTTTCTTCATAGTCAACTCCCTCTTTTTGAGTATAACCTTTTGCCACTAGCCTAGCTTTGAAGGTCTCCACCTTCTCGTCCACTCCTCTCTTCCTCTTGTAGATCCATTTGCAACCTATGGGTTTTACCCCATCTGGTTGACCCATAAGTTCCCAGACTGAGTTTGAGTACATGGACTCTATCTCGAGATTCATAGCTTTAAGTCATTCTTCCTTATCAAAATCTTCCATTGCATCATGATATGTCAATGGATCATCTACATACTCATCAGAGATAGCAATCTGTGTCTCTTCGATTTTTCTGTAGTGAATTGGTGGTCTAATAATCATTCCACTACGACGAGGTGGTAGATGATTCTGATGGAAGTCTGTCTGACGATCAGACGTGGTTTTAACTATGTTATTATCAACAACTATTGTTGATTGGATATTGGTCGAATCAGGTAATAACTCCTCGAGTACAATCTTACTTCGAGATTTATGTTCTTTTATGTAATTATCTTCAAGAAACATAGCATTTATCGATACAATCACTTTGTTATCTTGAGGATCATAAAAGAATCCGTCTCTAGTTTCTCTGGAGTAGCCTACAAATAGGCAAACTTTTGAACGTGGTTCCAGCTTTCCAGTCTTATTTTTCAGTAAATGTGCGGGACACCCCCATATGCGAAAATGTTGCAAACTAGCTTTGCGACTATTCCACAATTCTAAAAGTGTTTTAGGAATAGACTTCGAAGGAACTACATTCAAGATATATACTGTAGTTTGCAATGCATATCCCCAGAAAGAACCATTTAAAGATGAGAAACTAATTATAGATCTCATCATATCCTGCAGGGTACGATTTCTCCTTTCTGCAACACCATTTTACTGCAGTGTTCCAGGAGCCGTGAGTTGGGATAAAATCCCATTCTCAATCAAGTAATCCTTGAACTCTGTATCAAGGTACTCTTCTCCACGATTTGATCGTAGAGCTTTCAATGTTTTATCTAATTGATTTTCAACTTCAGTTTTAAACTCTTTGATCTTTTCAAAAGTTTCAGACTTTCGTTGCATTAGATAAACATACCCATATCTAGAATAATCATCAATGAATGTGACGAAATATTCATAACCACCTCTAGCTTTAACATTCATTGGACCACAAACATCCGAATGTATAAGCTCTAGCGGTTCTTTGGCTCTATAACCTTTTGTCTTAAAAGGTCTCTTAGTCATTTTACCTTCTAAACAGGATATACAAATAGGTAAAGTGTCGATCTTTAACTCACTTAAAGTTCCGCTTTTTACTAGTCTGTTTATTCTGTCAAGATTAATATGTCCAAGTCTTAGATGCCAAATATAGGTATCATCATTAGGAGAAATTTTTTGTCGTTTTGCTTTAGATTTTTCAACTTTAAACAATTCAGCATTGAGTAGTGAATTACGTGTTAACGATCTTAACATATAAATGTTGTTTTCTAATATTCTGGAACAAATATTCAAACCATTTCTAGAAATAATAACATCTTTATTACTAAAAGAAATTGAATAATTATGTTCCATTAATCTAGAAACTGAAATCAAATTTCTTCTAAAATTCGGAATATAATAAACATTGTTCAAAACAATAAAATAACTATTTGAAAATTGAAGTCTAACTTCTCACACTGCTCTAGTTGAAACGATATCCCCAGTGTCAACTCGTATGGTAAACTCACCCTCATCAAACGCCCTCTAAGAATCAATCAACTGTAAAGAAAAACAAACATGATTAGTGACTCCTGAATCAATTATCCAGGTAAATAACTCATTCTCCACTAAACAAGATTCAATGACAAATAAATCATATTTACCTTTCATTTTCTTTTTGTTCTTGAGCTCTTCGAGGTACTTTGGACAGTTCCTCTCCCAATGACTTCCTATTAGATCATTAATTATCATTATTTTATACCTATTTTACCTATTATTTATGTTGTGTTTTTGAGTAAAATTGGTGCTTTTAATTTGTTCGTGTTTTTATGTGTAATCTTAGGTTTGGAGAAGAATAGAATAGAATTGGTGGGTTTTCATAATTAATTGCGGCACAAAGAAATCAGAAATCTGGACTGAAGAAGTGCGAAAATCAAGAATCAAAATAGGGGTTAAATCATAAATATTCAGAGTTTTTTGGGTTTAAATGAAAAATGGAAGAAGCGGAGGACCTGACTGCAATTTGCCAGTCTACAACATGTAAAACATGCAGAAAGGATGTCGTTTTAGCGCTCCTACTCAAGTGTGGATCTGGTGTGGTTGAGTACACAAAAGCGCGCTTGAAGAGGATGCTGATTGGTCTAGTGCGTGGATCCGGGTCGGGTCGCAAGGATCCTCGTGTTTTTGAAGTGGCGCCGTTTCGGATGCGGGTTGCGTGGATCCAGTTCGGGTCAGGCAGGTCAGATCCGTGTGTTTTTTATGCTTCTCTCTTTTGTCGTCGTTCTGGGTAGGGTTTTGACCCGCACACACATCCATGGGTCGCAAAGCAGATCCACGTGTTTGTGAGTTTCTTAGCCACCGAGAAACCTAATTTTGGCATACCTAAGCACTCTATAAATATATGTTTTTCACCATTCAGTCAGACAGACAGCAGAGGAAGAGAGATCAGAGGCTTAGGGCGGCAGCAGCTATTCCTTGGGTTTATTCTTCTCTATTTATTTTTATTTTTATATTTTCTTTTAAAACCATGTGTAGCTAATTTAATTATTAGTTTGGGCTAATTTGAAGCCCTAAACATGAATTCAATCTATTATTATTTTTAATGAAATATTTTATTTTTGCATGATAAAATTAATTGTCTCCGTTTAAATTGTATCCTATTTATTTTGTTTCTTTGATTGACCATCTTAGGAGCATATTTTTAGGATTGTGTTGTAGGAATATAAACTGCACAACATACAGAAATATTCTTAATTTGCAACAATCAATTGATTACGAACCAATTGAGAGACATTAATTCATAAATACTTGGGATAGACATCATGTTCTAGGATTTGTGTGACATTCATATTCTTTTAATGCTTAATGGATTCCTGTTATTTAATCTGAGTATACATCATGCTAGGTTATAATTAGGAATACACACATCTACGTAGACATCATGCGATTTGCATATTATCTAAGGAAGAATCGATATGACATGAGTTAATCATACCTTGTTGTGAATGTCTTTATCATGCATTAATATTATTATGCTTCATTTATTTATTTATAGAGTGAATGATTGTTTAGTGGTGGATAAGATGTCCTAGATAAGTTTTTCTTTTATCGATTGTCTTATTAAATTTTGTTTTCTTATTGCAATTAGATTTCAACCCAATTTTGAAAATCTTTTTCATTTAATTTAATTGTTTAAATAAAATTGAAATTTAAAAAAAGATAATAACTTCTCGTGGGATTGACCCTTGCTTGTCTACTATACTCGATAACGATTTTGTGCACTTGCAAGGTTTTAATAAATTTGGTTTATTGAAAAATTTACCAACACTTTCCATATCACAATGAAAACATTTTCCTTTGGGTTGGGAAGTCTTAGAGCTCTTTTGTCTCTTCTTTTGGGTAGTTTGCTTCTTAGGCTTTGCCTTAGCCTTACTGGTGGTCCTTTTCCTCTTTTTCTTATTAAAGGTAGAAGTTTCAACAACATTTGCTTCACCAGACTTAATCTTGTCTTTATTCATGGACTCATAAGCTGTGAGTTCATTGAGCAATTGAGTAATATTATACTGCAGCTTGTTCATAATATAATTGCTCTTGAACTGCATAAAACTCTTTGGGAGAGTTTGCAGTATCATGCTCACTTGGCTAGGCTCATCAATCAACCCACCATGAGTTTCAACTGTATTAAAATAGGTCATCATGTTCAAGACATGCTCTCGAACTGATGTTCTTTCTTTCATCTTAACAGTCATAGCAGCACAAACAGCTTCATGTCACTGCTGCTCAAAAGGTTGCCCAAACATCCCTTGTAATGACTTCATCATCTGAGATGCTGTAGTCATTACCTCATGCTTCTTAGCAAGCACGTCGGACATTCCTGCTAACAGATAGCAACGGGCCTTTTCATCAGCCTTAACCCAATTTTGGTAAGTTTCGCGTACATTACGCGTAGCATTTGCAGGTGGCACAGGAAGACACTCATTCGTCAGGACAAATTTTAAATCCTCACAAACCAGAATGACGTTCATATTATTTTTCCATTTAACATAGTTATCATCATTCAGTTTATCATTGGCCAGTATGTTAATTAAAGGTGACGACATTGCTGAAATAAATAAACAAAATATTTATTCAAAATTGCTTCATATGAATATCATAAGTTTTAGCATAAAATTAAACATGATGCATGATACATAAATAATGAATCAGAAATACACTAAAAAGAATTACTATGCCACGATAATCTAACATGCCACAAATAAATGCCACCTTAGAGTAGGTCAAATATTTATATGCTAGATTGAGAAAATCTCAGTCGAATAATATAATAGAATAACTCTTATTCCTATATTATCTGACTACCGCTTATTTTGGTCAAGGAATAAACTAACTAATTAATTTATTCCTTTGTGAGTGTAACCCATCATTTCAGATCTCTCGGACTTAACTTGAGAATTGTCAGCCTTAGGGTAGGTCAATCCCAAAATACATCTAGAAATCCTATTCGTTAGAAAGTCAACCTTGATATTGACCCAAATGAACACCACCCTTAGGGGGACGAAAACAAAGCCATCTCGAGGCGCCATTCAAATCTCACGGTGTTGAACTAACGATGGAGACCGTGGGATATATTGTCATATATCCCTCTCCTACTCACTATTTTAGGATTAGGGTTTTCTATTTAATATTCCTAGTCATCATCTTAGATTATTAACAGCTAACAAGTATAATCTAAGTTACTAGGAATCAATATATTATTAGAATCATCATCCTATTAACACCTAATAAATTACCAGATTTTTAACTCTTAAAAATCTAATTTATTATGAAAGATTTAATCTATATAATCTAAACTCTTTAATTATGAAGATTAGATTTAATGTGGGATTACCCAATTTTTACTCTTAAAATTTAATCCACATTATAACTACCAATTATTTGAAATATATTTATTTTAATCACATTAAAACTATTTATATATTTCTAATTTGTGAACCTAGGATTTTCAACTAAAATCCTAACAAATTATAAAATTGGTATTTAATGTATTAGTATCTCTATTTTAACTAATAAACTATTTAATAGAAAAAATAAATAATAATACATGTATGTATGTCATGTTATAATGCAACAAGTAGACACTTTCTATTCTATATGACATATTTTATACATGATCATGTTATCAACAAATTATTCAATCATCACATGATAAACAATTAAAATAAATAACATGTGATTGACCGGGTTCTTTGACTTTAACAACCTAAATTTAATTTTAATTATTACAAAAAATTAACCAAGACATTCATTGACCTTCACTTGTAATCTTCAAGAACTTCATGGTCTTCAAGGTCTTGATGTGCTCTCTTGGACTCATAATTAAATCCAATTTAATTATTAAGAATCTCCATCAAATGGATTGGCTAGAGCCCATTTTATGATTTTAAGGGCCCAAGTAAAATTATCCAAACGATTGCCAAGTGTTGCACACTCCTGATTCTCATCAAGCACCACGTTTGTGTTGCAAACAATTACACCAAATTGATGCACTAAACAATTTGCAACAAACTGTTGCAATCATGCAACCCATGCGCCACTTGGACGCATTCCAAGATCAAACAAAAACATACCAAAATTGGGTGTTTTTGTGTGCACCAAGTGTGGTGCCACCTGTGCACAACTTTTGTGCACAGGTTTGCATCACACTGCCGTGTGCAACATGTGCACCCAGTGCACATGTGTCGCACACTACTGGGTGCAAATCTGGTTGCACCTACACGCGGAAACTGGATGCAGCTGATTGCGCCGTTCGCACACTGTTTGAGCGCACCAAATCCAGCCATTTGAGCGCACCTGTCCATGTGCATTGCTGTCCAGCCGAACAAGAGCATGTTTGAGCATCTAATGCACACACAGTGCACACTTGGTTCCACAATCGTGTAGAAAACTGGTTCCAGTCATCTGGCCGCATACGCTACTGGTTCAAAACCAGTCCGCACAATCGCAATTGCCTAGTTATTCGCACAACCCATTGCACAGCCACAACTTGCATGAATTTCAGCCGTTTTGATATCAATCTTCGCATTTAAATCTTCGACAAAAATAAAATCCTAAATCTATGATTACAACAAAAATTAAATCGCCATAAACGATTTACAAATTATTCAAATTAAATTAGCCAAAGAACCATATAATTAACGATCAATCCATGCAAACCCAATTCATCAAACATGAATATATATCAAGCAATAATTTGTGACTACTCTATGACATACAAAGAATCAATAATTAAAAGGAAATTCAATAATTATTGAATCAATTATTAAACTAGCGAAACGGGGCTCTGATACCAATTGAAGGAAAAAAAAAATCGATTTTAATTCGAATGCGGAAACATGGATTTTAAAAATTTTCAAACAAAACATGTCCGATCGATGCTAATAATGACGATTGAATAATTAAATTAATAAGATCGATACCTTGCATGAAGATTGAATTGATCCTTTTTTATTCGCAGATTTTTCACCACCTGATCTTCCTTGTTATGACTCTTCACAAAAGAAACTGTGTGTGTGGACACAATCTTTTTGAAGATCCTTTTGAAGTAGATGGTTATTTGGTGATTTTTAATCAATGAAAAATTTTTGTTCAAGTAGCCAAAAATTCTCTCTACCACCACTTTTCTTACCAATCATAAAAACATCTTTTTATATTGGCAAACTAGGATTCTTCAATTTTAACAAGGAATTTAAATTCCTATTCAAATTGAAAAAGACTTAATTCCTATCCAACATGGAATCAAATTCCTTATTGGATTAGAATTTTGTTCTTTTAATTTAATATGAAATCTAATTCCTATTAAATTAAAACTCTTTTAATATAATTTTAATATGGAATCTAATTCCAATTAAAATTATTATTTCCATTAATTATTTAAATGATTTTTCATTAAATTAAATTATTCTAAATCATAATTAATTTAATTATATCATTTAGAATTGAACCCATGACCTCTACAAATAATTAAATACTTAACCATTAACTAAATAATTACAAATATTTAAATAATCAAATTATTTAAATAATTTGTGAACGTGTCCATAAATTTATATGTACACTTATAATTGGACAATCCAATTATATTCTTCAATTTGTTTCTTTATGTGGTTGTGAGCTAGCAAGGGGACCAAATGAACCTACAATTTGAGCTCCAATAATATCGGAATCATTAATTAAACTCTTTAATTAATAATTCACTATTATTAACCTTAGAGTTACTCCACTAAAAACTTAAGGTTGCACTTTCAAAATTGTAGATGTTTTACACAATCTGAATTTTTAATGTCAATCGATTTAATCATTTCATATGATTCGATCCTCCATGAGTAGTTCATAATTAGAATTAGGTTAATAAAATCCATTATACCTCTCTAATTATATCTTGTTCCATTAAGTACCATTGATTCTCTAATGAACAATATATTCATAACAACTTATGAATTTATCTTTCCGTTTACTCGTAAACAGAAGTTGAGCGTTCTTATTGTTCAAGACCTGAATCAACATTTAAGGGCACAACCCCTAACAGCGCTCACAATGGCTTGGCATTCTTCCCGAGGGCCGAGCACAGCTCATCTGCGGCCTAAACATACCACACATGCCCATGTGAGGTTTAGGTGTCCTGTAAGCCCCGTGCACTCGCAGCAGCTTGGCATTTTTTCTGATGGCCGAACACGCCATATTTGAGGCCTAAACGCTCCAGACACACCCGTGTGAGGTTTAGGTGTCCTGTACGCTTAGTGCATGATGGAAACCAAGGTAGCAATCTTGGAGGACAATAAGATAATTGGACAACGAGGCAAATAAAGGGAATTGGGCTTAATCTTGAAGGTTTTGGATGCTAATTGAAGGCAATTGGAGGCAAACTGAAGTTAATTGAGCTTTAAATAATTTTGGCTAAGTTTATTTTAATTGTAATGGGTTTTAAATTAAATTAGTTTATTTTATTTTAACTAATGTTATTTGGGCTGGAACATTTAATTTAATTTAAGCCCATAGATGTGTTTAGTTGAGCCCAGTTGTTAGGGGGCTAGGGTTTTATGCTAAGTTTTCTTTCTTTGCCTATAAAAATGTTGTAAACCCTAAACAAAAAAGGAGGAGGAATAAAAAAATACAGCCAATTATGTTTAATTGAGAGATTTGTTTCTCTTTTGTTCATTGTTGAATATGTGATCTTATCAAGCTATGCTTGTGGTGATCGAAACCATGACTTATCTCCCACTTTCTCATCTATGTCTTGGGAGTGGCGTCAATATCATTCTTATGATAATTTTGGTTCTTGATTATCATATATTCAATGGGTCAAAATTCTTTATAATTTTGGTTCTTGAATGACATAATCAATGGGTCAAAGTTTTCTTTATAAATCTGTTTTAATCTTTCTTGGGGTTGTGTTTCAATTTGATTGTGGGTGTCGTATTGGTATATGGGGTTCGCATCAGTTGGTATCAGAACTTTGGCTATTAAATCAGGTTTGATATATCTTTAAAAAAAAAAAAATCAGATTTGTTCTTCTTGCTTCGCACAGTACCATTGTTTGTTTCGTCATTTTATTTCTCTTGTTGTTCCTTGTTGTTCAGATCACTATTTGTTTTGTTTTTCTTGTCTTCATTTTTTTTTTTCGTGAGATACCAATAATCTTCATTGTGGGTGAATTCTAGTGAAAAAAAAAAAAAGTTGAAGAAAAAAAAAAAGAAAGAAAAACAAAAAGAAAAGAAAAGAAAGAGAAAACAAAAAGGCAAAAAAAAACAAAAAACAAAAAAAAAGCAAAAAAAAAAAAATATATATATCTTAGGTAGAGAGATAGAAATTTTATTTCTTTACTCTTTTGTTCTTGTCATTAAAGAAATAAAATTTATCTCATTTCTTTTTTTTGGTTCTTGTCATAAAAGGAATAAATTTTATTCTTTTTCTATTTTACCTAAGTTAAGGGTAAGTTAAGGGAATATCTTTTATTTCCTTTTTATTTTTTTGCTCTTGCTTAAAATAAAAGAAATAAAAACTTATTTCCTTCCTATTTTGTTTTCTACTCAAGGAAACAAATTCAAATTCTTTCCATTATTATTTCCTTGAAATCCCTTATTTCCTTTGTTTTTCAGTTTGACTATATTTAATATACTTATTTTCCTTCATTGTTTACTGAATTTCTTCATTGTTCCATCATTAGAAATCTCAAAGCTCCGAGTGTTGAAAGAAACACGTGAGGGATTGTGTGAGATTCTTTTTCTAACATTCTTTTCAGGTTTCAATCCCATCTTCTAACAACAATGATGATTGATCACGATTTGAGCACAAATCGTTTTGAGGAAAGAGGAAATGATGGAAACCAAGGTAGCAATCTTGGAGGACAATGAGATAATTGGACAACGAGGCAATTAAAGGGAATTGGACTTAATCTTGAAGGTTTTGGATGCTAATTGAAGGCAATTGGAGGCAAACTGAAGTTAATTGGGCTTTAAATAATTTGGGCTAAGTTTATTTTAATTGTAATGGTTTTAAATTAAATTAGTTTATTTTATTTTAACTAATGTTATTTGGCCTGGAACATTTAATTTAATTTAAGCCCATAGATGTGTCTAGTTGAGCCCAATTGTTAAGGGGCTAGGGTTTTATGCTAAGTTTTCTTTCTTTGCCTATAAAAAGGTTGTAAACCCTAAGCAAAAAAGGAGGAGGAATAAAAAAATACAGCTAATTATGTTTAATTGAGAGATTTGTTTCTCTTTTGTTCATTGTTGAACATGTGATCTTATCAAGCTATGCTTGTGGCGATCGAAACCATGACTTATCTCTCACTTTCTCATCTATGTCTTGGGAGTGGCGTCAATATCCTTCTTGTGATAATTTTGGTTCTTGATTATCATATATTAATGGGTCAAAATTCTTTATAATTTTGGTTCTTGAATGACATAATCAATGGGTCAAAGTTTTCTTTATAAATCTATTTTAATCTTTCTTGGGGTTGTGTTTCAATTTGATTGTGGGTGTCGTATTGGTATATAAGGTTCACATCAGCTGGTATCAGAGCTTTGGCTATTAAATCAGGTTTGATATATCTTTAAAAAAAAAAAAAATCAGATTTGTTCTTCTTGCTTCGCACAGTACCATTGTTTGTTTCGTCATTTTATTTCTTTTGTTGTTCCTTGTTGTTCATATCACTATTTGTTTTGTTTTTCTTGTCTTCATTTTTTTTTTTCGTGAGATACCAATAATCTTCATTGTGGGTGAATTCTAGTGAAACAAAAAAAAAAAAAGTTGAAGAAAAAAAAAAAGAAAGAAAAAAAAAAAGAAAAGAAAAGAAAGAGAAAACAAAAAGGCAAAAAAAAAAAAAAAACAAAAAAAAAGCAAATATATATATATATATATATATCTTAGGTAGAGAGATAGAAATTTTATCTCTTTACTCTTTTGTTCTTGTCATTAAAGAAATAAAATTGATCTCATTTCTTTTTTTTGGTTCTTGCCATAAAAGGAATAAATTTTATTTTTTTTCTATTTTACCTAAGTTAAGGGTAAGTTAAGGGAATATATTTTATTTCCTTTTTATTTTTTTGCTCTTGGTTAAAATAAAAGAAATAAAAACTTATTTCCTTCCTATTTTGTTTTCTACTCAAGGAAACAAATTCAAATTCTTTCCATTATTATTTCCTTGAAATCCCTTATTTCCTTTGTTTTTCAGTTTGACTATATTTAATATACTTCTTTTCCTTCATTGTTTACTGAATTGCTTCATTGTTCCATCATTAGAAATCTCAAAGCTCCGAGTGTTGAGTGAAACACGTGAGGGATTGTGTGAGATTCTTTTTCTAACATTCTTTTCAGGTTTCAATCCTATCTTCTAAAAACAATGATGATGGATCACGATTTGAAAACAAATCGTTTTGAGGAAAGAGGGAATGATGGAAACCAAAGTAGCAATCTTGGAGGACAATGAGATAATTGGACAACGAGGCAATTAAAGGGAATTGGGCTTAATCTTGAAGGTTTTGGATGCTAATTGAAGGCAATTGGAGGCAAACTGAAGTTAATTGAGCTTTAAATAATTTGGGCTAAGTTTATTTTAATTGTAATGCGTTTTAAATTAAATTAGTTTATTTTATTTTAACTAATGTTATTTGGGTTGGAACATTTAATTTAATTTAAGCCCATAAATGTGTTTAGTTGAGCCCAGTAGTTAGGGGGCTAGGGTTTTATGCTAAGTTTTCTCTCTTTGCCTATAAAAAGGTTGTAAACCCTAAGCAAAAAAGGAGGAGGAATAAAAAAATACAGCCAATTATGTTTAATTGAGAGATGTGTTTCTCTTTTATTCATTGTTGAACATGTGATCTTATCAAGCTATGCTTGTGGCGATCGAAACCATGACTTATCTCCCACTTTCTCATTTATGTCTTGGGAGTGGCGTCAATATCCTTCTTGTGATAATTTTGGTTCTTGATTATCATATATTCAATGGATCAAAATTCTTTATAATTTTGGTTCTTGAATGACATAATCAATGGGTCAAAGTTTCCTTTATAAATCTGTTTTAATCTTTCTTGAGGTTGTGTTTCAATTTGATTGTGGGTGTCGTATTGGTATACGGGGTTCGCATCAGTTCACTCGTAGCGGCTTGACATTTTTCCTGAGGGCCGAACACACCATATCTATGGCCTAAACGGACCAAACACACCCGTGTGAGGTTTAGCGGTCCTGTACACCCCACGCACCATGCGGCATGCCCCGTGCTCTCGCAGTGGCTTGGCACTCTTCCCGAGGGTCGAGCACACCATATCTGGGGCCTAAACGCACCATACATGCTCATGTGAGGTTTAGGAGTCTTGTACGCCCCTCGCACAATACGGCACTCTTCGCGCGCTCACAACGCCTTGGCATTCTTCTCGAGGGCTGAGCACACCATATTTGGGCCCTGAACGCACCACGCACACACCTTTCGAGGTTTAGGAGTCCAGTACGCCCCTCGTACCATGCGACACGCCTCATGCACTCACAGTGGCTTGGCATTCTTCCCGAGGGCCGAAAACACCATATCTGGGGCCTAAACGTACCACGCATGCCCGTGCAAGGTTTAGGAGCCCTATACGCCCCTCGTACCATGCGTCCCCATGGCAATCTTTTCGAGGGCCGAGCACACCATATCTGGGGCCTAAATGCTCCAAGCACGCCTGTGTGAAGTTTAAGGGTCATGTACGCCCTTCGCACCATGCTGCACGCCCCGTGCCCCCACAGCGGCTTGGCAGCCCTCTCGAGGGTCGAGCACACCATATTTGGGGTCTAAACGCACCACGTACACCTGTGTCAGGTTTAGGGGTCTTATATGCCCCTCACACCATACGACACTCCTCATGCACTCACAATGGCTTGACATCCCTCCCGAGGGCTACACACCATATCTTGGCCTAAACGCACCACGCACGCCCGTGTGAGATTTAAAGATACTGTACGCCCCTTGCACCATGCGACATGCCCCGTGGCTCACAACGACTTGGCAATCTTTCCGAGAGCCGAGCACACCATATCTGGGGCCATAACACACCACAGATGCATGTGTGAGGTTTAGGGATCCTGTACGCCCCTCGCACCATGCGGCAAGCCTCGTGCACTGACAGCAGCTTCCTATCCTTCCCAAGCGCTGAGCACACCATATCTGGGGCCCAAACTCCAAACTCGCGCCCGTGTGAGGTTTAGGGTTCCTGTATGCACTCGTACCATGTGGCATGCCTCGTGCGCTCACAGTGGCTTGGCATCCCTCTCAAAGGTCGAGCACACCATATCTGGGGCCGAAACGCACCACACACACCCGTTCAAGGTTTAGGGGTCCACTATGCCCCTCGCGCCATACCCCACGTCCCGTGCCCTCAAAGCAGCTTAGCATCCTTCCCGAGGGCCGCACACACCATATTTGGGGCCTGAACGCACCACGTACGGCCGTGCGAGGTTTAGGGGTCTTGTACGACCCTCAAGACATGCGGCACGCCTCATGCGCTCACAACGGCTTGGCATCTTTCCTGAGGGCCCAGCACACCATATGTGGGTCTTAAACGCAGCACACCCACCCGTGTGAGGTTTAGCGGTCCTGTACACACCCGCACCATGTGGCACGCCCCGTGTGCCCAAAGTGGCTCAACATCCTTCCCGAGGGCTGAGCATACCATATCTTTGGGGCATAAATGTGCCACACATGCCCGTGTTAGGTTTAGGGATCCTGTACACCCTGCGCACCATGCGGCATGCCCCATGTGCTGACAGCGGCTTCGCAGTCTTGAGTGATAAAGTGAGTGGAGCGAAACACGTGAGGGAGTGTGTGAGATTTTTTTTTCTAACATTATTTTCAGGTTTCAATCACATCTTCGAACAACAATAACGATGGATCACGATTTGAGGACAAATCGTTTTGAGGAAAGCGGGAATGATGGAAACCAAAATATCAATCATGGAAGACAAAGATACAATTAGACAACGAGGCAATTAAAGGCGATCGTGCTTAATCTTGAAGGCTTTGAACGTTAATTGAAGACAATTGGAAGCAAATTGAAGTTAATTGGGTTTTAATTAATTTGGGCTTAATTTGTATTATGAGATTGTTTTAATTTAGTTTAATTAATTAGGCTTTTTAATTAGGAGGCTGAGTTAATAAGGAGCTCAATATGAGTGTGTTTAGGAAAAGTCAAAGTCAAAGTCAAAGTCAGAGTCAGAGTCAGAGTCAAAGTTAGAGTCATAGTCAATTAAAAATAGGGTTTTATTTAGTTTCCAATAAGGAATAGGATTGTATGCCTATATAAGACTTATTAAACCTAAATTCTAAAGAAGTTGCTTATGGAATAAAGTAATTCAGAGATTTGTTTCTCTATTGTTCATTGTTGAACATGTGATCTTATCAAGCTATGCTTGTGGCGATCGAAACTATGACTTATCTCCCACATTCTCATCTATTTCTTGGGAGTGGCGTCAATATCATTCTTGTTATAATTTTGGTTCTTGATTATCATATATTCAATGAATCAAAATTCTTTATAATTTTGGTTCTTGAATGACATAATTAATGGGTCAAAGTTTTCGTTATAAACCTGTTTTAATCTTTCTTGGGGTTGTGTTTCAATTTTATTGTGGGTGTCGTACTTTATATACGGGGTTCGCATCACATGGCATCCCTCCCTAGGGCCGAGCACACCATATGGGGCCTAAACGCATCACGTACGCCCGTGTGAGGTGTAGCGGTCCTGTGTGCATCTCGCACCATGCGGCACGCCCCGTGCGGTCAGAGCTGCTTGGCATCCCTCCCGAGGGCTGAGCACACCATATCTATGGCTTGAAAGCTCCACCCATGCTCGTGTGAGGTTTAGGGGTCATGTATGCCTCTCGTACCATGCGGCACGTCTCGTGCGCTCATAGCGACTTGGCATTCTCCCAGAGGGCCAAGCACACCATATCTGGGGCCTAAAAGCACCATGCATGCCTGTTCGAGGTTTAGGGGTCCTGTACACACCTAGCACCATACGGCACGCCCTGTGCGCTGACAACGGCTTGGCATTCTTCCCAAGGGCCGAGCACACCATATCTGGGGCCTAAACGCACCACACACACCCGTGCGAGGTTTAGGGGGCCCTATATGCCCCTTGCACTATGCGACATGCCCCGTATACTCATAGCGGCTTGGCATTCTTCCCGAGGGCTGAGCACACCATATCTGGGGACTAAAAAGGCCATACAGACCTATGGTAGGTTAGGTGGTCCCGTACGCCCTTGGAACCATACGGCACGCCCCGTGCGCTCACAGCAGGTTGGCATCCTTCCCGAGGGCCAAGCACACCATATCTGGGGCCAAAACGCACCACCCATGCCAGTGTGAGGTTTAGGGGTCTTGTACGCTCATCGTACCATACGACACGCCCCATGCGCTTATAACGGCTTGGCATTCTTCCCGAGGGTTGAGCACACCAAATATGAGGCATAAATGCACTACTCACGTTCGTTTCAGGTTTAGGGGTCCTGTACGCCCCTCGCACTATGTGGCTTGCCCGTGCGCACACCATATATGGGGCCTAAACGCATCACGCATGCCCGCGTGAGGTTTAGGGGTCCTGTACGTCACTCGCACCATGTGGCACGGCTCGTGCGCTTACAGTGACTTGGCAATCTTTCCAAGGGCCGAGCACACCATATTTGGGGCTTAAAAGCTCCACCCACGCTCACCTGTGTGAGGTTTAGGGGTCCTGTGCGCCCCTTGTACCACGCCTCGTCCGCTCAGAGCAGCTTGGCATCCCTCCCGAGGTCCGAGCACACCATATCTGGGGCCTAAAATCACCACACACGCCCATGTGAGGTTTAGGGGTACTGTATGCCCCTTACACCATGCGACACGCCCCGTGCGCTGAGAACGGCTTGGCATTCCTTCTGGAGACTAAACACAGCACACACACCTGTCTCTGGTTTAGGGGCTCTATACACCCCTTGCACCATACGCATGCTAATGTGAGGTTTAGAGGTCCTGAACGCCTCACGTACCATACGGCATGCCCCGTGCGCTTATTGTGGCTTGGCATCTTTCCCGAGGCCCGAACACAATATATCTGGGGTCTAAATGCACCACCCACGCCCGTGTGAGGTTTAAGGGTCCCGTACGCCCTGTGAGCTCATAGTGGCTTGGCATTCTTCCAGAGGGCCGAGCATTCCATATCTGGGGCCAAAATGCACCACGCACGCCCGTGCGACGTTTAGGGGCCCTGTACTCCCCTCGCACCATGCGACATGCCTCGTGCGCTCACATTGGCTTGGCATTCCTCTCGAGGGCTGAGCACACCATACCTAGGGCCTAAAACCACCACACACGCCTGTGTGAGGTTTAGGGGTCCTGTACGCCCCTCGCACCATGCGACACGCCCCGTTCGCTGACAGCGATTTGGCATTCCTTTCGAGGGTCGAGCATACCAAATCTGGGGTCTAAACGCACCACACACGCCCGTGTTAGGTTTAGGGACCATGTACGACCCTCGCACAATGCGGCACGCCCCATGCGCTCACAACGGTTTGGCATTCTCCCTGAGGGCTAAGCACACCATATCTGAAACCTAAACGCTCCATGCACACCCATTCGAAATTTAGGGGTCCTGTACACCCATCGCACCATACTGCACGCCCCGTGCGTTCACAGCGGCTTGGCATCCTTCTTGAGGACTGAGCACACCATATTTGGGGCCTAACAGCCCCACACACTCTCGTATGAAGTTTAAAGTTCCTGTACGTCCGTCGCACCAGACGGTAGGCCCAGTGTGCTCACAGCGGCTTGGCATCCTTCCTAGGGGTCGAGCACACCATATCTGGGACCTAAATGAACCACGCACGCCCGCGTCAGGTTCAGGGGTCCTGTACGCCCCTAGTACTAGGCGGCACACGCTGTGCTCACACAACGGCTTGGCATCCCTCCCGAGGGCCGCACACACCATATATGGGGCCTAAACGCATCACACACACCTGTGTGCGATTTAGGGGTCCTGTACGCCCCTCGTATCATGCGGCACAACCCGTGCACTTACAGCGATTTGGCAATCTTTCCAAGGGCCAAGCACACCATATCTGGGGCCTAAAAGCTTCACCCACTCCCGTGAGAGGTTTAGGGGTCCTGTGCGCATCTCGCACCATGCGGCACGCCTCGTGCGCTCACAGCTACTTGGCATCCCTCTTGAGGGTCGAGCACACCATATCTGGGGTATAACACACGCCCGTGTGAGGTTTAGAGGTCCTATACACCCCTAGCACCATGTCGCACGTCCCGTGCGCTGACAGCGGCTTGGCATTCCTTCCGAAGGTCGAGCACACCATATCTATGGCCTAAACGCACAACACGCCCAATGTAGATTTAGGGTCTCTATAGGCCCCTCGCACCGAGCGCATGCCCGTTGGATGTTTAGAGGTCCTGTACCCCCCTCGCACCATACGACATGCCATTTGCACTCGCAACAGCTTGGCATCCTTCCCAAGGGTTGAGCACACCATATCTGGGGCCTAAAGGCACCACGCATGCTTGAGTCAAGTTTAGGGGTCTTGTATGCCCCTCACACCATGAGGCACGCCTCGTGCTCACACAGCGGCATGGTATCCCTCCCGAGCACCGAGCACACGATATATGGGGGGGCCCTAAATGAATCATGCACGACCGTGTGAGGTTTAGGGGTCTTGTGCTCCCCTCGCACCATGCGGCACGCCTCGTGCACTCACAGCGGCTTTGCATCCCTCCTGAGGGCCGAGCACACCATATATGGGGCCTAAACGGATCACGCACACCCGTGTGAGGTTTAGGGGTCCTGTACGACCCTCGCACCATACGGCACGCCCCGTGCACTTGCAGCGACTTGGCAATCTTTCCAAGGGCCGAGCACACCATATTTGGGGCTAAAAGCAAAACACACGCTCGTGTGAGGTTTAGATGCCATTGTACGACCCTTGCACCATGTCGCACGCCCCGTGAGTTGACAGCGGCTTGGCACTCCTTCCGAGCGTCAAGCACACCATATCTGGGGCCTAAACGCACCACACGCCCGTGTTAGGTTTGATGACTTTGTTTTCTTTTCAGTTTGATGTAAGTTGTAAGAAAACATCAAAGATTCTTTCATTCGTTTGACTTTGCTAAAGAAAACAAAAGTCTGTTTTGCGTTGTGTTTGACATATCAATTAAACTTTTGTTTTGTCTTTTTTTTTTTTTTTTTTTTTTTTTTTTTTTTTGCTTTGGAGTCCAAACATTCAAGCCATTATATATATGCACTGCATTTGCTTTGTTTCTTGCTTCCGCATCACAAATTGAAGATGTATAGATTGTGAGCAATCTGCACACCAACATTAATCTTTGCTTAATTTATTAATATAATTGTTTGTCTATTTGGTTTCTTTTGTCTTTCTTGGTTTGTTTCCATAATTCTCATTTGTCTTCTTTTGTTTCTTGGTGCATCACAAACATCAGTGTCTTGCAATACGGTCTGCTTTCTTTCTTATTTTATGGTTTTAGTCTTGTTTCTCGTTTCATCTTGCTGGTTCGTTTTAATTATTGTGCGTGTTTCTAGAATGATTTAAAACGAAAAGGAAAAGCTTGAGTTCGGAGAGGAAGTCTTGAGTGATAAACACGTGAGGGAGTGTGTGAGATTCTTTTTCTAACATTCTTTTCAAATTATCACAAGAATGATATTGACACAACTCCCAAGACACAGATGAGAAGGTGGGACATAAGTCATGGTTTTAATTGCCACAAGCATAGCTGTGGGTGTCGTATCTTTATATATGGGCTTCGCATAAGTTGGTATCAGAGCTTTGGGTATTAATTCAGGTTTGATTTATCAATTTAGTTTTGTGTTCGTATTTTATTTGTTTCAGCCGCATAACATTAAATTCTATAGAGTTCTTTATTTTGTTTGTTTATTCTGCTCAATTAATCTTGTCATTGTCTGCGTCCACACATTAACTGCCGCGAATTATATGCCTATATAAGGCTTATTAAACCTAAATTTTCAAGAAGTTGCTTATGGAATGAAGATGCAGCCAATTATGTTTAATTGAGAGAGTGAATTATCTCTTTTGTTCATTCATGAACATGTAATCTTATCAAGCTATGCTTATGGCGATCGAAATCATGACTTGTCTCTCACCTTCTCATCTATGTCTTGGGAGTGGCGTCAATATCATTCTTGTGATAATTTGGGTTCTTGATTATCATAAATTCAATGGGTCAAAATTCTTGGCAATTTTGGTTCTCGAATGACATAATCAATGGGTCAAAGTTTTTGTCATAAACCTGTTTTAATCTTTCTGGGAGTCGTGTTTCAATTTGATTGTGGGTGTCATATCGATACATATGGGGTTTCCATTAGTAACGTTCTTTTGTTTTCTTTTCAATTTGATGTAAGTTGTAAGAAAACATCAAAGATTCTTTCATTCGTTTGACTTTCCGAAAGAAAACAAAAGTCTGTTTTGCGTTGTGTTTGACATATCATTTAAACTTTTGTTTTGTCCTTTTTTTTTTCCTTTTGGAGTCTAAATGTTAAAGCCATTATATATATGCACTAAGTTTGCTTTGTTTCTTGTTTCCGCATCACAAATTGAAAACGTATAGATTGTGAGCAATCTGCACACCAACATCAATCTTTGCTTAATTTATCAATATAATTGTTTGTCTATTCGGTTTCTTTTGTCTTTCTTGGTTTGTTTCTTTAATTCTTGTTTGTCTTCTTTTGTTTCTTGGTGCGTCACAAACATCAGAGTCTTGCAATCCGGTTTGCTTTCTTTCTTATTTTCTGGTTTGAGTCTTGTTTCTTGTTTCATCTTGCCGGTTCGTTTTAATTATTATGCGCGTTTCTGGAATGATTTAAAACGAAAAGGAAAGGCTTGAGTGCAGAAAGGAAGTCTGGAGTATAAACACGTGAGGGAGTGTGTGAGATTCTTTTTCTAACATACTTTTCAAATTATCACAAAAATGATATTGACGCCACTCCCAAGACATAGATGAGAAGGTGGAAGATAAGTCATGATTTCGATCGCCACAAGCATAGTTGTGGGTGTCGTAACTTTATATACGGGTTTCGCATCAGTTGGTATCAAAGTTTTGGGCATTCTTCAGGTTTGATTTATCAATTTAGTTTCGCGTTCGTATTTTATTTGTTTAAGCCCCATAACATTAAATTCTATAGGGTTCTTTATTTTGTTTGTTTATTCTGCTCAATTAATCTTGTCATTGTCTGCACCCATATATTAACTGCCGTAAATTGTATGCCTATATAAGGCTTATTAAACCTAAATTTTCGAGAAGTCGCTTATGGAATGAAGATGTAGCCAATAATGTTTAAGTGAAAGAGTGAATTATCTCTTTTCTTCATTCATGAACATGTGATCTTATCAAGCTACACTTCTGACGATCGAAATCATAACTTGTCTCCTACCTTCTCATCTATGTCTTGGGACTGGCGTCAATATTATTCTTGTGATAATTTTGGTTCTTGATTATCATATATTCAATGGGCCAAAATTCTTTATAATTTTGGTTCTCGAATGACATAATCGATGGGTCAAAGTTTTCATCATAATCCTGTTTTAATCTTTCTAGGAGTCGTGTTTTAATTTGATTGTGGGTGTCGTATTGGTACATACGGGGTTCGCATCAGTAACATTCTTTTTTTTTCTTTTCAATTTGATGTAAGTTGCAAGAAAACATCAAAGATTCTTTCATTCGTTTGACTTTGCCAAAGAAAACAAAAGTCTGTTTTGCATTGTGGTTGACATATCAATTAAACTTTTGTTTTGTCTTTTTTTTTTTTTTTTTTCCTTTTGGAGTCTAAACGTTAAAGCCATTATATACATGCACTGCGTTTGCTTTGCTTCTTGTTTCCGCATTACAAATTGAAAACGTATAGATTGTGAGCAATCTGCACACCAACATCAATCTTTGTTTAATTTATCAATATAATTGTTTGTCTATTTGGTTTCTTTTGTCTTTCTTGGTTTATTTCTTTAATTCTTGTTTGTCTTCTTTTGTTTCTTGGTGCATCACAAAAATCAGAGTCTTGCAATCCGGCCTGCTTTCTTTCTTATCTTCTGGTTTGAGTCTTGTTTCTTGTTTCATCTTGCTGGTTCGTTTTAATTATTGTGTGAGTTTCTGGAATAATTTAAAACAAAAAGGAAAAGCTTGAGTGCGAAAAGGAAGTCTTGAGTGATAAACACGTGAGCGGAGTGAAACACGTGAGGGAGTGTGTGAGATTCTTTTTCTAACATTCTTTTCAAATTATCACAAGAATGATATTGACGCCACTCCCAAGACATAGATGAGAAGGTGGGAGATAAGTCATGATTTCGATCGCCACAAGCATAGTTGTGGGTGTCGTAACTTTATATATGGGCTTCACATCAGTTGGTATCAGGGCTTAGGGCATTACTTTAGGTTTGATTTATCAATTTAGTTTCACGTTCGTATTTTATTTGTTTTAGCCGCATAACATTAAGTTCTATAGAGTGCTTTATTTGGTTTGTTTATTCTGCTCAATTAATCTTGTCATTGTTTGCGTTTATACATTAATTGCCGCAAATTGTATGCCTATATAAGGCTTATTAAACCTAAATTTTCAAGAAGTCGCTTATGGAATGAAGATGCAGCCAATTATGTTTAACTGAGAGAGTGAATTATCTTTTTTCTTCATTCATGAACATGTGATCTTATCAAACTATGCTTGTCGCGATCGAAATCATGACTTGTCTTCCACCTTCTTAGCTATGTTTTGGGAGTGGCGTCAATATCATTCTTGTGATAATTTTGGTTCTTGATTATCATATATTCAATCGGTCAAAATTCTTTGCAATTTTGGTTCTCGAACGACATAATTAATGGATCAAAGTTTTCGTCATAAACCTGTTTTAATCGTTCTAGGATTCGTGTTTAATTTGATTGTGGGTGTCGTATCGGTACATACGGGGTTCGCATCAGTAACATTCTTTTGTTTTCTTTTCAATTTGATGTAAGTTGCAAGAAAACATCAAAGATTCTTTGATTCGTTTGACTTTGCAAAAGAAAACAAAAGTCTGTTTTGCGTTGTGTTTGACATATCATTTAAACTTTTGTTTTGTCTTTTTTTTTTTTTTTTTTCCTTTTGGAGTCTAAACGTTAAAGCCATTATATACATGCACTGCGTTTGCTTTGTTTCTTATTTCCGCATCACAAATTGAAAACGTATAGATTGTGAGCAATCTGCACACCAACATCAATCTTTGCTTAATTTATCAATATAATTGTTTGTCTATTTGGTTTCGTTTGTCTTTCTTGGTTTGTTTCCTTAATTCTTGTTTTTCTTCTTTTGTTTCTTGGTGCGTCACAAACATCAGAGTCTTGCAATCCGGTCTGCTTTCTTTCTTATTTTTTGGTTTGAGTCTTGTTTCTTGTTTCATCTTGCTGGTTCGTTTTAATTATTGTGCGCGTTTCTGGAATAATTTAAAACGTTAAAGCCATTAGATATATGCATTGCGTTTGCTTTGTTTCTAGTTTCCGCATTACAAATTGAAAACGTATAGATTGTGAGCAATCTGCACACCAACATCAATCTTTGCTTAATTTATCAATATAATTGTTTGTCTATTTGGTTTCTTTTGTCTTTCTTGGCTTGTTTCTTCAATTCTTGTTTGTCTTCTTTTGTTTCTTGGTGCGTCACAAACATCAGAGTCTTGCAATCCGGTCTGCTTTCTTTCTTATTCTCTGGTTTGAGTCTTGTTTCTTGTTTCATCTTGCTGGTTCGTTTTAATTATTGTACTCGTTTCTGCAATTATTTAAAACGAAAAGGAAAAGCTTGAGTGTGGAAAGGAAGTCTTGAGTGATAAACACGTGAGTGGAGTGAAATACGTGAGGGAGTGTGTGAGATTCTTTTTCTAACATTCTTTTCAAATTATCACAAGAATAATATTGACGCCACTCCCAAGACATAGATGAGAAGGTGGGAGATAAGTCATGATTTCGATCGCCACAAGCATAGCATTGGGTGTCGTATCTTCATATACGGGCTTTGCATCGGTTGGTATCAGAGCTTTGGGTATTAATTCAGGCTTGATTTATCAATTTAGTTTAATGTTCGTATTTTATTTGTTTTAGCCGCATAACATTAAATTCTATAGGGTTTTTTTATTTTGTTTGTTTATTCTGCTCAATTAATCTTGTCATTGTCTGTGTCCATACATTAACTGCCGCAAATTGTATTCCTATATAAGACTTATTAAACCTAAATTTTCAAGAAGTCGCTTGTGCAATGAAGATACAACCAATTATGTTTAATTGAGAGGGTGAATTATCTCTTTTGTTCATTCATGAACATGTGATCTTAGCAAGCTATGCTTTGTGGCGATCGAAATCATGACCTATCTCCCACCTTCTCATCTATGTCTTGGGAGTGGCGTCAATATCATTCTTGTGATAATTTTGGTTCTTGATTATCATATATTCAATGGATCAAAATTCTTTATAATTTTGGTTTTCGAATGACATAATCACTGAGTCAACGTTTTTGTCATAAACCTGTTTTAATCTTTCTGGGAGTCGTGTTTCAATTTGATTGTGGATGTCGTATCGGTACATACGAGGTTCACATCAGTAACGTTCTTTTGTTTTCTTTTCAATTTGATGAAAGTTGCAAGAAAACATCAAAGAGTCTTTCATTCATTTGACTTTGCAAAGGAAAATAGAAGTCTGTTTTGCGTTGTGTTTGACATATCTATTAAACTTTTGTTTTGTCTTTTCTTTTTTTGCTTTTGGACTCTAAACGTTAAAGCCATTATATATATGCCCTGCGTTTACTTTGTTTCTTGTTTCCGCATCACAAATTGAAAACGTATAGATTGTGAGCAATCTGCACACCAACATCAATCTTTGCTTAATTTATCAATATAATTGTTTGTCTATTTGGTTTCTTTTGTTTTTCTTGGCTTGTTTTTTCAATTCTTGTTTGGCTTCTTTTGTTTCTTGGTGATGGAAACCAAGGAAGCAAGCCTATGGATCATTTGAGCATCAATGGAGGACCTATGACGAGGGCTCGAGCTAAAAGGATGAAGGAAGCTTTAAATGGGCTCGTTCTAGATATTTGGGCCAAGAGTCTTGCACAACATGACTTGGACAGCTTGGAAGGAACATCAAGACTTCAAAATATTATTCAAGTTCAAAAACAAGTCCAAGAACATCAATCTTGAAGAAATCTTGAGGCTTGGGTGTCGATTATAATGCAATATGGCTGTTATTTATTTAATTGATTTACATTGTGCCTAATTTGTATTATGGGATTGTTTTTAATTTAGTTTAATTTATTAAGTTTTAATTAGGAGGCTGAGTCATTAAAAAGCCCAATATGGGTGTGTTTAGGAAAGAGTCAAAGTCAAAGTCAAAAAGTCAAAGAGTCAAAGAGTCAAAGTCAATTAAAAATAGGGTTTTATTTGGTTTCCAATAAGGTTTAGAATTGTATGCCTATATAAGGCTTATTAAACCTAACTTTTCAATCAGTTGTCAATTGAATAAAAGATTTAACTTTTCTCCATTGTTCTCTTGTGAACTTTGAGAATTGCATCATGATTTGATCTTGATTTATCAACCTTGACTTATCTCCCACATTCTCATCTCTTTCTTGGGAGTGGCGTCGTTATATCTTTGGTTCTTGATTCGCTAATCAACTGGTCAAAGATTTCTTAAAATCTGAATTATCTTTCTTGGGGTTGTGTTTCAATTTGCTTATGGGTGTCATATCAATATATACGGGGTTCGCATCAGTTGGTATCAGAGCTTCGGTTAATTAATTCAGGTTTGGTTTATCAATTTATTTTCTTGCTTTTTGATTTTTTTTATTGCCGCAAGACACCATCTTGTTTTTCTTGTTCTGGAATTGCCGCAAATCACCATAGCCATTAATTACCGCAAAATCAATATTTTGTCTCATTTGTGATTAGCCGCACATCAGTCTTTGTTTTTTATTCTTTTCTGGTCTTTAAAGTCGTGCATCACATATACAATTCTTTCTTTGATCTTGTCATACTGCACGTCACAAACATACCTTCTTTAATTATTTTTCTTTGTCTTGCAATTTTGGTCTTGAAACTCGTCTCATAAATCTTAATCAACAATATATTTTTCCATTGTTATTGCACTGCACGTGCATCACAAATTGAAAACATATATTGTGAGCAACCTGCACACATCACAAACATTCAATATATTGCCTTTTTTTGCTTCTTGAGACCACAATCTGTTCTACTTATGTTTTCTTGTGACATCAATTAATTTCAAGAATTGCCGCAACACCAATTATTTAGTCAAGATCTGCACGTGCATCACCATTATTGGCCGTGAATCATAACATATATATATATATATATTCTGTCAATCTGCACAATTCTTGAAATTGCATTCTAGAGTTTCTTGAATTTCTTGAATTTCAAGATCCATACCAATACTTTGTTTTGTGGTTCAAATCTGCAATTTACATTCAATTTAATTTGTGTGCATTCTAGTTGAGTCAAAAAAAAAAAAAAAAAAAAAACAGTATCAGAAAAAAAATCCAGAAAAAAAAAAGTGTCAAAAAAAAAAAAAAAACAAAGAGAATTGAACGCCATAAATTGCTTGGATTGAAGTGAGTTGATATTGATTCTTTTTAATTGCAATTCGAGTCTTTTACGGTTTTCTAATCTTACTTGAAAATCATATTGCTTTCTGTTATTCGACATTCTCGTGTTATTGTTGGTCCTTATTTCATTCGTATTCCTTGTGCACATTCTTTTCTTTGTGAGACTTGTCAAGGGTGATTATTTCAAGGGTGACCTTGTTGTGATCAATTAGCTCTATAAAGAACTTGGTGAGAAAAGTTTGAGGGTGGACAGGGAGTGTTGAGTTAAATCAAGAGTGCCGAGTGATAAATATGTGAGGACTAGAGTGAAACACGTGAGGGAGTGTGTGAATTATTTTCTTTACTAACATTTTTTTTCAGGTGTCAAACATGTCTTTAGACAAAAGTAAAGAAGTGGAAGGAGGAGCAAATACAGATGTATCGTTCATGCTCAAGGCAATGCAACAACAATTTGAGAGGATGAATGATGCGAACCCCATATATATCGATACGACACCCACAAGCAAATTGAAACACAACCCCAAGAAAGATAATTCAGATTTAAAGAGATCTTTGACCCGTTAATTAGCGAATCAAGAACCAAAGATATTACGACGCCACTCCCAAGAAAGAGATGAGAATGTGGGAGATAAGTCAAGGTTGATAAATCAAGAACAAATCTTGATGCAATTCTCAAAGTTCACAAGAGAACAATGGAGAAAAGTTAAATCCTTTATTCAATTGACAACTGATTGAAAAGTTAGGTTTAATAAGCCTTATATAGGCATACAATCCTAAACCTTATTGGAAACTAAATAAAATCCTATTTTTAATTGACTATGACTCTAACTTTGACTCTGACTCTGACTTTGACTTTGACTTTGACTTTTCCTAAACACACTCATATTGGGCTCTTTATTAACTCAGCCTCCTAATTAAAAAGCCTAATTAATTAAACTAAATTAAAACAATCCCATAATACAAATTAAACCCAAATTAATTAAAACTCAATTAACTTCAGTTTGCTTCCAATTGTCTTCAATTAACGTTCAAAGCTTTCAAGATTAAGCACGATTGTCTTTAATTGCCTCGTTGTCCAATTGTATCTTTGTCTTCCATGATTGATATCTTGGTTTCCATCAATGAACATGGTGTTAATGGATTTTAGGGATCGAATGGATAGGCAAGATGCTGCCATAACTAAATTGCAAAGAGATCCGCAAAGGAGAACTCTGGAATTACGTGGTGTCAATGATGAATTAGAGGCTGATTCACATGGTGAAGAGTTGGAAGGAGATGACAATTCCACTAATGCAAATAGGGGCAGAATTAGAGGTGGTAGAGGTGGTCGTAGAGGTAACGGAGATAATAGGTACTATGGGGATGTGAATGAGAGAGGAAGATGGGATGATAGGCCCAATAGACTAGATAAGGATCTTAGTAGCATTAAGATGAAGATACCCTCTTTTCATGGGAAGGCTGATCCTGATGTGTATCTAGAGTGGGAGAAGCGAGTAAAGTTGGTCTTTGAGTGTCATAACTTTTCCGAGGAGAAGAATGTGAAGTTAGCTGCAGCCGAGTTTGTAGATTATGCTGCGGTTTGATGGGGACAATTAGTGCAAGATAGGAGGAGAAACGAGGAACGTCCTATAAACACTTGGGGTGAGTTGAAAACAGTTATGAAGAAGCGGTTTGTTCCTAGGTCATACTATAGGGAACTATACCGGCGATTACAAAGTCTTACCCAAGGTTCCAAAAGTGTGGAGGATTACTACAAGGAGATGGAGATAGTCATGGTTAGAGCCAATATTGAGGAAAATAGAGAGGCTACTATGGCGCGATTTCTGCAAGGCTTGAATAAAGACATTGCCAATATTGTTGAGTTGCAACATTATGTGGAGCCTGAGGACTTGGTCCATATGGCTATGAAAGTGGAAAAACAACTCAAAAGGAAGGGTTCAATGTCACGATATGGTTGAAATTCAGGTTCCACATCCACTTGGAAGTCGAATTGGAGTAGAAAAGAAGATAGGTCATCACAAAAGCCTAAGGCCGAGAGTGCTAAGCCTAAGGAGGGTAGGGATAGCAGCTATGATAAAGGCAAGGTCGTGGCAACACAAGGTAGGAATAGGGATGATGGAAACTAAGATAGCAATCATGGAAGACAATGAGACAATTAGACAACGAGCCAATTGAAGTTAATCTTGAAGGCTTTGGGATGCTAATTGAATGCAATTGGACTTTATTAGGCTTCACAATATTATTCAAGTTCAAAAACAAGTCCAAAAACATCAATGTTAAAGAAATCTTATGGCTTAGGTGTCAATTATAATACAATTGAGCTGTTATTTAATTGTTTGATTTAAATTGTATTATGTGATTGTTTTAAATTAGTTTAATTTATTAGGCTTTTAATTATAGGGCTGAGTCATTTATTTATTTAAAAGCCCAATATGGGTGTGTTTAGGAAAAGTCAAAGTCAAAGTCAAAGTCATAGTCATAGTCAATTAAAAATAGGGTTTTATTTAGTTTCCAATAAGGATTAGGATTGTATGCCTATATAAGGTTTATTAAACCTAAATTTTTAAGAAGTTGTTGATGGAATAAAGTAATTGAGAGATTTGTTTCTCTTTTGTTCATTGTTGAACATGTGATCTTATCAAGCTATGCTTGTGGCGATCGAAACCATGACTTATCTCTCACCTTCTCATCTATGTCTTGGAAGTGGCGTCAATATCATTCTTGTTATAATTTTGGTTCTTGATTATCATATATTCAATGGGTCAAAATTCTTTATAATTTTGGTTCTTGAATGACATAATCAATGGGTCAAAGTTTTAGTTATAAACCTGTTTTAATCTTTCTTGGGGTTGTGTCTCAATTTGATTGTGGGTGTCGTATCAATATATACGGGGTTCGCATCAGTTGGTATCAGAGCTTTGGGTATTAATTCAGGTTTGATTTATCAATTTATCTTCTTGCTTTTTGATTTTTTTTTTTTATTTTCCGCAAAACACCAGATCTGTTCGGCTTTGTGCTTTGACATCAATTAATTCTTTTTGTTTTGTCTATTGCTTTTGGCATCACAAACAATCATCACATATATAATTCTTTGATTTTTGCAATTTGCATGCCTCACAAACATTAACTTCTTTGTTCTTGCAATTTGCACGGCTCACAGACATCAACCTGATATTCTGCTTTTATTTTTCTTTGCCTTGCAATCTGAAAGCCACACATCCACAACCCATTCCACATATCTATTCTTTCTTTTCTTTAGTGAAGATCGCCAGCCAAACATTCTGACATATATATATTTTTGTGAGTCTGGACACCAAACATTCAACATTAAGCCAATTCTTGACTTTGTAAAAAAAGAAGAAAAAGTCAATCTGTTCTACTTAGTATTCTCACATCAATTATTTGTGTCCTACAACAGTAATTGCTTTCTGTTTGCTCATTGGTGTCATTAATTCCAGGTCTGATCTAATTGTGCACCACACCAAGATTTATATTTTATATCAATAATCCATAATATATTTGCTTCTTGGTATTTCTTGATTCATCAATTTGGGTTCTTGATTGCAAGATTTGAATGATAATAATTTCTTGATTGGCAATTGACATCAAGAGTTTTATTGAGTTCAAATCTGCAATTTACATTCAATTTAATTTGTGCACGTTTTTGGAATGATTTAAAAAGAAAAGGAAAAGGTCGAGCATGGAAGGAAAAGAGAGTGATAAATACGTGAGTGGAGCGAAACACGTGAGGGAGTTTGTGAGATTTTTTTCTTTTTAACATTCTTTTCAGGTTTCAATCAAATCCCTTGGACCACATTACAGATTTCACGATTTGAGGACAAATCGTTTTGAGGAAAGTGGGAATGATGGAAACTAAGATAGCAATCATGGAGGACAATGAGACAATTAGACAACGAGCCAATTGGAGTTAATCTTGAAGGCTTTGGGATGCTAATTGAATGCAATTGGACTTTATTAGGCTTCACAATATTATTCAAGTTCAAGAACAAGTCCAAGAACATCAATCTTAAAGAAATCTTATGGCTTAGGTGTCAATTATAATACAATTGAGCTGTTATTTAATTGTTTGATTTAAATTATATCTAATTTGTATTATGTGATTGTTTTAAATTAGTTTAATTTATTAGGCTTTTAATTATAGGGCTGAGTCATTTATTTATTTAAAAGCCCAATATGGGTGTGTTTAGGAAAAATCAAAGTCAAAGTCAAAGTCAGAGTCATAGTCAATTAAAAATAGGGTTTTATTTAGTTTCCAATAAGGATTAGGATTGTATGCCTATATAAGGTTTATTAAACCTAAATTTTTAAGAAGTTGTTGATGGAATAAAGTAATTGAGAGATTTGTTTCTCTTTTGTTCATTGTTGAACATGTGATCTTATCAAGCTATGGTTGTGGCGATTGAAACCATGACTTATCTCTCACCTTCTCATCTATGTCTTGAGAGTGGCGTCAATATAATTCTTGTTATAATTTTGGTTCTTGATTATCATATATTCAATAGGTCAAAATTCTTTATAAATTTGGTTCTTGAATGACATAATCAATGGGTCAAAGTTTTAGTTATAAACCTGTTTTAATCTTTCTTGGGGTTGTGTCTCAATTTGATTGTGGGTGTCGTATCAATATATACGGGGTTCGCATCAAGGGATATCCAATGTTTCAGGTGTTTGGGAAGAGGTCACATAGCTTCGCAATGTCCTAATAAGCGAACTATGATCCTAAGAGAGGATGGAGATATAGAGACCGATGGGGAGAGTGATGATGATGAGATGCCACCTTTGGAAGATGCTAGTGATGTTGAAATTGAGTATCCCGCAGATGGAAAGTTGCTAGTGGCAAGAGGTGCTCTAAATGTGCAAGTGAAGGAAGATGATGAGGTGCAACGTGATAATATTTTCCATACTAGATGTCATATCAAAGATAGGGTTTGTAGTATGATCATTGATGGGGGTAGCTGCACCAACGTTGCTAGTACCGAATTAGTGGAGAAATTGAGTTTACCTACTTCAAAACATCCTAAACCATATAAGTTACAGTGGTTGAATGATTGTAGAGAAGTTAAGATGACAAAACAGGTGCTAGTATCCTTTGCTATTGATAAGTACAAGGATAAGGTGTTATGTGATGTTGTACCTATGCACGTGGGACACTTGCTTTTGGGTCGTCCATGGCAATATGATAGGAGAGTAATACATGATAGGTTTAAGAATAGATATTCTTTTTCCATGAATGGGCGAACAATCACTCTTGTACCATTAACACCTAGACAGGTGTATGAAGATCAAGTGAGGATAAGAGAGAGTGAGCAAAAGAAAGAGAGCGAGGGAAGAAGAGAGGTTGAGAGTTCAAACACTAGTGAGGTCGAGAGAAAGGGACTTGAGTGTGAGAGAAAGAGTGACAAAACACTTGAGTGTAAACGAGAGAATGAGAGGAAGAAAAGTGAGAAAAAGAAAATGAGTGTCTATGCCAAAGAGAGCGATGTGAGGGTTGCTTTTCTAGCCAAGCAGCAAATGTTTGTACTTTTGTACAAATATGCTTATTTTTCTAACTCTGACCTTGATTTGTCTTTGCCTAGTGTTGTTACAACTCTTTTGCAGGATTTCAAGGATGTATTCCCTGAGGACATACCAGATGGATTGCCACCAAAGAGGGGAATAGAACATCGAATTGACTTCATACCCGGAGCTTCAATTCCAAATCAACCAGCATATAGAAGTAATCCCGAGGAGACAAAAGAGCTTCAAAGGCAGGTTGAAGAGTTGATGAAGAAGGGGTATGTGAGAGAGAGCATGAGTCCATGTGCCGTACCAGTATTACTTGTGCCTAAGAAGGATGGGACTTGGCGTATGTGCATCGATTGCAGAGCTGTCAACAAAATTACAGTTAAGTATCGACATCCCATACCTAGATTAGATGACATGTTGGATGAATTGCATGGTTCTTGTGTGTTTTCTAAGATTGATCTTAAAAGTGGATATCATCAAATTAGAATGAAAGAAGGAGATGAATGGAAAACTGCATTTAAAACGAAACATGGTTTGTATGAGTGGTTAGTCATGCCTTTTGGTTTAACTAATGCACCTAGTACTTTCATGAGATTAATGAATCATGTTTTGCGTTCTTTCATTGGCAAATTTGTTGTGGTCTACTTTGATGATATATTAGTGTACAGCAAGAGCATAGATGAACATGTTAGGCATTTGCATTGTGTGCTTCATGTGTTAAGAAAAGACAAGTTGTATGCTAATATGAAAAAATGTTCCTTTTGCACTGATAAGATTGTATTTTTGGGCTATGTTGTTACCGCAGAAGGGATAGAAGTAGATGAGGAGAAGGTTAAAGCTATTAGGGAGTGGCCTAGGCCTAGGAATGTTAGTGAGGTGCATAGCTTTCATGGGTTGGCTAGTTTTTATAGAAGATTTGTTAAAGACTTTAGCACCATAGCTGCACCACTAACTGAGGTTGTGAAAAAGAGTGTGGGTTTTAAATGGGAAAGTGAGCAACAACATGCATTTAATTTGATTAAGGATAGATTATGTTCTACACCATTGCTTGCATTACCTGATTTCTCTAAGGCATTTGAGATTGAGTGTGATGCATCGGGAATAGGTATAGGGGCTGTTCTTATGCAAGATAGACGTCATATAGCTTATTTTAGCGAGAAATTGAGTGGAGCATCATTGAATTATCCTACCTATGATGAAGAGTTGTATGCTTTAGTTAGGGCCTTAGAAAATTGGCAACATTATTTATGGCCTAAGGAGTTTGTAATCCCTACTGACCATGAGTCATTGAAGCATTTGAAAGGACAAGGTAAGTTGAGTAGGAGGCATGCTAAGTGGGTAGAGTTCATAGAAACGTTTCCTTACGTGATCAAGTATAAACATGGAAAGGAAAACGTTGTAGCTGATGCATTATCTCGCAGGTATACTTTGATTTCTACTTTGAATGCAAGATTGGTAGGGTTTGAGCATGTTAAAGATTTGTATGTAAATGATCCTGATTTTGCTTATGTGTATGTTGCTTGTGAGAAATGTGCATTTGGTAAATTTTATAGACATGAGAGGTATTTGTTTAGGGAGAGTAGATTGTGCATTCCTCAAGGGTCTATAAGAGAGTTGTTAGTTAGAGAAGCGCATGGGGGTGGTTTAATGGGACATTTTGGTGTTAGAAAGACTTTGGATGTGTTAGATGAGCATTTCTTTTGGCCACACATGAAGAGAGATGTTGAGAGAATGTGTGAGAAGTGCATAACATGTAGAAAGTCTAAGTCTAAAGTTTTACCCCATGGTTTGTATACACCTTTGCCCATACCTGGTGAACCTTGGATTGATATTTCAATGGATTTTGTATTGGGTTTACCTAGGTCCAAAAAGGGCCGAGATTCGGTGTTTGTTGTGGTTGACAGGTTTTCGAAGATGGCTCATTTCATACCATGTCACAAGGCCGATGACGCCACACATGTTGCTGACTTATTCTTCAAGGAGATTGTTCGACTTCATGGAGTGCTAAAGAGCATTGTTTCAGATCGAGATGCAAAGTTCTTAAGCCATTTTTGGAGGACTTTGTGGGGGAAGCTAGGAACAAAGTTATTGTTTTCTACTGCTTGTCATCCGCTAACTGATGGACAAACGGAGGTGGTTAACAGAACTTTAGGTGCTTTGTTGCGTTCCATTATCCAAAAGAATTTGAAGAATTAGGAAGATTGCTTGCCACATGTCGAGTTTGCTTACAACAGGAGTGTGCATTCAACTACTGGTTGTTTACCATTCGAAGTTGTGTATGGGTTCAATCCACTTACTCCTTTGGATTTGATACCTTTACCTATGGAGGAAAGAGCTAACCTGGATGGTAAGAAGAAAGCTGAGATTGTTAAGCAATTGCATGAAAGAGTTAGGCAACATATCAAGAGGCGGACTGAGTAATATGGTACTCAAGCTAACAAGGGGCGAAAGAGAATTGTGTTCGAACCAGGAGATTGGGTTTGGGTGCATATGCGCAAGGAGAGGTTTCCTGTTCAACGGAAATCGAAGTTGCAACCATGTGGAGATGGTCCATTCCAAGTGCTTGAACGTATCAATGACAATGCGTACAAGATAGACTTGCCAGGTGAGTATAATGTTAGTGCTACTTTTAATGTTTATGATCTTTCTCCTTTTGATTTTGATGTAGGTTCCGATTTGAGGACAAATCCTTTTGAGGAGAGGGGGAATGATGGAAACCAAGGAAGCAAGCCTATGGATCCTTTGAGCATCAATGGAGGACCTATGACGAGGGCTCGAGCTAAAAGGATGAAGGAAGCTTTAAATGGGCTCGTTCTAGATATTTGGGCCAAGAGTCTTGCACAACATGACTTGGACAGCTTGGAGGGAACATCAAGACTTCAAAATATTATTCAAGTTCAAGAACAAGTCCAAGAACATCAATCTTGAAGAAATCTTAAGGCTTGGGTGTCGATTATAATGCAATATGGCTGTTATTTATTTAATTGATTTACATTAGGCCTAATTTGTATTATGAGATTGTTTTTAATTTAGTTTAATTTATTAAGTTTTAATTAGGAGGCTGAGTCATTAAAAAGCCTAATATGGGTGTGTTTAGGAAAGAGTCAAAGTCAATTAAAAATAGGGTTTTATTTGGTTTTCAATAAGGTTTAGGATTGCATGCCTATATAAGGCTTATTAAACCTAACTTTTCAATCAGTTGTCAATTGAATAAAAGATTTAACTTTTCTCCATTGTTCTCTTGTGAACTTTGAGAATTGCATCAAGATTTGTCCTTGATTTATCAACCTTGACTTATCTCGCACATTCTCATCTCTTTCTTGGGAGTGGCGTCGTTATATCTTTGGTTCTTGATTCGCTAATCAACGGGTCAAAGATTTCTTTAAATCTGAATTATCTTTCTTAGGGTTGTGTTTCAATTTGCTTGTGGGTGTCGTATCGATATATACGGGGTTCGCATCACTTGATGCATCACAAACATCAAAGCCTTGCAATCCGGTCTGCTTTCTTTCTTATTTTCTAGTTTGAGTATTGTTTCTTGTTTCATCTTGCTGGTTCGTTTTAATTATTGTGCGCGTTTCTGCAATGATTTAAAACGAAAAGGAAGTCTTGAGTGATAAACACGTGAATGGAGTGAAATACGTGAGGGAGTGTGTGAGATTCCTTTTCTAACATTCTTTTCAAATTATCACAAGAATAATATTGACGCCACTCCCAAGACATAGATGAGAAGATGAGAGATAAGTTATGATTTCGATCGCCACAAGCATAGCTGTGGGTGTCGTATCTTCATATACGGGCTTCGCATCGCTTGGTATTAGAGCTTTGGGTATTAATTCAGGTTTGATTTATCAATTTAGTTTCGTGTTCGTATTTTATTTGTTTTAGCCGCCTAACATTAAATTCTATAGGGTTCTTTATTTTGTTTGTTTATTCTGCTCAATTAATCTTGTCATTCTCTGTGTCAATACATTAACTGCCTCAAATTGTATGCCTATATAAGACTTATTAAACCTTAAATTTTCAAGAAGTCACTTGTGGAATGAAGATGCAGCCAATTATGTCTAATTGAGAGGATGAATTATCTATTTTGTTCATTCATGAACATGTGATCTTATCAAGCTATGCTTTGTGGCGATCGAAATCATGACTTGTCTCCCACCTTCTCATCTATGTCTTGGGAGTGGCCTCAATATCATTCTTGTGATAATTTTGGTTCTTGATTATCATATACTCAGTGGGTCAAAATTCTTTATAATTTTGGTTTTGGAATGACATAATCTATGAGTCAAAGTTTTCGTGATAAACCTGTTTTAATCTTTCTGGGAGTTGTGTTTGAATTTGTTTTGTTTTGTTTTCAATTTGATGTAAGTTGCAAGAAAACATCAAAGATTCTTTCATTCGTTTGACTTTGCGAAAGAAAAAAAAAGTCTGTTTTGAGTTGTGCTTGACATATCAATTAAACTTTTGTTTTGTCTTTTTTTTTTTTTTAGCTTTTGGACTCTAAACGTTAAAGCCATTATATATATGCACTGTGTTTGCTTTGTTTCTAGTTTCCGCATCACAAATTGAAAATGTATAGATTGTGAGCAATCTGCACACCAACATCAATCTTTGCTTAATTTATCAATATAATTGTTTGTCTATTTGGTTTCTTTTGTCTTTCTTGGTTTATTTCTTTAATTCTTGTTTGTCTTCTTTTGTTTCTTGGTGCGTCACAAACATCAGAGTCTAGCAATCCCGTCTACTTTCTTTCTTATTTTCTGGTTTGAGTCTCGTTTCTTGTTTCATCTTACTGGTTCGTTTTAATTATTGTGCGCATTTCTGGAATGATTTAAAACGTTAAAGCCATTATATATATGCATTGCGTTTGCTTTGTTTCTAGTTTCCGCATCACAAATTGAAAACGTATAGATTGTGAGCAATCTGCACACCAACATCAATCTTTGCTTAATTTATCAATATAATTGTTTGTCTATTTGGTTTCTTTTGTCTTTCTTGGCTTGTTTCTTCAATTCTTGTTTGTCTTCTTTTGTTTCTTGGTGCGTCACAAACATCAGAGTCTTGCAATCCGGTCTGCTTTCTTTCTTATTCTCTGGTTTGAGTCTTGTTTCTTGTTTCATCTTGCTGGTTCGTTTTAATTATTGTGCTCGTTTATGCAATTATTTAAAACGAAAAGGAAAAGCTTGAGTGCGGAAAGGAAGTCTTGAGTGATAAACACGTGAGTGGAGTGAAATACGTGAGGGAGTGTGTGAGATTCTTTTTCTAACATTCTTTTCAAATTATCACAAGAATAATATTGACGCCACTCCCAAGACATAGATGAGAAGGTGGGAGATAAGTCATGATTTTGATCGCCACAAGCATAGCTGTGGGTGTCGTATCTTCATATACGGGCTTCGCATCGGTTGGTATCAGAGCTTTGGGCATTAATTCAGGCTTAATTTATCAATTTAGTTTCGTGTTCGTATTTTATTTATTTTAGCCGCATAACATTAAATTCTTGATGTGAACCTCGTATATAAAGATACGACACCCACGATCAAATTGAAACATAACCGCAAGAAAGATTAAAACAGGTTTATAATGAAAACTTTGACCCATTGATTATGTCATTCAAGAACCAAAATTATAAAGAATTTTGACCCATTGAATATATGATAATCAAGAACCAAAATTATAAGAAGAATGATATTGACACCACTCCCAAGACATAGATGAGAAGGTGGGAGATAAGTCATGGTTTCGATCGCCACAAGCATAGCTTAATAAGATCACATGTTCAACAATGAACAAAAGAGAAACAAATCTCTCAAACTTTATTTCATCATAAGCCACTGCTTAAAATTTAGGTTTAATAAGCCTTAAATAGCCATACAATCCTAAACGTTATTGGAAACTAAGTAAAATCCTATTTTTAATTGACTATGACTCTAACTTTGACTCTGACTCTGACTTTGACTTTGACTTTTCCTAAACACACTCATATTGGGCTATTTATTAACTCAGCCTCCTAATTAAAAAGCCTAATTAATTAAACTAAATTAAAACAATCCCATAATACAAATTAAGCCCAAATTAATTAAAACCTAATTAACTTCAGTTTGCTTCCAATTGTCTTCAATTAATGTTCAAAGCCTTCAAGATTAAGCACGATCGCCTTTAATTGCCTCGTTGTCCAATTGTATCTTTGTCTTCCATAATTGATATCTTGGTTTCCATCATTCCCGCTTTCCTCAAAACGATTTGTCCTCAAATCGTGATCCATCGTTATTGTTGTTCGAAGATGTGATTGAATACTGAAAATAATGTTAGAAAAAAAAATCTCACACACTCCTTCACGTGTTTCGCTCCACTCACGTGTTTATCACTCAAGACTTCCTTTCCACGCTCAAACGTTATTTTTTCTTTGTAAATCATTCCAGATTTGAACCACAAACAAAGTATTGATACGAATCTTGAAATTCTTGAAATTCAAGAATTCAAGAAACCTTAGAATGCAATTTCAAGAACCTTGATATTGTGAATTCTAGAACCCTAATTGATAAATCAATTCAAGAACTGAATAAGCAATAATTTCAAGAATTCAAGAATTCTAAAGTAATTGATGACATGCGGTCACTGAAATTACGGAAACAACATGAAACAATGATGGCGCACAA
>CM038010.1:745356-874963 GCA_021234005.1 Nephelium lappaceum | reverse complement strand
AGGAGGTTTTTGAATAAAACAAAGGAAAAGTGAGTTTATTGAAGCTCAGTGAGTGCACGTAATTTATAAACCAATATCATATACATTTATAAAATAGCTCCTTAAAAACATTAAAACTACATTTTATTTCAAAATTGCTTAACTTAAAATTTCATAAAAGTTCATGTTTAACGCAATAAAATCAATAAAATCTTACAATTGTTAAAAATAAAGGTGCATAAAATTTTCAATAAACTTAGTAAGCGATAACATTATACCACTAAATTCAATTATAAAATTTGCTTAGAAACATAAATATAAATCACATAGAATCGTTTACTTTTAAACTTAATTTTTCTTTTTAAAATGCACCAATGTTACCCCTTAAACTTACAACCACGAAAACATGGAGTCATGAGGCGATTTAGCCACAAACAACATCTGTGACACTTACAAAGACATCCAAACACCACGTGCGGAATATTACATCGCAATACGTAGTGCAAGACAACACCCACACACATAAAAGCCACTCTACGGACTCTTTCCCCCCAAAGTTAGTGACGCGATCCCTCCCATACTTTGCCATACACATGTGGGACGTACCGGTCGGGTCTATAAAACTTACAAAGATGGGTAAACAATTGACCTTTGAAACATTTTTACATATAATGTATTTGAAACCAAACACTTAAAATTTCAACTTCATTTCAATAGAACAACCATAAAACATCATTTTGATTTCCAAATAAGCTTGAAATTTTAAACTTCATTTCAAATACTTTATACTTATAAAATCATGAAAATTTCACTTTCTCATACCAAACCTGAAATCCAAACAAGTTCATATCAACTTTAACATGACAAATTCAACTTATAAAAGATTAAAACATTGAAACACATTCATTTTAGTAAAAACTAAGTTAAGCACTCACTTTTTCTTACCAATTCTCCTAGTGGCTCAATGGTCCTCTCCGGATCCGCTAGTCTCGCCTTCACCTACACATGATAAGCACACTTAGAATGTGCTCAATAGACAATGCAAAGATGCAACTAAGATGCACCTAATTATACACTAACTCTATAAATTCTCTCTACACTAGTAGCTTCTCCTTTTAATTTCTCTTTGATCCATGCTCCAAATTCCCAATTTCTTTGCATGAATCCTTCTTATATATACCAAGGAACGTCCCCATATGCTTCCTATCATAAATTGAAGTTTGGAACTCAAAATGGTCGTTTTAGACCCAGCAAACCTGAATGTAATGCACAACCCAAACCGTGAATGCTTTTGCTCCAATTCTTTCTCCCACACCCTTCTTATCTCCCAATGTGGTCACCCATAAAATTTTGTCGAATTCCGATATTGTTTGGATATCGAAACCTAAGAAAAACCTCATTCTTTCATCCGTTTTTAGGAGGCTTTTTCACATGTTGCATCCTAAAACTTAATTCTTTCTTTCCTAGTGTATACACACTCTAACCTACTCATACAATTCAATCAAACCCATAAAAGAAGCGGTATTCGATGACAACTCATAATAACTTTCCTAGGTGTCTTACAATGCATTATAATGGAATAGCTTCCAATGCAATTCTAACATTTCTACAAGTTTGTTTGTCACTTAACCAACCTCAAATTATGCTTAAAACACTTCCATTTCATTGGTTTCTCGTACCTCTCCATATGGCCTTACAAGCACTAACATACCCTAGGTTCATTTCTTTCAAGTTTTACACATTGGTTCTTGAGACATTTTGTCACACACTTAGTCTACATCTCATTCCATTGATTTCCAATCCAAATCAACTTAAAATCTATCTCATGCCAACACTAGTCCATCAATTTTAGTAGGTTTCCATTCTATCTATGACATGCTTTCAAGTCTCCCAAAGAATCATCTTTTAACATAGATAAAAATCCACCATCAAAACTAGCTTAAACATCATCAAAATAACCAACACAAACATACATTATCAAGCTCAAAAGTGAGTAAACTAACCTTAATTGACTTTATTTCTTACTTCAAATTTGATTTCCTAGCTTAGGGAGGCTTGATTGATTGATTAGGAGCCTAAAATTGCTTGAACTAACCTTGATCACTTCTCATCTTCTTTGGCCGAATGACACTTCTCTTCTCTCCTTCACGTTTTCTCTTGTTTCTCTTCTTTGGTTTTATGATGTTTTTGGCTTCCAAAATTGACTAAGTCTTGTTTTATACTTATAACAATTCCATCAATGACCATCTTGTCCTTTAAATAATTGCTTGTTGGTCCTTAACTTTTATTTATTCCATCTTGGCCCTTAATTGATTGTTTTGTCATCCTTAATCTCTTACTTATCTTACCTTGACCCCTATCTTGTAGTCTTATTTCAATTTAGTCCATAGGTCATACTAGCTTTTACAATTCCAATGACAATGACCAAATTACCCTTATATTAACTTAACCTACAAGTGAGGCTCACTCAATCATTACACTTTATGACACTTTCATTAGTCTCTTAGGGTCTTAAAATATCACTTAGGGTTGGTTACTATGGAAATCATTTGGAAATCATAAATAAGTATTAAGGGCTTACACACACCATGCGGCACGCCCCGTGCGCTCACAGCGGCTTGACATCCTTCCCGTGGGCCGAGCACACCATATCTGGGGCCAAAACGCACCACACATGCCCATGCGAGGTTTAGGGGTCCCATATGCCCCTCGCACCATGCGGCATGCCCCGTGTGCTTACAGCGGCTTTGCATCCTTTCCTAGGGCAGAGCACACCATATCTGGGGCCTAAACGCATCACACATGCCCGTGTGAGGCTTAGGGGTCCCGTACGCCCCTCGTGCCATGCGGCACGCCCCGTGTGCACAAAACAGCTTGGCATTCTTCCGAGGGCTGAGCACACCTCATTTGTGGCCCTAAACACACCAGACATGGTCGTGTGAGGTTTAGGGTCCTATACGCCCTTCGCACCATGCGGCACGCCCTGTGCGCTCACAATGGCTTGACATTTTTTCCGAGGGCCGAGCACACCATATCTGGGGCCTAAACACTGCCACAGACGCTCGTGTGAGGATTAGGGGTCCTATAGGACCCCAAACTTTCATTTTATGATTTACAGTGAATTTATGGATGAATAATAATATTTTCGGATAAATAGTGTCTTCGGATGAATAGTATCTAATGACTAGTAAAATTTTGAGACGGACCATGGAAAATTAAAAATATTTAAAATGATTATTAAGACCCAATAAAATTGAAACGAAGTAAAATGAGTCCTTTTGGATAGTTTCTGAAGGTTCTGAAAGTTACTCAATAAAAACACCCTTATGGATAGGATTGTAAATACTGTTGACCTAAACTCCGTTTGAATTTTTTTTTGAGGCCGTGGATTGTGTTCTAAGGGATCTAATTAGAGTATTAGAAAGTCAATTTCATGAATGAGTGATCATAGAATTAATTTGGAATTTATTTCGGAATGAATTGTATTAATTTTTAGCATTAAAGGTATAAATGAGATTTTATGATATTAAACCCATTCTAAAAGCACAATCCATGTGATTATTGATGGACCAATGGTGGAATAACACCTAATAATCATCTTTTGACTGAATTTGTGATTGAGATTAATTAAAATTGATTAAAGACAATTGAATGGATAATTATGGAAGTTTATTGGATCAATTTGAAATAAGTTTACATGACTTGGGCTAAGATAGAATAAACAAAAGTTAAGGGCCAAAAATCTAATTAATTAATGAGATGATGGTCATTATGGGAAAGTTATAAGTATAATATCACACTTAAGCAAATTGAAGAAGCAAAAAACGCCACAAAACACAAACAAAACACAAAACCGTGACATAAAAAGGGAGAAAGAGAGAGTGATTGGCCATGAAGGGAGCAAGGTGATTCAAGTTGTTTTTAATGCAATTTCCAAGTTCCAATCAAGTTTCCAAGCAAGCCCAAGCTAGAAGAACAAGCTCAGACCAAGATTGAGTTAAAAAGAGGTGAGTTCCACCATTTTTGAAGTTGTTTCAATGATGATTGTGGTGATATTTGTGTGGTGTTATGGTTGGATTTTTTTATGGGGTTTTTATGTATGATTGAAGTAGAGTTTTATGGGCTTTAAAGTAAGTGTAAATGAAATGGAAATGATTAAGTTTGATAGGTTAGGGGTTTGGTGGGAGAAGCTATAAAATTGAATGATGGTTGTTTAAATAAAATAAGTGTCTATCAAGTGTGATGGAAACCAAGGTAGCAATCTTGGAGGACAATAAGATAATTGGACAACAAGGCAATTAAAGGGAATTGGGCTTAATCTTGAAGGTTTTGGATGCTAATTGAAGGCAATTGGAGGCAAACTAAAGTTAATTGGGCTTTAAATAATTTGGGCTAAGTTTATTTTAATTGTAATGGGTTTTAAATTAAATTAGTTTATTTTAATGATGAAAACCAAGATAGCAATCTTGGAGGACAATGAGATAATTGGACAACAAGGCAATTAAAGGGAATTGGGCTTAATCTTGAAGGTTTTGGATGCTAATTGAAGGCAATTGGAGGCAAACTGAAGTTAATTGGGCTTTAAATAATTTGGGCTAAGTTTATTTTAATTGTAATGGGTTTTAAATTAAATTAGTTTATTTTATTTTAACTAATGTTATTTGGGCTGGAACATTTAATTTAATTTAAGCCCATAGATGTATTTAGTTGAGCCCAGTTGTTAGGGGGCTAGGGTTTATGCTAAGTTTTCTTTCTTTACCTATAAAAAGATTGTAAACCCTAAGCAAAAAGAAGGATGAATAAAAAAAATACAACAAATTATGTTTAATTGAGAGATTTGTTTCTCTTTTGTTCATTGTTGAACATGTGATCTTATCAAGCTATGCTTGTGGCGATCGAAATCATGACTTATCTCCCACTTTCTCATCTATGTCTTGGGAGTGGCGTCAATATCCTTCTTGCGATAAATTTGGTTCTTGATTATCATATATTTAATGGGTCAAAATTCTTTATAATTTTGGTTCTTGAATGACATAATCAATGGGTCAAAGTTTTCTTTATAAATCTGTTTTAATCTTTCTTGGGGTTGTGTTTCAATTTGATTGTGGGTGTCGTATTGGTATATGGGGTTCGCATCAGTTGGTATCAGAGCTTTGGCTATTATTAAATCAGGTTTGATATATATTTAAAAAAAAAAAAAATCAGATTTATTCTTCTTGCTTTGCATAATATCATTGTTTGTTTCGTCATTTTATTTCTCTTGTTGTTCCTTGTTGTTCATATCACTATTTGTTTTGTTTTTCTTGTCTTCATTTTTTTTTTTTTCGTGAGATACCAATAATCTTCATTGTGGATGAATTCTAGTGAAAAAAAAAAAAAGTTCAAGAAAAAAAAAGAAAAAAAAAAAGAGAGAAAAGAAACGAACGAGAAAACAAAAAGGGAAAAATATATATATATATATATATATATCTTAGGTAGAGAGATAGAAATTTTATCTCTTTACTCTGTTGTTCTTGCCATTAAAGAAATAAAATTTATCTCATTCCTTTTTTTTGGTTCTTGCCATAAAAGGAATAAATTTTATTCTTTTCCTATTTTACCTAAGTTAAGGGTAAGTTAAGGGAATATATTTTATTTCCTTTTTATTTTTTTGCTCTTGCTTAAAATAAAAGAAATAAAAACTTATTTCCTTCCTATTTTGTTTTCTACTCAAGGAAACAAATTCAAATTCCTTCCATTATTATTTCCTTGAAATCCCTTATTTCCTTTGTTTTTCAGTTTGACTATATTTAATATACTTCTTTTCCTTCATTGTTTACTGAATTTCTTCATTGTTCCATCATTAGAAATCTCAAAGCTCCGAGTGTTGAGTGAAACACGTGAGGGAGTGTGTGAGATTCTTTTTCTAACATTCTTTTCAGGTTTCAATCCCATCTTCTAACAACAATGATGATGGATCACGATTTGAGGACAAATCGTTTTGAGGAAAGAGGGAATGATGGAAACCAAGGTAGCAATCTTGGAGGACAATGAGATAATTGGACAACGAGGCAATTAAAGGGAATTGGGCTTAATCTTGAAGGTTTTGGATGCTAATTGAAGGCAATTGGAGGCAACTGAAGTTAATTGGGCCTTAAATAATTTGGGCTAAGTTTATTTTAATTGTAATGGGTTTTAAATTAAATTAGTTTATTTTATTTTAACTAATGTTATTTGGGCTGGAACATTTAATTTAATTTAAGCCCATAGATGTGTTTAGCTGAGCCCAGTTGTTAGGGGGCTAGGGTTTTATGTTAAGTTTTCTTTCTTTGCCTATAAAAAAGTTGTAAACCCTAAGCAAAAAGGAGGATGAATAAAAAAAATACAGCCAATTATGTTTAATTGAGAGATTTGTTTCTCTTTTGTTCATTGTTGAACATATGATCTTATCAAGCTATGCTTGATGCGAACCCCGTATACCAATACGACACCCACAATCAAATTGAAACACAACCCCAAGAAAGATTAAAACAAATTTATAAAGAAAACTTTGACCCATTGAATATATGATAATCAAGAACCAAATTTATCGCAAGAAGGATATTGACGCCACTCCTAAGACATAGATGAGAAAGTGGGAGATAAGTCATGATTTCGATCGCCACAAGCATAGCTTGATAAGATCACATGTTCAACAATGAACAAAAGAGAAACAAATCTCTCAATTAAACATAATTGGTTGTATTTTTTTTATTCATCCTCCTTTTTGCTTAGGGTTTACAACCTTTTTATAGGCAAAGAAAGAAAACTTAGCATAAAACCCTAGCCCCCTAACAACTGGGCTCAACTAAACACATCTGTAGGCTTAAATTAAATTAAATGTTCCAGCCCAAATAACATTACTTAAAATAAAATAAACTAATTTAATTTAAAACCCATTACAATTAAAATAAACTTAGCCCAAATTATTTAAAGCCCAATTAACTTCAGTTTGCCTCCAATTGCCTTCAATTAGCATCCAAAACCTTCAAGATTAAGCCCAATTCCCTTTAATTGCCTCATTGTCCAATTATCTCATTGTCCTCCAAGATTGCTACCTTGGTTTGAATCAATGCTTGTGGCGATCGAAACAATGACTTATCTCCCACTTTCTCATCTATGTCTTGGGAGTGGCGTCAATATCCTTCTTGTGATAATTTTGGTTCTTGATTATCATATATTCAATGGGTCAACATTCTTTATAATTTTGGTTCTTGAATGACATAATCAATGGGTCAAAGTTTTCTTTATAAATCTGTTTTAATCTTTCTTGGGGTTGTGTTTCAATTTGATTGTGGGTATCGTATTGGTATACGGGGTTCGCATCAAAGTGTTTGGTAAAATGCCTAAGTGAAGAAAAATGCAAAAATTGAATGAAATGAGTTGTTTATGTGTTAGACCATGTAAGACCCTAATGAGAGAAATATGAAACTAATGTTATTTGATGTCATTAAGTATGGTTTTATGTTAGAATTTTGATAAGGAAACCTAAGATATACTACTAAAAACATTAGAAATTCATTTAGACAATTTGTAGTTTATAGCCTTAGGTGAAGGGTATTGATGGAAATCATGAAATATGACCTCATTTATGTGTTTATATGCATTAAGTGAGTATGTATGAGTATGTATGACATTAGGGAAAAGAGAATTAAGATTTAGGATGGAAAAATGTGAAAATTGCATTGAAAAAGTGATAAAAAAAGGAGGTTTTTCCTAGTTTTTGCCACCCGTTTGTTAGAAATTTTCAGAACCGTTTTACGGGTGATCTAAATGCGAGTTAGGGAGATAAATGGAGCAAAAATGAGGTCAAGAGCAGCCCTAGAATGGGCTGTGAACAGTACTCGGCCAAGAGGGGTCCCAAAAATTTGACTTTTCGTTTCGGGCTCCAGAAAATTATTTCGGGCATATGGGGATGTTCCTAGGTGTATATAAGTAAGGCCCATGCAAAGAAAATGAAGTTTTAAAGCTTTGATTAAGTTGAAACCGAGTTGGGAAGTATGTTGGTAAAATAGTTTTTAAGTGAATTAATTGAGTTCTAAGCTATGTGATGAGTTTTGTATGGTTAAATTTAACCTATTCTAAGCTAAAATGTGGTATGTAGGTGAAAGGCAAGTAAGTGGAACGAGCGAAGGGCATTTGGAGTCCTAATATCAAGTTTGAGTAAGGTGAGTGTTATACTTTAGTTTGAAGCATTTGAAATGAAATTTGAAAGTTACAAGAAGAATTTCTATTATGAGTGCACAATAAATTTTATATATAAGTTTACACTTATTTGAAGTATTTAACCAATTCATAAAGTATGTTGCCATTTGGAAATTGAAATGAGCATCATGAATTATAAGACATTTTGTATGAAAAAAATTAATATTTATGATCTTATAAGTATAAGTTGCTTGGGAAAGTTGTGTTCAATTTGAGTCATTTAAATCTTTTATAGTATGATTGTCCTTTTTGGAATTTTAAACAAGCATTTTATTAATGTTATGTTTTGTAAGAAAGGTTTGATAATTATGAATTTATAAGTATGATTTTTATTTATAAATGAATATTTTGATTATTTGACATTTGGTATGGAAAGTTATTATTTATGATTTTATAAATATGAGTTTGTATGAAATAAAATTTAAGTTTTACGTTTTAAGTTTTAAATCTCTTTTATAAATGAAGCTATGTTTTATGTCATGCAAAAGTAAATCTATTTTTTTTTTATTTCACTATACGTGATTTTAAGTGTTAGTACTTTATAAGTTTTCAAGTTATATGTTTATATGAGATTTATGCAATTATGAAATTTCATGAATTCTTTATGTATACTTACATGTTTTATATGAAGTTTTATTAGCTATTTATATATTTATTAAATTTTGAATTTCATATGAAGTTTTAAGTGTATATATAAGGTTTTATATATATGGTTAAATTCAAAATGATATTTTTGCTTTTGCACTAAGTAAAGAAAATAAAATAAATTGTCAAATGCCATAAGTATACCCACCCTTATAAGTAAGTTTCAGACCTGGCCAGTATATCCCACATTAGTATGACAAGTCCTAGGAGGGGATGCGTCACTAACTCGAGGGGAAAATTGAGTCTGTCGCATCGCCTCTACTTTTGTGGGATATTATCTCATGTTATGGATAGTGATGTAATATTCCGCACATAACTACATGATGTTTTTGTAAGTAAGTAAGTGTCACGGTTGGTGTCTATTAAAAGCACCACGTGACTCCACATCGGTTAGCATATTATAGCTATTGCGTGGTTGTAAGTATTATAGGGTACAAATTGTGCTTTTCGAAAATTAAGTGAGTATTTAAAATATTGAAAGAAAGGAAAGATGTTTTATATGTTTTAGTTTATGTTTTAAGATGAAATGAAATGAAGTTTTGAGAAAATCTAAAAAATGGAAATTCATCTTATGTATTTTATTATCCATAAGTTTGCTACGAAGTTTTATGAATATATATAAGTTTTATGGAATTTCCATTTTAAGCTATATATGGAAAGGGAATCGATCTTTTATATGTTTTATGAGCTTCAATATATATAGAGTTTTATGCATGTATAATTTCATATTGATACTTAATATGTAAGGTTTATGTATGAATAAATTTAAAGGTTATTCAAAGTTATAAGTTTTCTATGAATTTTACGCCAATATGAGTTGTAGTTTCCATATGTACGCTTGGCAATTTAAATAAGATTTGTATTTTTAAACCTCAAATTAAATGAAGTTTTTTTATATATATATGAAATTTTAGGCATGTATGGGTTTAAGTTGATATGCAATTTATAAGTCCCATATTAACTTTTGTGTACTTATGCTATTATAATTTTCATACGTATGCTAGGGGGATTTAAATAAAAATTTATGTTTAAGAGAATTTTAAGTTATAAGAGATTTTTAGATATGTATAAGTTTTATGTACATTTTGATGTCTTTATGAGTTTTATAGTTTTATAAGCTATGTGTAAGGTTTTATGCACCTATGTATTTTATGGATTTAACACTCACACGTTATAACAAAATAAGTTTGAAATTTATGAGAAATTTTAAGAAACGGAAATGTATTATGAAAAGTGTTTTAAGGAGATATTTTGTAAGAAATAAAATATTTTAAGTTAAAAAGAAAAACTTGCACTCACTGAGCTCCCATAGCTCATCATTTTTTGTTTTTATGTTAAAAACCTCTTTAGGTACGGAAGTGGGTGACCAAGACGGAGAGGCTCCTCCAAAAAAGTAAGTGGGCGATGACGCGAAAATTGTATCATTTTAATTTTTCATATTATGTATTTAAAAAAGATCTTATGTAACTGCATATTTAATAGATACATGAATGGTCCAGAATTTATTCGTGGTATGAAAAATTATAAGTGTCAAACTATGGTATGGAATTATGAAGTATTTGATTTATGATTTTATGTTTTGATTATTAACAAAATGGAAATTTGATTTATGCCATTACAAGTATGTTTGTGGAAGAAGTTGGGTTGGAAAACGATAATAATTGGAAGTGTATTTCCATTGCAGATTATTTTTAGCTAAGTTAAAAATGCAGCCGTCATACTACTAGATTTTTGTTTTATGAAATGACTTGGTTTTCTTTAAGTTGAAAAAAATAAAAAATCTAACACATTTTGGTTTTGTAAAGTAAGAAAAAGAGTTTAAGGGTTCGCTCCGCGAATTTCTCTTGACCCATCCATCTCGTAGGGTTAGGAGGGATCTGTTGGAGTGTCAAACAGGGCCCTCCGGACATAAGTATGATATGATTCGAATTGAGTCCTGTTAGGTCCTGTACGCCCCTCACACCATGCGGCATGCCCTGTGCGCTCACAGTGGCTTGGCATTCTTCCCAAGGGCCGAGCACACCATATCTGGAGCCTAAACGCACCAGACACGCCCGTGTGAGGTTTAGCGGTCCTGTACACCCATTGCACCATACGGCATGCCCCGTGTGCTTAAAGGGAAAAAAAAAAATCTATTTTAATTCGAATGCGGAAACGTGGATTTTAAAAATTTTCAAACAAAACATGTCCAATCGACGCTAGTAATAACGATTCAATAATTAAATTAATAAGATCAAATCTTACCTTGCATGAAGATTGAATTGATCCCTTTTGATTCACAGATTCTTCACCACCTGATCTTCCTTGTTATGACTCTTCACAAAAGAAACTGTGTGTGTGGGCACAATCTTTTTGAATATCCTTTTGAAGTATATGGTTATTTGATGATTTTTAATCAATGAAATTTTTTTGTTCAAGTAGCCAAAAATTCTCTCTACCACAACTTTTCTTACCAATCATAAAAACATCTTTTTATATTGGCAAACTAGGGTTCTTCAATTTTAACAAGGAATTTAAATTCCTATTCAAATTGAAAGACTTAATTCCTATCCAACATGAAATCAAATTCCTTATTGGATTAGAATTTTGTTCTTTTAATTTAATATGGAATCTAATTCCTATTAAATTAAAACTCTTTTAATATAATTTTAATATGGAATCTGATTCCAATTAAAATTATTATTTCCATTAATTATTTAAATGATTTTCATTAAATTAAATGATTCTAAATCATAATTAATTTAATTATATCATTTAGAATTGAACCCATGACCTCTACAAATAATTAAATAATTAGTCATTAATTAAATAATTACAAATATTTAAATAATCAAATTATTTAAATAATTTGTGAACGTGTCCATAAATTTATATGTACACTTATAATTGGACAATCCAATTATATTCTTCAATTTGTTTCTTTATGTGGTTGTGAGCTAGAAAGGGGACCAAATGGACCTACAATTTGAGCTTTAATAATATCGGAATCATTAATTAAACTCTTTAATTAATAATTTACTATTATTAACCTTAGAGTTACTCCACTAAAAACTTAAGGTTGCACTCTCAAAATTGTAGTTGTTTTACACAATCTGAATTTTCGGTGTCTATCGATTTAATCATTTCATATGATTCGATCCTCCACGAATAGTTCATAATTAGAACTAGATTAATAAAATCTGTTATACCTCTTTAATTATATCTTGTTCCATTAAGTACCATTGACTCTCTAATAAACAATATATCCATAACAACTTATGAATTTATCTTTTCGTTTACTCGTAAACAGAAAGTCGAACGCTCTTATTGTTCAAGACCTGAATCAACACTTAAGGGAACTACTCATCTACTTCTTGCAAGAAGGAGTGGATTCCACTATTATGTAGAATGTTCTCAACCACTTATTAAATCACATCTCCAAAATACGAAGCTTATTGACCGTAAATCTATAACAGTCTCACCTATGTAAATCAAAAGATATGACCCAACAAATAGGAGTCCATTAAACAATCAGGATTAAGATCAATCCATATATGATCATCTAGTCGATAAATAAGAATTCCTTTGTTTAACGGATATTAATAAAAAATTCATTTTATCGTGGTCCAGTCCTATATAATCTCTATTATATAAGTGCCTCAATTTTCATATCACCATATGAACAATCCCGGATAAGATCATCGTATCAAATACGAAATGGACTGCAACTGTAGATTTACCACAAACAAAGTACCTAACTTTATTTGTTTTCTACGGACTCTTTAGATTACTAATCTCAAACTAAATCCTCTTGTATATAACACTTACATACTTAATTTGAGACTACATAAGTAATCATGGATGTTACTTGATATTCGTATGAAGCAAACATTTCATAAATGCACATTAATTTGAATAAAATAAATTTTATTTATTTATTATTTATTTAAATGTTTACAACTTACAAGCTCTTAGAGTATAAACCCTAACAATCTCCCACTTGCCTTAGAGCAAATAAGACATATCTTGTAATTCTAGACCCTCTAGATGACCGTCAAACACTTTAGCCATTAAGGTCTTTGTAAATGGATCAGCATGGTTGTCTTGTGAAACTATTTTCATCACCGACACATCTCCTCTATACTATAGCCCCATCACTTACGATGAATTCTGACCCAGATGTGGATTTTTTTAAATCCTTATACGATTGAAAATCAGAATCTGTTTATCCTGTTGGAATCAAATTCTCACCAGAATATACTAGCATATAGTTTTTCGTTCTCCGAAGATACTTGAGAATACATTTACTGCCACCCAATGACCAAATCTTAGGTTAGATTGATAACGATTGACTACTCCTACTGAATAGCATATGTCAGGTCTCGTGCATAGCATAGCATACATAAGACTACCTACTGCAGAGGCATAAAGAATTCGTCTCATATCCTCAACTTCTTGAGGTGTTTGAGGACATTGTTCCTTAGACAATTGAACTCAATGTCGAGAAGGTAAATAACCTTTCTTGAAATTCTGCATCGAATAACGTACAAGGATCTTATCAATGTATAATGCTTGAGACAATGCTAACAGTTTGTTCTTACGATCTCGTATGATTTGGACCCTAAGAACATAACTAGTCTCTTCCAAATCTTTCATTTGGAATTGGTTAGCAAACCAGTTCTTTACATCAGATAATGCTCCTACATCATTCCCAATGAGTAGAATATCATCGACGTAAAGTACGAGGAAAACCACTTTCTTAACGATAATACGCTTGTATACACAAGGTTCATCGACATTTTGCTCAAAACCATAAGACTTGATCGAAGTATCAAATCTAATGTTCCAAGATCGATAAGGTTGCTTAAGTCCATAAATAGACCTTTGCAACTTGCAAACCTTTTGCTGTTGACCTTGGATCACGAATCCCTCTGGTTGCACCATATAAATGCTTTCATCAAGATTGTCATTCAAGAACGCAGTCTTGACTTCCATTTGCCATATCTCATAATCGAGACATACAGCTATGGATAGAAGAATACGAATGGACTTAAGCATGGCTACTGGTGAGAAAGTTTCTTCATAGTCAACTCCCTCTTTTTGAGTATAACCTTTTGCCACTAGCCTAACTTTGAAGGTCTCCACCTTCTCGTCCACTCCTCTCTTCCTCTTGTAGATCCATTTGCAACCTATGGGTTTTACCCCATCTGGTTGACCCATAAGTTCCCAGACTGAGTTTGAGTACATGGACTCTATCTCGAGATTCATAGCTTTAAGCCATTCTTCCTTATCAGAATCTTCCATTGCATCATGATATGTCAATGGATCATCTACATACTCATATGAGATAGCAATCTGTGTCTCTTCGATTTTTCTGTAGTGAATTGGTGGTCTAATAATCCTTCCACTACGACGAGGTGGTAGATGATTCTGATGGAAGTCTGTCTGACGATCAGACGTGGTTTTAACTATGTTATTATCAACAACTATTGTTGATTGGATATTGGTCGAACCAGGTAATAACTCCTCGAGTACAATCTTACTTCGAGATTTATGTTCTTTTATGTAATTATCTTCAAGAAACATAGCATTTATCGATACAATCACTTTGTTATCTTGAGGATCATAAAAGAATCCGTCTCTAGTTTCTCTGGAGTAGCCTACAAATAGGCAAACTTTTGAACGTGGTTCCAGCTTTCCAGTCTTATTTTTCAGTAAATGTGCGGGACACCCCCATATGCGAAAATGTTGCAAACTAGCTTTGCGACTATTCCACAATTCTAAAAGTGTTTTAGGAATAGACTTCGAAGGAACTACATTCAAGATATATACTGTAGTTTGCAATGCATATCCCCAGAAAGAACCATTTAAAGATGAGAAACTAATTATAGATCTCATCATATCCTGCAGGGTACGATTTCTCCTTTCTGCAACACCATTTTACTGCAGTGTTTCAGGAGCCGTGAGTTGGGATAAAATCCCATTCTCAATCAAGTAATCCTTGAACTCTGTATCAAGGTACTCTCCTCCACGATTTGATCGTAGAGCTTTCAATGTTTTATCTAATTGATTTTCAACTTCAGTTTTAAACTCTTTGATCTTTTCAAAAGTTTCAGACTTTCGTTGCATTAGATAAACATACCCATATCTAGAATAATCATCAATGAATGTGACGAAATATTCATAACCACCTCTAGCTTTAACATTCATTGGACCACAAACATCCGAATGTATAAGCTCTAGCGGTTCTTTGGCTCTATAACCTTTTGTCTTAAAAGGTCTCTTAGTCATTTTATCTTCTAAACAGGATATACAAATAGGTAAAGTGCCGATCTTTAACTCACTTAAAGTTCCGCTTTTTACTAGTCTATTTATTCTGTCAAGATTAATATGTCCAAGTCTTAGATGCCAAATATAGGTATCATCATTAGGAGAAATTTTTTGTCTCTTTGCTTTAGATTTTTCAACTTTAAACAATTCAGCATTGAGTAGTGAATTACGTGTTAACGATCTTAACATATAAATGTTGTTTTCTAATATTCTAGAACAAATATTCAAACCATTTCTAGAAATAATAACATCTTTATTACTAAAAGAAATTGAATAATTATGTTCCATTAATCTAGAAACTGAAATCAAATTTCTTCTAAAATTCGGAATATAATAAACATTGTTCAAAACAATAAAACAACTATTTGAAAATTGAAGTCTAACTTCTCACACTGCTCTAGTTGAAACGATATCCCCAGTGTCAACTCGCATGGTAAACTCACCCTCATCAAACGCCCTCTAAGAATCAATCAACTGTAAAGAAAAACAAACATGATTAGTGGCTCCTGAATCAATTATCCAGGTAAATAACTCATTCTCCACTAAACAAGATTCAATGACAAATAAATCATATTTACCTTTCATTTTCTTTTTGTTCTTGAGCTCTTCGAGGTACTTTGGACAGTTCCTCTCCCAATGACTTCCTGTTAGGTCATTAATTATCATTATTTTATACCTATTTTACCTATTATTTATGTTGTGTTTTTGAGTAAAATTGGTGCTTTTAATTTGTTCGTGTTTTTATGTGTAATCTTAGGTTTGGAGAAGAATAGAATAGAATTGGTGGGTTTTCATAATTAATTGCGGCACAAAGAAATCAGAAATCTGGACTGAAGAAGTGCGAAAATCAAGAATCAAAATAGGGGTTAAATCATAAATATTCAGAGTTTTTTGGGTTTAAATGAAAAATGGAAGAAGCGGAGGACCTGACTGCAATTTGCCAATCTACAACATGTAAAACATGCAGAAAGGATGTCGTTTTAGCGCTCCTACTCAAGTGTGGATCTGGTGTGGTTGAGTACACAAAAGCGCGCTTGAAGAGGATGCTGATTGGTCTAGTGCGTGGATTCGGGTCGGGTCGCAAGGATCCGCGTGTTTTTGAAGTGGTGCCGTTTCGGATGCGGGTTGCGTGGATCCGGTTCGGGTCAGGCAGGTCAGATCCGTGTGTTTTTTATGCTTCTCTCTTTTGTCGTCGTTCCGGGTAGGGTTTTGACCCGCACGCACATCCATGGGTCGCAAAGCAGATCCGCGTGTTTATGAGTTTCTTAGCCACCGAGAAACCTAATTTTGGCATACCTAAGCACTCTATAAATATATGTTTTTCACCATTCAGTCAGACAGACAGCAGAGGAAGAGAGATCAGAGGCTTAGGGCGGCAGCAGCTATTCCTTGGGTTTATTCTTCTCTATTTATTTTATTTTTATATTTTCTTTTAAAACCATGTGTAGCTAATTTAATTATTAGTTTGGGCTAATTTGAAGCCCTAGACATGAATTCAATCTATTATTATTTTTAATGAAGTATTTTATTTTTGCATGATAAAATTAATTGTCTCCGTTTAAATTGTATCCTATTATTTTGTTTCTTTGATTGACCATCTTAGGAGCATATTTTTAGGATTGTGTTGTAGGAATATAAACTGCACAACATACAGAAATATTCTTAATTTGCAACAATCAATTGATTACGAACCAATTGAGAGACATTAATTCATAAATACTTGGGATAGACATCATGTTCTAGGATTTGTGTGACATTCATATTCTTTTAATGCTTAATGGATTCTTGTTATTTAATCTGAGTATACATCATGCTAGGTTATAATTAGGAATACACGCATCTACGTAGACATCATGCGATTTGCATATTATCTAAGGAAGAATCGATATGACATGAGTTAATCATACCTTGTTGTGAATGTCTTTATCATGCATTAATATTATTATGCTTCATTTATTTATTTATAGAGTGAATGATTGTTTAGTGGTGGATAAGATGTCCTAGATAAGTTTTTCTTTTATCGATTGTCTTATTAAATTTTGTTTTCTTATTGCAATTAGATTTCAACCCAATTTTGAAAATCTTTTTCATTTAATTTAATTGTTTAAATAAACTTGAAATTTAAAAAAAGATAATAACTTCTCGTGGGATTGACCCTTGCTTGTCTACTATACTCGATAACGATTTGTGCACTTGCAAGGTTTTAATAAATTTGGTTTATTGAAAAATTTACCAACACTTTCCATATCACAATGAAAACATTTTCCTTTGGGTTGGGAAGTCTTAGAGCTCTTTTGTCTCTTCTTTTGGGTAGTTTGCTTCTTAGGCTTTGCCTTAGCCTTACTGGTGGTCCTTTTCCTCTTTTTCTTATTAAAGGTAGAAGTTTCAGCAACATTTGCTTCACCAGACTTAATCTTGTCTTTATTCATGGACTCATAAGCTGTGAGTTCATTGAGCAATTGAGTAATATTATACTGCAGCTTGTTCATAACATAATTGCTCTTGAACTGCATAAAACTCTTTGGGAGAGTTTGCAGTATCATGCTCACTTGGCTAGGCTCATCAATCAACCCACCATGAGTTTCAACTGTATTAAAATAGGTCATCATGTTCAAGACATGCTCTCAAACTGATGTTCTTTCTTTCATCTTAACAGTCATAGCAGCACAAACAGCTTCATGTCACTGCTGCTCAAAAGGTTGCCCAAACATCCCTTGTAATGACTTCATCATCTGAGATGCTATAGTCATTACCTCATGCTTCTTAGCAAGCACGTCGGACATTCCTGCTAACAGATAGCAACGGGCCTTTTCATCAGCCTTAACCCAATTTTGGTAAGTTTCGCGTACATTACGCGTAGCATTTGCAGGTGGCACAGGAAGACACTCATTCGTCAGGACAAATTTTAAATCCTCACAAACCAGAATGACGTTCATATTATTTTTCCATTTAACATAGTTATCATCATTCAGTTTATCATTGGCCAGTATGTTAATTAAAGGTGACGACATTGCTGAAATAAATAAACAAAATATTTATTCAAAATTGCTTCATATGAATATCATAAGTTTTAGCATAAAATTAAACATGAAGCATGATACATAAATAATGAATCAGAAATACACTAAAAAGAATTACTATGCCACGATAATCTAACATGCCACAAATAAATGCCACCTTAGAGTAGGTCAAATATTTATATGCTAGATTGAGAAAATCTCAGTCGAATAATATAATAGAATAACACTTATTCCTATATTATCTGACTACCGCTTATTTTGGTCAAGGAATAAACTAACTAATTAATTTATTCCTTTGTGAGTGTAACCCATCATTTCAGATCTCTCGGACTTAACTTGAGAATTGCCAGCCTTAGGGTAGGTCAATCCCAAAATACATCTAGAAATCCTATTCGTTAGAAAGTCAACCTTGATATTGACCCAAATGAACACCACCCTTAGGGGGACGAAAACAAAGCCATCTTGAGGCGCCATTCAAATCTCACGGTGTTGAACTAACGATGGAGACCGTGGGATATATTGTCATATATCCCTCTCCTACTCACTATTTTAGGATTAGGGTTTTCTATTTAATATTCCTAGTCATCATCTTAGATTATTAACAGCTAACAAGTATAATCTAAGTTACTAGGAATCAATATATTATTAGAATCATCATCCTATTAACACCTAATAAATTACCAGATTTTTAACTCTTAAAAATCTAATTTATTATGAAAGATTTAATCTATATAATCTAAACTCTTTAATTATGAAGATTAGATTTAATGTGGGATTACCCAATTTTTACTCTTAAAATTTAATCCACATTATAACTACCAATTATTTGAAATATATTTATTTTAATCACATTAAAACTATTTATATATTTCTAATTTGTGAACCTAGGATTTTCAACTAAAATCCTAACAAATTATAAAATTGGTATTTAATGTATTAGTATCTCTATTTTAACTAATAAACTATTTAATAGAAAAAATAAATAATAATACATGTATGTATGTCATGTTATAATGCAACAAGTAGACACTTTCTATTCTATATGACATATTTTATGCATGATCATGTTATCAACAAATTATTCAATCATCACATGATAAACAATTAAAATAAATAACATGTGATTGACCGGGTTCTTTGGCTTTAACAACCTAAATTTAATTTTAATTATTACAAAAAATTAACCAAGACATTCATTGACCTTCACTTGTAATCTTCAAGAACTTCATGGTCTTCAAGGTCTTGATGTGCTCTCTTGGGCTCATAATTAAATCCAATTTAATTATTAAGAATCTCCATCAAATGGATTGGCTAGAGCCCATTTTATGATTTTAAGGGCCCAAGTAAAATTATCCAAACGATTGCCAAGTGTTGCACGCTCCTGATTCTCATCAAGCACCACGTTTGTGTTGCAAACAATTACACCAAATTGATGCACTAAACAATTTGCAACAAACTGTTGCAATCATGCAACCCATGCGCCACTTGGACGCATTCCAAGATCAAACAAAAACACACCAAAATTGGGTGTTTTTGTGTGCACCAAGTGTGGTGCCACCTGTGCACAACTTTTGTGCACAGGTTTGCATCACACTGCCGTGTGCAACATGTGCACCCAGTGCACATGTTGATCTGGTTGCACCTACACGCGGAAACTGGATGCAGCTGATTGCGCCGTTCGCACACTGTTTGAGCGCACCAAATCCAGCCATTTGAGCGCACCTGTCCATGTGCATTGCTGTCCAGCCGAACAAGAGCATGTTTGAACATCTAATGCACACACAGTGCACACTTGGTTCCACAATCGTGTAGAAAACTGGTTCCAGTCATCTGGCCGCATACGCTACTGGTTCAAAACCAGTCCGCACAATCGCAATTGCCTAGTTATTCGCACAACCCATTGCACAGCCACAACTTGCATGAATTTCAGCCGTTTTGATATCAATCTTCGCATTTAAATCTTCGACAAAAATAAAATCCTAAATCTATGATTACAACGAAAATTAAATCGCCATAAACGATTTACAAATTATTCAAATTAAATTAGCCAAAGAACCATACAATTAACGATCAATCCATGCAAACTCAATTCATCAAACATGAATATATATCAAGCAATAATTTGTGACTACTCTATGACATACAAAGAATCAATAATCAAAAGGAAATTCAATAATTATTGAATCAATTATTAAACTAGCGAAACGGGGCTCTGATACCAATTGAAGGAAAAAAAAAAATCGATTTTAATTCGAATGCGGAAACATGGATTTTAAAAATTTTCAAACAAAACATGTCCGATCGATGCTAATAATAACGATTGAATAATTAAATTAATAAGATCGATACCTTGCATGAAGATTGAATTGATCCTTTTTTATTCGCAGATTTTTCACCACCTGATCTTCCTTGTTATGACTCTTCACAAAAGAAACTGTGTGTGTGGACACAATCTTTTTGAAGATCCTTTTGAAGTAGATGGTTATTTGGTGATTTTTAATCAATGAAAATTTTTTGTTCAAGTAGCCAAAAATTCTCTCTACCACCACTTTTCTTACCGATCATAAAAACATCTTTTTATATTGGCAAACTAGGATTCTTCAATTTTAACAAGGAATTTAAATTCCTATTCAAATTGAAAAAGACTTAATTCCTATCCAACATGGAATCAAATTCCTTATTGGATTAGAATTTTGTTCTTTTAATTTAATATGAAATCTAATTCCTATTAAATTAAAACTCTTTTAATATAATTTTAATATGGAATCTAATTCCAATTAAAATTATTATTTCCATTAATTATTTAAATGATTTTTCATTAAATTAAATGATTCTAAATCATAATTAATTTAATTATATCATTTAGAATTGAACTCATGACCTCTACAAATAATTAAATACTTAACCATTAACTAAATAATTACAAATATTTAAATAATCAAATTATTTAAATAATTTGTGAACGTGTCCATAAATTTATATGTACACTTATAATTGGACAATCCAATTATATTCTTCAATTTGTTTCTTTATGTGGTTGTGAGCTAGCAAGGGGACCAAATGAACCTACAATTTGAGCTCCAATAATATCGAAATCATTAATTAAACTCTTTAATTAATAATTCACTATTATTAACCTTAGAGTTACTCCACTAAAAACTTAAGGTTGCACTTTCAAAATTGTAGATGTTTTACACAATTTGAATTTTTAATGTCAATCGATTTAATCATTTCATATGATTCGATCTTCCATGAGTAGTTCATAATTAGAATTAGGTTAATAAAATCCATTATACCTCTCTAATTATATCTTGTTCCATTAAGTACCATTGATTCTCTAATGAACAATATATTCATAACAACTTATGAATTTATCTTTCCATTTACTCGTAAACAGAAGTTGAGCGTTCTTATTGTTCAAGACCTGAATCAACATTTAAGGGCACAAACCCTAACAGCGCTCACAATGGCTTGGCATTCTTCCCGAGGGCCGAGCACAGCTCATCTGCGGCCTAAACATACCACACATGCCCATGTGAGGTTTAGGTGTCCTGTAAGCCCCGTGCACTCGCAGCAGCTTGGCATTTTTTCTGATGGCCGAACACGCCATATCTGAGGCCTAAACGCTCCAGACACACCCGTGTGAGGTTTAGGTGTCCTGTACGCCTAGTGCATGATGGAAACCAAGGTAGCAATCTTGGAGGACAATAAGATAATTGGACAACGAGGCAATTAAAGGGAATTGGGCTTAATCTTGAAGGTTTTGGATGCTAATTGAAGGCAATTGGAGGCAAACTGAAGTTAATTGAGCTTTAAATAATTTTGGCTAAGTTTATTTTAATTGTAATGGGTTTTAAATTAAATTAGTTTATTTTATTTTAACTAATGTTATTTGGGCTGGAACATTTAATTTAATTTAAGCCCATAGATGTGTTTAGTTGAGCCCAGTTGTTAGGGGGCTAGGGTTTTATGCTAAGTTTTCTTTCTTTGCCTATAAAAAGGTTGTAAACCCTAAACAAAAAAGGAGGAGGAATAAAAAAATACAGCCAATTATGTTTAATTGAGAGATTTGTTTCTCTTTTGTTCATTGTTGAATATGTGATCTTATCAAGCTATGCTTGTGGTGATCGAAACCATGACTTATCTCCCACTTTCTCATCTATGTCTTGGGAGTGGCGTCAATATCCTTCTTATGATAATTTTGGTTCTTGATTATCATATATTCAATGGGTCAAAATTCTTTATAATTTTGGTTCTTGAATGACATAATCAATGGGTCAAAGTTTTCTTTATAAATCTGTTTTAATCTTTCTTGGGGTTGTGTTTCAATTTGATTGTGGGTGTCGTATTGGTATATGGGGTTCGCATCAGTTGGTATCAGAACTTTGGCTATTAAATCAGGTTTGATATATCTTTAAAAAAAAAAAAAAAAATCAGATTTGTTCTTCTTGCTTCGCACAGTACCATTGTTTGTTTCGTCATTTTATTTCTCTTGTTGTTCCTTGTTGTTCATATCACTATTTGTTTTGTTTTTCTTGTCTTCATTTTTTTTTTTCGTGAGATACCAATAATCTTCATTGTGGGTGAATTCTAGTGAAAAAAAAAAAAAAAGTTGAAGAAAAAAAAAAAGAAAAGAAAAGAAAGAGAAAACAAAAAGGCAAAAAAAAAAAAACAAAAAAAAAAAGCAAAAAAAAAATATATATATATATCTTAGGTAGAGAGATAGAAATTTTATCTCTTTACTCTTTTGTTCTTGTCATTAAAGAAATAAAATTTATCTCATTTCTTTTTTTTGGTTCTTGCCATAAAAGGAATAAATTTTATTCTTTTTCTATTTTACCTAAGTTAAGGGTAAGTTAAGGGAATATATTTTATTTCCTTTTTATTTTTTTGCTCTTGGTTAAAATAAAAGAAATAAAAACTTATTTCCTTCCTATTTTGTTTTCTACTCAAGGAAACAAATTCAAATTCCTTCCATTATTATTTCCTTGAAATCCCTTATTTCCTTTGTTTTTCAGTTTGACTATATTTAATATACTTCTTTTCCTTCATTGTTTACTGAATTGCTTCATTGTTCCATCATTAGAAATCTCAAAGCTCCAAGTGTTGAGTGAAACACGTGAGGGATTGTGTGAGATTCTTTTTCTAACATTCTTTTCAGGTTTCAATCCCATCTTCTAAAAACAATGATGATGGATCACGATTTGAGGACAAATCGTTTTGAGGAAAGAGGGAATGATGGAAACCAAGGTAGCAATCTTGGAGGACAATGAGATAATTGGACAACGAGGCAATTAAAGGGAATTGGGCTTAATCTTGAAGGTTTTGGATGCTAATTGAAGGCAATTGGAGGCAAACTGAAGTTAATTGAGCTTTAAATAATTTGGGCTAAGTTTATTTTAATTGTAATGCGTTTTAAATTAAATTAGTTTATTTTATTTTAACTAATGTTATTTGGGTTGGAACATTTAATTTAATTTAAGCCCATAGATGTGTTTAGTTGAGCCCAGTAGTTAGGGGGCTAGGGTTTTATGCTAAGTTTTCTCTCTTTGCCTATAAAAGGTTGTAAACCCTAAGCAAAAAAGGAGGAGCAATAAAAAAATACAACCAATTATGTTTAATTGAGAGATGTGTTTCTCTTTTGTTCATTGGTGAACATGTGATCTTATCAAGCTATGCTTGTGGCGATCGAAACCATGACTTATCTCCCACTTTCTCATTTATGTCTTGGGAGTGGCGTCGATATCCTTCTTGTGATAATTTTGGTTCTTGATTATCATATATTCAATGGGTCAAAATTCTTTATAATTTTGGTTCTTGAATGACATAATCAATGGGTCAAAGTTTCCTTTATAAATCTGTTTTAATCTTTCTTGGAGTTGTGTTTCAATTTGATTGTGGGTGTCGTATTGGTATACGGGGTTCGCATCAGTGCACTCGTAGCGGCTTGACATTTTTCCTGAGGGCCGAACACACCATATCTATGGCCTAAATGGACCAAACACACCCGTGTGAGGTTTAGCGGTCCTGTACACCCCACGCACCATGCGGCATGCCTCGTGCTCTCGCAGTGGCTTGGCACTCTTCCCGAGGGCCGAGCACACCATATCTGGGGCCTAAACGCACCATACATGCTTATGTGAGGTTTAGGAGTCTTGTACGCCCCTCGCACAATACGGCACTCTTTGCGCGCTCACAACGCCTTGGCATTCTTCTCGAGGGCTGAGCACACCATATTTGGGGCCTGAACGCACCACGCACACACCTTTCGAGGTTTAGGAGTCCAGTACGCCCCTCGTACCATGCGACACGCCTCATGCACTCACAGTGGCTTGGCATTCTTCCCGAGGGCCGAAAACACCATATCTGGGGCCTAAACGTACCACGCATGCCCGTGCAAGGTTTAGGAGCCCTATACGCCCCTCGTACCATGCGTCCCCATGGCAATCTTTTCGAGGGCCGAGCACACCATATCTGGGGCCTAAATGCTCCAAGCACGCTTGTGTGAAGTTTAAGGGTCATGTATGCCCTTCGCACCATGCTGCACGCCCCGTGCCCCCACAGCGGCTTGGCAGCCCTCTCGAGGGTCGAGCACACCATATTTGGGGTCTAAACGCACCACGTACACCCGTGTCAGGTTTAGGGGTCCTATATGCCCCTCACACCATACGACACTCCTCATGCACTCACAATGGCTTGACATCCCTCCCGAGGGCTACACACCATATCTTGGCCTAAACGCACCACGCACGCCCGTGTGAGATTTAAAGATACTGTACGCCCCTTGCACCATGCAACATGCCCCGTGGCTCACAACGACTTGGCAATCTTTCCGAGAGCCGAGCACACCATATCTGGGGCCATAACACACCACAGATGCATGTGTGAGGTTTAGGGATCCTGTACGCCCCTCGCACCATGCGGCAAGCCTCGTGCACTGACAGCAGCTTCCTATCCTTCCCAAGCGCCGAGCACACCATATCTGGGGCCCAAACTCCAGACTCGCGCCCGTGTGAGGTTTAGGGTTCCTGTATGCACTCGTACCATGCGGCATGCCTCGTGCGCTCACAATGGCTTGGCATCCCTCTCAAAGGTCGAGCACACCATATCTGGGGCCGAAACGCACCACACACACCGGTTCAAGGTTTAGGGGTCCACTATGCCCCTTGCGCCATGCCCCACGTCCCGTGCCCTCAAAGCAGCTTGGCATCCTTCCCGAGGGCCGCACACACCATATCTGGGGCCTGAACGCACCACGTACGGCCGTGCGAGGTTTAGGGGTCTTGTACGACCCTCAAGACATGCGACACGCCTCATGCGCTCACAACGGCTTGGCATCTTTCCTGAGGGCCCAGCACACCATATGTGGGTCTTAAACGCAGCACACCCACCCGTGTGAGGTTTAGCGGTCCTGTACACACCTCGCACCATGTGGCACGCCCCGTGTGCCCAAAGTGGCTCAACATCCTTCCCGAGGGCTGAGCATACCATATCTTTGGGGCATAAATGTGCCACACATGCCCGTGTTAGGTTTAGGGATCCTGTACACCCTGAGCACCATGCGGCATGCCCCGTGTGCTGATAGCGGCTTGGCAGTCTTGAGTGATAAAGTGAGTGGAGCGAAACACGTGAGGGAGTGTGTGAGATTTTTTTTTCTAACATTATTTTCAGGTTTCAATCACATCTTCGAATAACAATAACAATGGATCACGATTTGAGGACAAATCGTTTTGAGGAAAGCGGGAATGATGGAAACCAAAATATCAATCATGGAAGACACAGATACAATTAGACAACGAGGCAATTAAAGGCGATCGTGCTTAATCTTGAAGGCTTTGAACGTTAATTGAAGACAATTGGAAGCAAACTGAAGTTAATTGGGTTTTAATTAATTTGGGCTTAATTTCTATTATGAGATTGTTTTAATTTAGTTTAATTAATTAGGCTTTTTAATTAAGAGGCTGAGTTAATAAGGAGCTCAATATGAGTGTGTTTAGGAAAAGTCAAAGTCAAAGTCAAAGTCAGAGTCAGAGTCAGAGTCAAAGTTAGAGTCATAGTCAATTAAAAATAGGGTTTTATTTAGTTTCCAATAAGGAATAGGATTGTATGTCTATATAAGACTTATTAAACCTAAAGAAGTTGCTTATGGAATAAAGTAATTCAGAGATTTGTTTCTCTATTGTTCATTGTTGAACATGTGATCTTATCAAGCTATGCTTGTGGCGATCGAAACTATGACTTATCTCCCACATTCTCATCTATGTCTTGGGAGTGGCGTCAATATCATTCTTGTTATAATTTTGGTTCTTGATTATCATATATTCAATGAGTCAAAATTCTTTATAATTTTGGTTCTTGAATGACATAATTAATGGGTCAAAGTTTTCGTTATAAACCTGTTTTAATCTTTCTTGGGGTTGTGTTTCAATTTTATTGTGGGTGTCGTACTTTATATACGGGGTTCACATCACATGGCATCCCTCCCTAGGGCCAAGCACACCATATGGGGCCTAAACGCATCACGTACGCCCGTGTGAGGTGTAGCGGTCCTGTGTGCATCTCGCACCATGCGGCACGCCCCGTGCGGTCAGAGCTGCTTGGCATCCCTCCCGAGGGCTGAGCACACCATATCTATGGCTTGAAAGCTCCACCCATGTTCGTGTGAGGTTTAGGGGTCATGTATGCCTCTCGTACCATGCGGCATGTCTCGTGCGCTCATAGCGACTTGGCATTCTCCCAGAGGGCCAAGCACACCATATCTGGGGCCTAAAAGCACCATGCACGCCTGTTCGAGGTTTAGGGGTCCTGTACACACCTAGCACCATACGGCACGCCCTGTGCGCTGACAACGGCTTGGCATTCTTCCCAAGGGTCGAGCACACCATATCTAGGGCCTAAACGCACCACACACACCCGTGCGAGGTTTAGGGGGCCCTATATGCCCCTTGCACTATGCGACATGCCCCGTATACTCATAGCGGCTTGGCATTCTTCCCGAGGGCTGAGCACACCATATCTGGGGACTAAAAAGGCCATACAGACCTATGGTAGGTTAGGTGGTCCCGTACGCCCTTGGAACCATACGGCACGCCCCGTGCGCTCACAGCAGGTTGGCATCCTTCCCGAGGGCCAAACACACCATATCTGGGGCCAAAACGCACCACCCATGCCAGTGTGAGGTTTAGGGGTCTTGTACGCTCATCGCACCATACGACACGCCCCATGCGCTTATAACGGCTTGGCATTCTTCCCGAGGGTTGAGCACACCAAATATGAGGCATAAATGCACCACTCACGTCCGTTTCAGGTTTAGGGGTCCTGTACGCCCCTCGCACTATGTGGCTTGCCCGTGCGCACACCATATATGGGGCCTAAACGCATCACGCATGCCCGCGTGAGGTTTAGGGGTCCTGTACGTCACTCGCACCATGTGGCACGGCTCGTGCACTTACAGTGACTTGGCAATCTTTCCAAAGGCCGAGCACACCATATTTGGGGCTTAAAAGCTCCACCCACGCTCACCTGTGTGAGGTTTAGGGGTCCTGTGCGCCCCCTGTACCACGCCTCGTCCGCTCAGAGCAGCTTGGCATCCCTCTCGAGGTCCAAGCACACCATATCTGGGGCCTAAAATCACCACACACGCCCATGTGAGGTTTAGGGGTACTGTATGCCCCTTACACCATGCGACACGCCCCGTGCGCTGACAACGGCTTGGCATTCCTTCTGGGGACTAAACACAGCACACACACCTGTCTCTGGTTTAGGGGCTCTATACACCCCTTGCACCATACGCATGCCAATGTGAGGTTTAGAGGTCCTGAACGCCTCACGTACCATACGGCATGCCCCGTGCGCTTATTGTGGCTTGGCATCTTTCCCGAGGCCCGAACACAATATATCTGGGGTCTAAATGCACCACCCACGCCCGTGTGAGGTTTAAGGGTCCCGTACGCCCTGTGAGCTCATAGTGGCTTGGCATTCTTCCAGAGGGCCGAGCATTCCATATCTGGGGCCAAAATGCACCACGCACGCCCGTGCGACGTTTAGGGGCCCTGTACTCCCCTCGCACCATGCGGCATGCCTCGTGCGCTCACATTGGCTTGGCATTCCTCTCGAGGGCTGAGCACACCATACCCAGGGCCTAAAACCACCACACACGCCTGTGTGAGGTTTAGGGGTCCTGTACGCCCCTCGCACCATGCGACACACCTCGTTCGCTGACAGCGATTTGGCATTCCTTTCGAGGGTCGAGCACACCAAATCTGGGGTCTAAACGCACCACACACGCCCGTGTTAGGTTTAGGGACCATGTACGACCCTCGCACGATGCGGCACGCCCCATGCGCTCACAACGGTTTGGCATTCTCCCTGAGGGCTGAGCACACCATATCTGAAACCTAAACGCTCCATGCACACCCATTCGAAATTTAGGGGTCCTGTACACCCATCGCACCATACTGCACGCCCCGTGCGTTCACAGCGGCTTGGCATCCTTCTTGAGGACCGAGCACACCATATTTGGGGCCTAACAGCCCCACACACTCTCGTATGAAGTTTAAAGTTCCTGTACGTCCGTCGCACCAGACGGTAGGCCCAGTGTGCTCACAGCGGCTTGGCATCCTTCCCAGGGGTCGAGCACACCATATCTGGGACCTAAATGAACCACGCACGCCCGCGTCAGGTTCAGGGGTCCTGTACGCCCCTAGTACTAGGCGGCACACGCCGTGCTCACACAACGGCTTGGCATCCCTCCCGAGGGCCGCACACACCATATATGGGGCCTAAACGCATCACGCACACCTGTGTGCGATTTAGGGGTCCTGTACGCCCCTCGTATCATGCGGCACAACCCGTGCACTTACAGCGACTTGGCAATCTTTCCGAGGGCCGAGCACACCATATCTGGGGCCTAAAAGCTTCACCCACTCCCGTGAGAGGTTTAGGGGTCCTGTGCGCATCTCGCACCATATCTGGGGTATAACACACGCCCGTGTGAGGTTTAGAGGTCCTATACACCCCTCGCACCATGTCGCACGTCCCGTGCGCTGACAGCGGCTTGGCATTCCTTCCGAAGGTCGAGCACACCATATCTATGGCCTAAACGCACAACACGCCCAATGTAGATTTAGGGGCTCTATAGGCCCCTCGCACCAAGCGCATGCCCGTTGGATGTTTAGAGGTCCTGTACCCCCCTCGCACCATACGGCATGCCATGTGCACTCGCAACAGCTTGGCATCCTTCCCAAGGGTTGAGCACACCATATTTGGGGCCTAAAGGCACCACGCATGCTTGAGTCAAGTTTAGGGGTCTTGTATGCCCCTCACACCGTGAGGCACGCCTCGTGCTCACACAGCGGCATGGTATCCCTCCCGAGCACCGAGCACACGATATATGGGGGGGGCCCTAAATGAATCATGCACGACCGTGTGAGGTTTAGGGGTCTTGTGCTCCCCTCGCACCATGCGGCACGCCTCGTGCACTCACAGCGGCTTTGCATCCCTCCTGAGGGCCGAGCACACCATATATGGGGCCTAAACGGATCACGCACACCCGTGTGAGGTTTAGGGGTCCCATACGACCCTCGCACCATACGGCACGCCCCGTGCACTTGCAGCGACTTGGCAATCTTTCCAAGGGCCGAGCACACCATATTTGGGGCTAAAAGCAAAACACACGCTCGTGTGAGGTTTAGATGCCATTGTACGACCCTTGCACCATGCCGCACGCCCCGTGAGTTGACAGCGGCTTGGCACTCCTTCCGAGCGTCAAGCACACCATATCTGGGGCCTAAACGCACCACACGCCCGTGTTAGGTTTGATGACTTTGTTTTCTTTTCAGTTTGATGTAAGTTGTAAGAAAACATCAAAGATTCTTTCATTCGTTTGACTTTGCTAAAGAAAACAAAAGTCTGTTTTGCGTTGTGTTTGACATATCAATTAAACTTTTGTTTTGTCTCTTTTTTTTTTTTTTTTTTTTTTTTTTTTTGCTTTTGGAGTCCAAACATTCAAGCCATTATATATATGCACTGCATTTGCTTTGTTTCTTGCTTCCGCATCACAAATTGAAGATGTATAGATTGTGAGCAATCTGCACACCAACATTAATCTTTGCTTAATTTATCAATATAATTGTTTGTGTATTTGGTTTCTTTTGTCTTTCTTGGTTTGTTTCCATAATTCTCATTTGTCTTCTTTTGTTTCTTGGTGCATCACAAACATCAGAGTCTTGCAATCCGGTCTGCTTTCTTTCTTATTTTCTGGTTTGAGTCTTGTTTCTTGTTTCATCTTGCCGGTTCGTTTTAATTGTTGTGCGCGTTTCTGGAATGATTTAAAACGAAAAGGAAAAGCTTGAGTGCGGAAAGGAAGTCTTGAGTGATAATCACGTGAGTGGAGTGAAACACGTGAGGGAGTGCGTGAGATTCATTTTCTAACATTCTTTTCAAATGATCACAATTATGATATTGACGCCACTCCCAAGACATAGATGAGAAGGTGGGAGATAAGTCATGATTTCGATCGCCACAACCATAGCTGTGGGTGTCGTATCTTCATATACGGGCTTCGCATCAGTTAGTGTCAGAGCTTTGGGTATTATTTCAGGTTTGATTTATCAATTTAGTTTCGTGCTCGTATTTTATTTGTTTTAGCCGCGTAACATTAAATTCTATAGGGTTCTTTATTTTGTTCCTTTATTCTGCTCGCTTAATCTTGTCATTGTCTGCGTCCATACATTAACTGCCGCAAACTGTATGCCTATAAAATGCTTATTAAACCTCAATTTTCAGGAAGTCGCTTATGGAATGAAGATGTAGCCAATCATGTTTAATTGAGAGAGTGAACTATCTCTTTTGTTCATTCATGAACATGTGATCTTATCAAGCTATGCTTTATGGCGATCGATATCATGACTTGTCTCCCACCTTCTCATCTATGTCTTGGGAGTGGCGTCAATATCATTCTTGTGATAATTTTGGTTCTTGATTATCATATATTCAATGGGTCAAAATTCTTTATAATTTTAGTTCTGGAACGACATAATCAGTGGGTCAAAGTTTTCGTCACAAACCTGTTTTAATCTTTCTGGGAGTCGTGTTTCAATTTGATTGTGGGTGTCGTATCGGTGCATACGGGGTTCGCATCAGTAACATTCTTTCGTTTTCTTTTCAATTTGATGTAAGTTGCAAGAAAACATCAAAGATTCTTTCATCGTTTGACTTTGCGAAAGAAAAAAAAAAAAAAAAAGGTCTGTTTTGCGTTGTGTTTGACATATCAATTAAACTTTTGTTTTGTCTTTTCGTTTTTTGCTTTTGGAGTCTAAACGTCAAAGCCATTATATATATGCACTGGGTTTGCTTTGTTTCTTGTTTCCGCATCACAAACTGAAAACGTATATAGATTGTGAGCAATCTGCACACCCGCATCAATCTTTGCTTAATTTATCAATATAATTGTTTGTCTATTTGGTTTCTTTTGTCTTTCGTGGTTTGTTTCTTTAATTCTCGTTTGTCTTCTTTTGTTTCTTGGTGCATCACAAACATCAGAGTCTTGCAATCCGGTCTGCTTTCTTTCTTATTTTCTGGTTTGAGTCTTGTTTCTTGTTTCATCTTGCCGGTTCGTTTTAATTGTTGTGCGCGTTTCTGGAATGATTTAAAACGAAAAGGAAAAGCTTGAGTGCGGAAAGGAAGTCTTGAGTGATAATCACGTGAGTGGAGTGAAACACGTGAGGGAGTGCGTGAGATTCATTTTCTCTAACATACTTTTCAAATTATCACAAAAATGATATTGACGCCACTCCCAAGACATAGATGAGAAGGTGGAAGATAAGTCATGATTTCGATCGCCACAAGCATAGCTGTGGGTGTCGTAACTTTATATACGGGTTTCGCATCAGTTGGTATCAAAGTTTTGGGCATTCTTCAGGTTTGATTTATCAATTTAGTTTCGCATTCGTATTTTATTTGTTTTAGCCGCATAACATTAAGTTCTATAGGGTTCTTTATTTTGTTTGTTTATTTTGCTCAATTAATCTTGTCATTGTCTGCGTTCATACATTAACTGCCGCAAATTGTATGCCTATATAAGGCTTTTTAAATCTAAATTTTCAAGAATCGCTTATGGAAAGAAGATGCAGCCAATTATGTTTAACTGAGAGAGTGAATTATCTCTTTTCTTCATTCATGAACATATAATTTTATCAAGCTATGCTTGTGACGATCGAAATCATGACTTGTCTCCCACCTTCTCAGCTATGTCTTGGGAGTGGCGTCAATATCATTCTTGTGATAATTTTGGTTCTTGATTATCATATATTCAATGGGTCAAAATTCTTTATAATTTTAGTTCTGGAACGACATAATCAGTGGGTCAAAGTTTTCGTCACAAACCTGTTTTAATCTTTCTGGGAGTCGTGTTTCAATTTGATTGTGGGTGTCGTATCGGTGCATACGGGGTTCGCATCAGTAACATTCTTTCGTTTTCTTTTCAATTTGATGTAAGTTGCAAGAAAACATCAAAGATTCTTTCATCGTTTGACTTTGCGAAAGAAAAAAAAAAAAAAAGTCTGTTTTGCGTTGTGTTTGACATATCAATTAAACTTTTGTTTTGTCTTTTCGTTTTTTGCTTTTGGAGTCTAAACGTCAAAGCCATTATATATATGCACTGGGTTTGCTTTGTTTCTTGTTTCCGCATCACAAACTGAAAACGTATATAGATTGTGAGCAATCTGCACACCCGCATCAATCTTTGCTTAATTTATCAATATAATTGTTTGTCTATTTGGTTTCTTTTGTCTTTCGTGGTTTGTTTCTTTAATTCTCGTTTGTCTTCTTTTGTTTCTTGGTGCATCACAAACATCAGAGTCTTGCAATCCGGTCTGCTTTCTTTCTTATTTTCTGGTTTGAGTCTTGTTTCTTGTTTCATCTTGCCGGTTCGTTTTAATTGTTGTGCGCGTTTCTGGAATGATTTAAAACGAAAAGGAAAAGCTTGAGTGCGGAAAGGAAGTCTTGAGTGATAATCACGTGAGTGGAGTGAAACACGTGAGGGAGTGCGTGAGATTCATTTTCTAACATTCTTTTCAAATGATCACAATTATGATATTGACGCCACTCCCAAGACATAGATGAGAAGGTGGGAGATAAGTCATGATTTCGATCGCCACAACCATAGCTGTGGGTGTCGTATCTTCATATACGGGCTTCGCATCAGTTAGTGTCAGAGCTTTGGGTATTATTTCAGGTTTGATTTATCAATTTAGTTTCGTGCTCGTATTTTATTTGTTTTAAGCCGCGTAACATTAAATTCTATAGGGTTCTTTATTTTGTTCCTTTATTCTGCTCGCTTAATCTTGTCATTGTCTGCGTCCATACATTAACTGCCGCAAACTGTATGCCTATAAAATGCTTATTAAACCTCAATTTTCAGGAAGTCGCTTATGGAATGAAGATGTAGCCAATCATGTTTAATTGAGAGAGTGAACTATCTCTTTTGTTCATTCATGAACATGTGATCTTATCAAGCTATGCTTTATGGCGATCGATATCATGACTTGTCTCCCACCTTCTCATCTATGTCTTGGGAGTGGCGTCAATATCATTCTTGTGATAATTTTGGTTCTTGATTATCATATATTCAATGGGTCAAAATTCTTTATAATTTTAGTTCTGGAACGACATAATCAGTGGGTCAAAGTTTTCGTCACAAACCTGTTTTAATCTTTCTGGGAGTCGTGTTTCAATTTGATTGTGGGTGTCGTATCGGTGCATACGGGGTTCGCATCAGTAACATTCTTTCGTTTTCTTTTCAATTTGATGTAAGTTGCAAGAAAACATCAAAGATTCTTTCATTCGTTTGACTTTGCCAAAGAAAACAAAAGTCTGTTTTGCGTTGTGGTTGACATATCAATTAAACTTTTGTTTTGTCTTTTTTTTTTTTTTTTTCCTTTTGGAGTCTAAACGTTAAAGCCATTATATACATGCACTGCGTTTGCTTTGCTTCTTGTTTCCGCATCACAAATTGAAAACGTATAGATTGTGAGCAATCTGCACACCAACATCAATCTTTTCTTAATTTATCAATATAATTGTTTGTCTATTTGGTTTCTTTTGTCTTTCTTGGTTTGTTTCCTTAATTCTTGTTTGTCTTCTTTTGTTTCTTGGTGCATCACAAACATCAGAGTCTTGCAATCCGGCCTGCTTTCTTTCTTATCTTCTGGTTTGAGTCTTGTTTCTTGTTTCATCTTGCTGGTTCGTTTTAATTATTGTGTGAGTTTCTGGAATAATTTAAAACAAAAAGGAAAAGCTTGAGTGCGAAAGGAAGTCTTGAGTGATAAACACGTGAGCGGAGTGAAACACGTGAGGGAGTGTGTGAGATTCTTTTTCTAACATTCTTTTCAAATTATCACAAGAATGATATTGACGCCACTCCCAAGACATAGATGAGAAGGTGGGAGATAAGTCATGATTTCGATCGCCACAAGCATAGCTGTGGGTGTCGTAACTTTATATATGGGCTTTACATCAGTTGGTATCAGGGCTTAGGGCATTACTTTAGGTTTGATTTATCAATTTAGTTTCACGTTCGTATTTTATTTGTTTTAGCCGCATAACATTAAGTTCTATAGAGTGCTTTATTTGGTTTGTTTATTCTGCTCAATTAATCTTGTCATTGTTTGCGTTCATACATTAATTGCCGCAAATTGTATGCCTATATAAGGCTTATTAAACCTAAATTTTCAAGAAGTCGCGTGTGGAATGAAGATGTAGCCAATTATGTTTAACTGAGAGAGTGAATTATCTTTTTTCTTCATTCATGAACATGTGATCTTATCAAACTATGCTTGTCGCGATCGAAATCATGACTTGTCTTCCACCTTCTTAGCTATGTTTTGGGAGTGGCGTCAATATCATTCCTGTGATAATTTTGGTTCTTGATTATCATATATTCAATCGGTCAAAATTCTTTGCAATTTTGGTTCTCGAACGACATAATTAATGGATCAAAGTTTTCGTCATAAACCTGTTTTAATCGTTCTAGGATTCATGTTTAATTTGATTGTGGGTGTCGTATCGGTACATACGGGGTTCGCATCAGTAACATTCTTTTGTTTTCTTTTCAATTTGATGTAAGTTGCAAGAAAACATCAAAGATTCTTTGATTCGTTTGACTTTGCAAAAGAAAACAAAAGTCTGTTTTGCTTTGTGTTTGACATATCATTTAAACTTTTGTTTTGTCTTTTTTTTTTTTTTTTTTTCCTTTTGGAGTCTAAACGTTAAAGCCATTATATACATGCACTGCGTTTGCTTTGTTTCTTATTTCCGCATCACAAATTGAAAACGTATAGATTGTGAGCAATCTGCACACCAACATCAATCTTTGCTTAATTTATCAATATAATTGTTTGTCTATTTGGTTTCGTTTGTCTTTCTTGGTTTGTTTCCTTAATTCTTGTTTTTCTTCTTTTGTTTCTTGGTGCGTCACAAACATCAGAGTCTTGCAATCCGGTCTGCTTTCTTTCTTATTTTTGGTTTGAATCTTGTTTCTTGTTTCATCTTACTGGTTCGTTTTAATTATTGTGTGCGTTTCTGGAATAATTTAAAACGTTAAAGCCATTATATATATGCATTGCGTTTGCTTTGTTTCTAGCTTCCGCATTACAAATTGAAAACGTATAGATTGTGAGCAATCTGCACACCAACATCAATCTTTGCTTAATTTATCAATATAATTGTTTGTCTATTTGGTTTCTTTTGTCTTTCTTGGCTTGTTTCTTCAATTCTTGTTTGTCTTCTTTTGTTTCTTGGTGCGTCACAAACATCAGAGTCTTGCAATCCGGTCTGCTTTCTTTCTTATTCTCTGGTTTGAGTCTTGTTTCTTGTTTCATCTTGCTGGTTCGTTTTAATTATTGTACTCGTTTCTGCAATTATTTAAAACGAAAAGGAAAAGCTTGAGTGTGGAAAGGAAGTCTTGAGTGATAAACACGTGAGTGGAGTGAAATACGTGAGGGAGTGTGTGAGATTCTTTTTCTAACATTCTTTTCAAATTATCACAAGAATAATATTGACGCCACTCCCAAGACATAAATGAGAAGGTGGGAGATAAGTCATGATTTCGATCGCCACAAGCATAGCATGTGGGTGTCGTATCTTCATATACGGGCTTCGCATCGGTTGGTATCAGAGCTTTTGGATATTAATTCAGGCTTGATTTATGAATTTAGTTTCGTGTTCGTATTTTATTTGTTTTAGCCGCATAACATTAAATTCTATAGGGTTTTTTTATTTTGTTTGTTTATGCTGCTCAATTATCTTGTCATTGTCTGTGTCCATACATTAACTGCCGCAAATTGTATTCCTATATAAGACTTATTAAACCTAAATTTTCAAGAAGTCGCTTGTGCAATGAAGATACAACCAATTATGTTTAATTGAGAGGGTGAATCATCTCTTTTGTTCATTCATGAACATGTGATCTTAGCAAGCTATGCTTTGTGGCGATCGAAATCATGACCTATCTTCCACCTTCTCATCTATGTCTTGGGAGTGGCGTCAATATCATTCTTGTGATAATTTTGGTTCTTGATTATCATATATTCAATGGATCAAAATTCTTTATAATTTTGGTTTTCGAATGACATAATCACTGAGTCAACGTTTTTGTCATAAACCTGTTTTAATCTTTCTGGGAGTCGTGTTTCAATTTGATTGTGGATGTCGTATCGGTACATACGGGGTTCACATTAGTAACGTTCTTTTGTTTTCTTTTCAATTTGATGAAAGTTGCAAGAAAACATCAAAGATTCTTTGATTCGTTTGACTTTGCAAAAGAAAACAAAAGTCTGTTTTGCTTTGTGTTTGACATATCATTTAAACTTTTGTTTTGTCTTTTTTTTTTTTTTTTTTCCTTTTGGAGTCTAAACGTTAAAGCCATTATATACATGCACTGCGTTTGCTTTGTTTCTTATTTCCGCATCACAAATTGAAAACGTATAGATTGTGAGCAATCTGCACACCAACATCAATCTTTGCTTAATTTATCAATATAATTGTTTGTCTATTTGGTTTCGTTTGTCTTTCTTGGTTGTTTCCTTAATTCTTGTTTTTCTTCTTTTGTTTCTTGGTGCGTCACAAACATCAGAGTCTTGCAATCCGGTCTGCTTTCTTTCTATTTTTTGGTTTGAATCTTGTTTCTTGTTTCATCTTGCTGGTTCGTTTTAATTATTGTGCGCGTTTCTGGAATAATTTAAAACGTTAAAGCCATTATATATATGCATTGCGTTTGCTTTGTTTCTAGTTTCCGCATCACAAATTGAAAACGTATAGATTGTGAGCAATCTGCACACCAACATCAATCTTTGCTTAATTTATCAATATAATTGTTTGTCTATTTGGTTTCTTTTGTCTTTCTTGGCTTGTTTCTTAATTCTTGTTTGTCTTCTTTTGTTTCTTGGTGCGTCACAAACATCAGAGTCTTGCAATCCGGTCTGCTTTCTTTCTTATTCTCTGGTTTGAGTCTTGTTTCTTGTTTCATCTTGCTGGTTCGTTTTAATTATTGTACTCGTTTCTGCAATTATTTAAAACGAAAAGGAAAAGCTTGAGTGTGGAAAGGAAGTCTTGAGTGATAAACACGTGAGTGGAGTGAAATACGTGAGGGAGTGTGTGAGATTCTTTTTCTAACATTCTTTTCAAATTATCACAAGAATAATATTGACGCCACTCCCAAGACATAGATGAGAAGGTGGGAGATAAGTCATGATTTCGATCGCCACAAGCATAGCATTGGGTGTCGTATCTTCATATACGGGCTTTCGCATCGGTTGGTATCAGAGCTTTGGGTATTAATTCAGGCTTGATTTATCAATTTAGTTTCGTGTTCGTATTTTATTTGTTTTAGCCGCATAACATTAAATTCTATAGGGTTTTTTATTTTGTTTGTTTATTCTGCTCAATCTTGTCATTGTCTGTGTCCATACATTAACTGCCGCAAATTGTATTCCTATATAAGACTTATTAAACCTAAATTTTCAAGAAGTCGCTTGTGCAATGAAGATACAACCAATTATGTTTAATTGAGAGGGTGAATCATCTCTTTTGTTCATTCATGAACATGTGATCTTAGCAAGCTATGCTTTGTGGCGATCGAAATCATGACCTATCTTCCACCTTCTCATCTATGTCTTGGGAGTGGCGTCAATATCATTCTTGTGATAATTTTGGTTCTTGATTATCATATATTCAATGGATCAAAATTCTTTATAATTTTGGTTTTCGAATGACATAATCACTGAGTCAACGTTTTTGTCATAAACCTGTTTTAATCTTTCTGGGAGTCGTGTTTCAATTTGATTGTGGATGTCGTATCGGTACATACGGGGTTCACATCAGTAACGTTCTTTTGTTTTCTTTTCAATTTGATGAAAGTTGCAAGAAAACATCAAAGAGTCTTTCATTCGTTTGACTTTGCAAAGGAAAATAAAAGTCTGTTTTGCGTTGTGTTTGACATATCTATTAAACTTTTGTTTTGTCTTTTCTTTTTTTGCTTTTGGACTCTAAACGTTAAAGCCATTATATATATGCCCTGCGTTTACTTTGTTTCTTGTTTCCGCATCACAAATTGAAAACGTATAGATTGTGAGCAATCTGCACACCAACATCAATCTTTGCTTAATTTATCAATATAATTGTTTGTCTATTTGGTTTCTTTTGTTTTTCTTGGCTTGTTTTTTCAATTCTTGTTTGGCTTCTTTTGTTTCTTGGTGATGGAAACCAAGGAAGCAAGCCTATGGATCATTTGAGCATCAATGGAGGACCTATGACGAGGGCTCGAGCTAAAAGGATGAAGGAAGCTTTAAATGGGCTCGTTCTAGATATTTGGGCCAAGAGTCTTGCACAACATGACTTGGACAGCTTGGAGGGAACATCAAGACTTCAAAATATTATTCAAGTTCAAAAACAAGTCCAAGAACATCAATCTTGAAGAAATCTTGAGGCTTGGGTGTCGATTATAATGCAATATGGCTGTTATTTATTTAATTGATTTACATTGTGCCTAATTTGTATTATGGGATTGTTTTTAATTTAGTTTAATTATTAAGTTTTAATTAGGAGGCTGAGTCATTAAAAAGCCCAATATGGGTGTGTTTAGGAAAGAGTCAAAGTCAAAGTCAAAAAGTCAAAGAGTCAAAGTCAATTAAAAATAGGGTTTTATTTGGTTTCCAATAAGGTTTAGAATTGTATGCCTATATAAGGCTTATTAAACCTAACTTTTCAATCAGTTGTCAATTGAATAAAAGATTTAACTTTTCTCCATTGTTCTCTTGTGAACTTTGAGAATTGCATCAAGATTTGATCTTGATTTATCAACCTTGACTTATCTCCCACATTCTCATCTCTTTCTTGGGAGTGGCGTCGTTATATCTTTGGTTCTTGATTCGCTAATCAACGGGTCAAAGATTTCTTTAAATCTGAATTATCTTTCTTGGGGTTGTGTTTCAATTTGCTTGTGGGTGTCGTATCGATATATACGGGGTTCGCATCAGTTGGTATCAGAGCTTCGGTTAATTAATTCAGGTTTGGTTTATCAATTTATTTTCTTGCTTTTTGATTTTTTTTATTGCCGCAAGACACCATCTTGTTTTTCTTGTTCTGGAATTGCCGCAAATCACCATAACCATTAATCACCGCAAAATCAATATTTTGTCTCATTTGTGATTAGCCGCACATCAGTCTTTGTTTTTTATTCTTTTCTGGTCTTTAAAGTCGTGCATCACATATACAATTCTTTCTTTGATCTTGTCATACTGCACGTCACAAACATACCTTCTTTAATTATTTTTCTTTGTCTTGCAATTTTGGTCTTGAAACTCGTCTCATAAATCTTAATCAACAATATATTTTTCCATTGTTATTGCACTGCACGTGCATCACAAATTGAAAACATATATTGTGAGCAACCTGCACACATCACAAACATTCAATATATTGCCTTTTTTTGCTTCTTGAGACCACAATCTGTTCTGCTTATGTTTTCTTGTGACATCAATTAATTTCAAGAATTGCCGCAACACCAATTATTTAGTCAAGATCTGCACGTGCATCACCATTATTGGCCGTGAATCATAACATATATATATATATATATATATTCTGTCAATCTGCACAATTCTTGAAATTGCATTCTAGAATTTCTTGAATTTCTTGAATTTCAAGATCCATACCAATACTTTGTTTTGTGGTTCAAATCTGCAATTTACATTCAATTTAATTTGTGTGCGTTCTAGTTGAGTCAAAAAAAAAAAAAAAAAACAGTATCAGAAAAAAAAAATCCAGAAAAAAAAGTGTCAAAAAAAAAAAAAAAAACAAAGAGAATTGAACGCCATAAATTGCTTGGATTGAAGTGAGTTGATATTGATTCTTTTTAATTGCAATTCGAGTCTTTTACGGTTTTCTAATCTTACTTGAAAATCATATTGCTTTCTGTTATTCGACATTCTCGTGTTATTGTTGGTCCTTATTTCATTCGTATTCCTTGTGCACATTCTTTTCTTTGTGAGACTTGTCAAGGGTGATTATTTCAAGGGTGACCTTGTTGTGATCAATTAGCTCTATAAAGAACTTGGTGAGAAAAGTTTGAGGGTGGACAGAGAGTGTTGAGTTAAATCAAGAGTGCCGAGTGATAAATACGTGAGGACTAGAGTGAAACACGTGAGGGAGTGTGTGAATTATTTTCTTTACTAACATTTTTTTTCAGGTGTCAAACATGTCTTTAGACAAAAGTAAAGAAGTGGAAGGAGGAGCAAATACAGATGTATCGTTCATGCTCAAGGCAATGCAACAACAATTTGAGAGGATGAATGATGCGAACCCCGTATATATCGATACGACACCCACAAACAAATTGAAACACAACCCCAAGAAAGATAATTCAGATTTAAAGAGATCTTTGACCCGTTAATTAGCGAATCAAGAACCAAAGATATTACGACGCCACTCTCAAGAAAGAGATGAGAATGTGGGAGATAAGTCAAGGTTGATAAATCAAGAACAAATCTTAATGCAATTCTCAAAGTTCACAAGAGAACAATGGAGAAAAGTTAAATCCTTTATTCAATTGACAACTGATTGAAAAGTTAGGTTTAATAAGCCTTATATAGGCATACAATCCTAAACCTTATTGGAAACTAAATAAAATCCTATTTTTAATTGACTATGACTAACTTTGACTATGACTCTGACTTTGACTTTGACTTTGACTTTTCCTAAACATACTCATATTGGGCTCTTTATTAACTCAGCCTCCTAATTAAAAAGCCTAATTAATTAAACTAAATTAAAACAATCCCATAATACAAATTAAACCCAAATTAATTAAAACTCAATTAACTTCAGTTTGCTTCCAATTGTCTTCAATTAACGTTCAAAGCTTTCAAGATTAAGCACGATTGCCTTTAATTGCCTCGTTGTCCAATTGTATCTTTGTCTTCCATGATTGATATCTTGGTTTCCATCAATGAACATGGTGTTAATGGATTTTAGGGATCGAATGGATAGGCAAGATGCTGCCATAACTAAATTGCAAAGAGATCCGCAAAGGAGAACTCTGGAATTACGTGTGGTCAATGATGAATTAGAGGCTGATTCACATGGTGAAGAGTTGGAAGGAGATGACAATTCCACTAATGCAAATAGGGGCAGAATTAGAGGTGGTAGAGGTGGTCGTAGAGGTAACGGAGATAATAGGTACTATGGGGATGTGAATGAGAGAGGAAGATGGGATGATAGGCCCAATAGACTAGATAAGGATCTTAGTAGCATTAAGATGAAGATACCCTCTTTTCATGGGAAGGACTGATCCTGATGTGTATCTAGAGTGGGAGAAGCGAGTAGAGTTGGTCTTTGAGTGTCGTAACTTTTCCGAGGAGAAGAAGGTGAAGTTAGCTGCAGCCGAGTTTGTAGATTATGCTGCGGTTTGATGGGGACAATTAGTGCAAGATAGGAGGAGAAACGAGGAACGTCCTATAAACACTTGGGGTGAGTTGAAAACAGTTATGAAGAAGCGGTTTGTTCCTAGGTCATACTATAGGGAACTATACCGGCGATTACAAAGTCTTACCCAAGGTTCCAAAAGTGTGGAGGATTACTACAAGGAGATGGAGATAGTCTTGGTTAGAGCCAATATTGAGGAAAATAGAGAGGCTACTATGGCGCGATTTCTGCAAGGCTTGAATGAAGACATTGCCAATATTGTTGAGTTGTAACATTATGTGGAGCCTGAGGACTTGGTCCATATGGCTATGAAAGTGGAAAAACAACTCAAAAGGAAGGGTTCAATGTCACGATATGGTTGAAATTCAGGTTCCACATCCACTTGGAAGTCGAATTGGAGTAGAAAAGAAGATAGGTCATCACAAAAGCCTAAGGCCGAGAGTGCTAAGCCTAAGGAGGGTAGGGATAGCAGCCATGATAAAGGCAAGGTCGTGGCAACACAAGGCAGGAATAGGGATGATGGAAACTAAGATAGCAATCATGGAAGACAATGAGACAATTAGACAACGAGCCAATTGAAGTTAATCTTGAAGGCTTTGGGATGCTAATTGAATGCAATTGGACTTTATTAGGCTTCACAATATTATTCAAGTTCAAAAACAAGTCCAAGAACATCAATGTTAAAGAAATTTATTTTGTTCCTTTATTCTGCTCGCTTAATCTTGTCATTGTCTGCGTCCATACATTAACTGCCGCAAACTGTATGCCTATAAAATGCTTATTAAACCTCAATTTTCAGGAAGTCGCTTATGGAATGAAGATGTAGCCAATCATGTTTAATTGAGAGAGTGAACTATCTCTTTTGTTCATTCATGAACATGTGATCTTATCAAGCTATGCTTTATGGCGATCGATATCATGACTTGTCTCCCACCTTCTCATCTATGTCTTGGGAGTGGCGTCAATATCATTCTTGTGATAATTTTGGTTCTTGATTATCATATATTCAATGGGTCAAAATTCTTTATAATTTTAGTTCTGGAACGACATAATCAGTGGGTCAAAGTTTTCGTCACAAACCTGTTTTAATCTTTCTGGGAGTCGTGTTTCAATTTGATTGTGGGTGTCGTATCGGTGCATACGGGGTTCGCATCAGTAACATTCTTTCGTTTTCTTTTCAATTTGATGTAAGTTGCAAGAAAACATCAAAGATTCTTTCATCGTTTGACTTTGCGAAAGAAAAAAAAAAAAAAGTCTGTTTTGCGTTGTGTTTGACATATCAATTAAACTTTTGTTTTGTCTTTTCGTTTTTTGCTTTTGGAGTCTAAACGTCAAAGCCATTATATATATGCACTGGGTTTGCTTTGTTTCTTGTTTCCGCATCACAAACTGAAAACGTATATAGATTGTGAGCAATCTGCACACCCGCATCAATCTTTGCTTAATTTATCAATATAATTGTTTGTCTATTTGGTTTCTTTTGTCTTTCGTGGTTTGTTTCTTTAATTCTCGTTTGTCTTCTTTTGTTTCTTGGTGCATCACAAACATCAGAGTCTTGCAATCCGGTCTGCTTTCTTTCTTATTTTCTGGTTTGAGTCTTGTTTCTTGTTTCATCTTGCCGGTTCGTTTTAATTGTTGTGCGCGTTTCTGGAATGATTTAAAACGAAAAGGAAAAGCTTGAGTGCGGAAAGGAAGTCTTGAGTGATAATCACGTGAGTGGAGTGAAACACGTGAGGGAGTGCGTGAGATTCATTTTCTAACATTCTTTTCAAATGATCACAATTATGATATTGACGCCACTCCCAAGACATAGATGAGAAGGTGGGAGATAAGTCATGATTTCGATCGCCACAACCATAGCTGTGGGTGTCGTATCTTCATATACGGGCTTCGCATCAGTTAGTGTCAGAGCTTTGGGTATTATTTCAGGTTTGATTTATCAATTTAGTTTCGTGCTCGTATTTTATTTGTTTTAGCCGCGTAACATTAAATTCTATAGGGTTCTTTATTTTGTTCCTTTATTCTGCTCGCTTAATCTTGTCATTGTCAGCGTCCATACATTAACTGCCGCAAACTGTATGCCTATAAAATGCTTATTAAACCTCAATTTTCAGGAAGTCGCTTATGGAATGAAGATGTAGCCAATCATGTTTAATTGAGAGAGTGAACTATCTCTTTTGTTCATTCATGAACATGTGATCTTATCAAGCTATGCTTTATGGCGATCGATATCATGACTTGTCTCCCACCTTCTCATCTATGTCTTGGGAGTGGCGTCAATATCATTCTTGTGATAATTTTGGTTCTTGATTATCATATATTCAATGGGTCAAAATTCTTTATAATTTTAGTTCTGGAACGACATAATCAGTGGGTCAAAGTTTTCGTCACAAACCTGTTTTAATCTTTCTGGGAGTCGTGTTTCAATTTGATTGTGGGTGTCGTATCGGTGCATACGGGGTTCGCATCAGTAACATTCTTTCGTTTTCTTTTCAATTTGATGTAAGTTGCAAGAAAACATCAAAGATTCTTTCATCGTTTGACTTTGCGAAAGAAAAAAAAAAAAAAGTCTGTTTTGCGTTGTGTTTGACATATCAATTAAACTTTTGTTTTGTCTTTTCGTTTTTTGCTTTTGGAGTCTAAACGTCAAAGCCATTATATATATGCACTGGGTTTGCTTTGTTTCTTGTTTCCGCATCACAAACTGAAAACGTATATAGATTGTGAGCAATCTGCACACCCGCATCAATCTTTGCTTAATTTATCAATATAATTGTTTGTCTATTTGGTTTCTTTTGTCTTTCGTGGTTTGTTTCTTTAATTCTCGTTTGTCTTCTTTTGTTTCTTGGTGCATCACAAACATCAGAGTCTTGCAATCCGGTCTGCTTTCTTTCTTATTTTCTGGTTTGAGTCTTGTTTCTTGTTTCATCTTGCCGGTTCGTTTTAATTGTTGTGCGCGTTTCTGGAATGATTTAAAACGAAAAGGAAAAGCTTGAGTGCGGAAAGGAAGTCTTGAGTGATAATCACGTGAGTGGAGTGAAACACGTGAGGGAGTGCGTGAGATTCATTTTCTAACATTCTTTTCAAATGATCACAATTATGATATTGACGCCACTCCCAAGACATAGATGAGAAGGTGGGAGATAAGTCATGATTTCGATCGCCACAACCATAGCTGTGGGTGTCGTATCTTCATATACGGGCTTCGCATCAGTTAGTGTCAGAGCTTTGGGTATTATTTCAGGTTTGATTTATCAATTTAGTTTCGTGCTCGTATTTTATTTGTTTTAGCCGCGTAACATTAAATTCTATAGGGTTCTTTATTTTGTTCCTTTATTCTGCTCGCTTAATCTTGTCATTGTCAGCGTCCATACATTAACTGCCGCAAACTGTATGCCTATAAAATGCTTATTAAACCTCAATTTTCAGGAAGTCGCTTATGGAATGAAGATGTAGCCAATCATGTTTAATTGAGAGAGTGAACTATCTCTTTTGTTCATTCATGAACATGTGATCTTATCAAGCTATGCTTTATGGCGATCGATATCATGACTTGTCTCCCACCTTCTCATCTATGTCTTGGGAGTGGCGTCAATATCATTCTTGTGATAATTTTGGTTCTTGATTATCATATATTCAATGGGTCAAAATTCTTTATAATTTTAGTTCTGGAACGACATAATCAGTGGGTCAAAGTTTTCGTCACAAACCTGTTTTAATCTTTCTGGGAGTCGTGTTTCAATTTGATTGTGGGTGTCGTATCGGTGCATACGGGGTTCGCATCAGTAACATTCTTTCGTTTTCTTTTCAATTTGATGTAAGTTGCAAGAAAACATCAAAGATTCTTTCATCGTTTGACTTTGCGAAAGAAAAAAAAAAAAAAAGTCTGTTTTGCGTTGTGTTTGACATATCAATTAAACTTTTGTTTTGTCTTTTCGTTTTTTGCTTTTGGAGTCTAAACGTCAAAGCCATTATATATATGCACTGGGTTTGCTTTGTTTCTTGTTTCCGCATCACAAACTGAAAACGTATATAGATTGTGAGCAATCTGCACACCCGCATCAATCTTTGCTTAATTTATCAATATAATTGTTTGTCTATTTGGTTTCTTTTGTCTTTCGTGGTTTGTTTCTTTAATTCTCGTTTGTCTTCTTTTGTTTCTTGGTGCATCACAAACATCAGAGTCTTGCAATCCGGTCTGCTTTCTTTCTTATTTTCTGGTTTGAGTCTTGTTTCTTGTTTCATCTTGCCGGTTCGTTTTAATTGTTGTGCGCGTTTCTGGAATGATTTAAAACGAAAAGGAAAAGCTTGAGTGCGGAAAGGAAGTCTTGAGTGATAATCACGTGAGTGGAGTGAAACACGTGAGGGAGTGCGTGAGATTCATTTTCTAACATTCTTTTCAAATGATCACAATTATGATATTGACGCCACTCCCAAGACATAGATGAGAAGGTGGGAGATAAGTCATGATTTCGATCGCCACAACCATAGCTGTGGGTGTCGTATCTTCATATACGGGCTTCGCATCAGTTAGTGTCAGAGCTTTGGGTATTATTTCAGGTTTGATTTATCAATTTAGTTTCGTGCTCGTATTTTATTTGTTTTAGCCGCGTAACATTAAATTCTATAGGGTTCTTTATTTTGTTCCTTTATTCTGCTCGCTTAATCTTGTCATTGTCAGCGTCCATACATTAACTGCCGCAAACTGTATGCCTATAAAATGCTTATTAAACCTCAATTTTCAGGAAGTCGCTTATGGAATGAAGATGTAGCCAATCATGTTTAATTGAGAGAGTGAACTATCTCTTTTGTTCATTCATGAACATGTGATCTTATCAAGCTATGCTTTATGGCGATCGATATCATGACTTGTCTCCCACCTTCTCATCTATGTCTTGGGAGTGGCGTCAATATCATTCTTGTGATAATTTTGGTTCTTGATTATCATATATTCAATGGGTCAAAATTCTTTATAATTTTAGTTCTGGAACGACATAATCAGTGGGTCAAAGTTTTCGTCACAAACCTGTTTTAATCTTTCTGGGAGTCGTGTTTCAATTTGATTGTGGGTGTCGTATCGGTGCATACGGGGTTCGCATCAGTAACATTCTTTCGTTTTCTTTTCAATTTGATGTAAGTTGCAAGAAAACATCAAAGATTCTTTCATCGTTTGACTTTGCGAAAGAAAAAAAAAAAAAAGTCTGTTTTGCGTTGTGTTTGACATATCAATTAAACTTTTGTTTTGTCTTTTCGTTTTTTGCTTTTGGAGTCTAAACGTCAAAGCCATTATATATATGCACTGGGTTTGCTTTGTTTCTTGTTTCCGCATCACAAACTGAAAACGTATATAGATTGTGAGCAATCTGCACACCCGCATCAATCTTTGCTTAATTTATCAATATAATTGTTTGTCTATTTGGTTTCTTTTGTCTTTCGTGGTTTGTTTCTTTAATTCTCGTTTGTCTTCTTTTGTTTCTTGGTGCATCACAAACATCAGAGTCTTGCAATCCGGTCTGCTTTCTTTCTTATTTTCTGGTTTGAGTCTTGTTTCTTGTTTCATCTTGCCGGTTCGTTTTAATTGTTGTGCGCGTTTCTGGAATGATTTAAAACGAAAAGGAAAAGCTTGAGTGCGGAAAGGAAGTCTTGAGTGATAATCACGTGAGTGGAGTGAAACACGTGAGGGAGTGCGTGAGATTCATTTTCTAACATTCTTTTCAAATGATCACAATTATGATATTGACGCCACTCCCAAGACATAGATGAGAAGGTGGGAGATAAGTCATGATTTCGATCGCCACAACCATAGCTGTGGGTGTCGTATCTTCATATACGGGCTTCGCATCAGTTAGTGTCAGAGCTTTGGGTATTATTTCAGGTTTGATTTATCAATTTAGTTTCGTGCTCGTATTTTATTTGTTTTAGCCGCGTAACATTAAATTCTATAGGGTTCTTTATTTTGTTCCTTTATTCTGCTCGCTTAATCTTGTCATTGTCAGCGTCCATACATTAACTGCCGCAAACTGTATGCCTATAAAATGCTTATTAAACCTCAATTTTCAGGAAGTCGCTTATGGAATGAAGATGTAGCCAATCATGTTTAATTGAGAGAGTGAACTATCTCTTTTGTTCATTCATGAACATGTGATCTTATCAAGCTATGCTTTATGGCGATCGATATCATGACTTGTCTCCCACCTTCTCATCTATGTCTTGGGAGTGGCGTCAATATCATTCTTGTGATAATTTTGGTTCTTGATTATCATATATTCAATGGGTCAAAATTCTTTATAATTTTAGTTCTGGAACGACATAATCAGTGGGTCAAAGTTTTCGTCACAAACCTGTTTTAATCTTTCTGGGAGTCGTGTTTCAATTTGATTGTGGGTGTCGTATCGGTGCATACGGGGTTCGCATCAGTAACATTCTTTCGTTTTCTTTTCAATTTGATGTAAGTTGCAAGAAAACATCAAAGATTCTTTCATCGTTTGACTTTGCGAAAGAAAAAAAAAAAAAAGTCTGTTTTGCGTTGTGTTTGACATATCAATTAAACTTTTGTTTTGTCTTTTCGTTTTTTGCTTTTGGAGTCTAAACGTCAAAGCCATTATATATATGCACTGTGTTTGCTTTGTTTCTTGTTTCCGCATCACAAACTGAAAACGTATATAGATTGTGAGCAATCTGCACACCCGCATCAATCTTTGCTTAATTTATCAATATAATTGTTTGTCTATTTGGTTTCTTTTGTCTTTCGTGGTTTGTTTCTTTAATTCTCGTTTGTCTTCTTTTGTTTCTTGGTGCATCACAAACATCAGAGTCTTGCAATCCGGTCTGCTTTCTTTCTTATTTCTTGTTTGAGTCTTGTTTCTTGTTTCATCTTGCCGGTTCGTTTTAATTGTTGTGCGCGTTTGTGGAATGATTTAAAACGAAAAGGAAAAGCTTGAGTGCGGAAAGGAAGTCTTGAGTGATAATCACGTGAGTGGAGTGAAACACGTGAGGGAGTGCGTGAGATTCTTTTTCTAACATTCTTTTCAAATTATCACAATTATGATATTGATGCCACTCCCAAGACATAGATGAGAAGGTGGGAGATAAGTCATGATTTCGATCGCCACAACCATAGCTGTGGGTGTCGTATCTTCATATACGGGCTTCGCATCAGTTAGTGTCAGAGCTTTGGGTATTATTTCAGGTTTGATTTATCAATTTAGTTTCGTGCTCGTATTTTATCTGTTTTTGATGCGAACCCCGTATATATTGATACGACACCCACGATCAAGTTGAACACAACCCCAAGAAAGATAATTCAGATTTCAAGAAAATCTTTGACCCGTTGATTAGCAAACCAAGAACCAAAGATATAACGATGCCACTCCCAAGAAAGAGATGAGAATGAGGGAGATAAGTCAAGGTTGATAAATCAAGAACAAATCTTGATGCAATTCTCAAAGTTCACAAGAGAACAATGGAGAAAAGTTAATTCTTTTATTGAATTGACAACTGATTGAAAAGTTAGGTTTAATAAGCCTTTTATAGGCATACAATCCTAAACCTTATTGGAAACCAAATAAAACCCTATTTTTAATTGACTTTGACTCTTTGACTTTGACTATTTCCTAAACACACCCATATTGGGCTTTTTAATGACTCAGCCTCCTAATTAAAACTTAATAAATTAAACTAAATTAAAAACGATCCCATAATACAAATTAGGCCTAATGTAAATCAATTAAATAAATAACAGCCCAATTGCATTATAATCGACACCCAAGCCTCAAGATTTCTTCAAGATTGATGTTCTTGGACTTGTTCTTGAACTTGAACAATATTTTGAAGTCTTGATGTTCCCCCCAAGCTGTCCAAGTCATGTTGTGCAAGACTCTTGGCCCAAATATCCAGAACGAGCCCATTTAAAGCTTCCTTCATCCTTTTAGCTCGAGCCATCGTCATAGGTCCTCCATTGATGCTCAAAGGATCCATAGGCTTGCTTCCTTGGTTTCCATCATTCCCCCTCTCCTCAAAAGGATTTGTCCTCAAATCGGAACCTACATCAAAATCAAAAGGAGAAAGATCAGAAACATTAAAAGTAGCACTAACATTATACTCACCTGGCAAGTCTATCTTGTACGCATTGTCATTAATACGTTCAAGCACTTGGAATAGACCATCTCCACGTGGTTGCAACTTCGATTTCCGTTGAACAGGAAACCTCTCCTTGCGCATATGCACCCAAACCCAATCTCCTGGTTCGAACACAATTCTCTTTCGCCCCTTGTTAGCTTGAGTAGCATATTGCTCAGTCCGCCTCTCGATATGTTGCCTAACTCTTTTATGCAATTGCTTAACAACCTCAGCTTTCTTCTTACCATCCAGGTTAGCTCTTTCCTCCATAGGTAAAGGTATCAAATCCAAAGGAGTAAGTGGATTGAACCCATACACAACTTCGAATGGTGAACAACTAGTCGTTGAATGCACACTTCTATTGTAAGCAAACTCGACATGTGGCAAGCAATCTTCCCAATTCTTCAAATTCTTTTGGATAATGGAACGCAACAAAGCACCTAAAGTTCTGTTAACCACCTCCGTTTGTCCATCAGTTTGCGGATGACAAACAGTAGAAAACAATAACTTTGTTCCTAGCTTCCCCCACAAAGTCCTCCAAAAATGGCTTAAGAACTTTGCATCTCGATCTGAAACAATGCTTTTCGGCACTCCATGAAGTCGAACAATCTCCTTGAAGAATAAGTCAGCAACATGTGTGGCATCATCAGTCTTGTGACATGGTATGAAATGAGCCATTTTCGAAAACCTGTCAACCATAACAAACACCGAATCTCGGCCCCTTTTGGACCTAGGTAAACCCAATACAAAATCCATTGAAATATCAATCCAAGGTTCACTAGGTATGGGCAAAGGTGTATACAAACCATGGGGTAAAACTTTAGACTTAGACTTTCTACATGTTATGCACTTCTCACACATTCTCTCAACATCTCTCTTCATGTGTGGCCAAAAGAAATGCTCATCTAACACATCCAAAGTCTTTCTAACACCAAAATGTCCCATTAAACCTCCCCCATGTGCTTCTCGAACTAGCAACTCTCTTATAGACCCTTGAGGAATACACAATCTACTCTCTCTAAACAAATACCCCTCATGTCTATAAAATTTACCAAATGCACATTTCTCACAAGCAACATACACAGAAGCAAAATCAAGATCATTCACATACAAATCTTTAATATGCTCAAACCCTAACAATCTTGCATTCAAAGTAGAAATCAAAATATACCTGCGAGATAATGCATCAGCTACAACGTTTTCCTTTCCCTGTTTATACTTGATCACGTAAGGAAACGTTTCTATGAACTCTACCCACTTAGCATGCCTCCTACTCAACTTACCTTGTCCTTTCAAATGCTTCAAGGACTCATGGTCAGTATGGATTACAAACTCCTTAGGCCATAAATAATGTTGCCAATTTTCTAAGGCCTAACTAAAGCATACAACTCTTTATCATAAGTAGGATAATTCAACGATGCTCCACTCAATTTCTCACTAAAATAAGCTATAGGACGCCTATCTTGCATAAGAACAGCCCCTATACCTATTCCCGATGCATCACACTCAATCTCAAATGTCTTAGAGAAATCAGGTAATGCAAGCAATGGTGCAGAACATAATCTATCCTTAATCAAGTCAAATGCATGTTGTTGCTCACTTTCCCATTTAAAACCCACACTCTTTTTCACAACCTCAGTTAATGGTGCAGCTATGGTGCTAAAGTCTTTAACAAATCTCCTATAAAAACTAGCCAACCCATGAAAGCTATGCACTTCACTAACATTCCTAGGTCTAGGCCACTCCCTAATAGCCTTAACCTTCTCCTCATCTACTTCTATCCCTTCTGCCGTAACAACATAGCCCAAAAATACAATCTTATCAGTGCAAAAGGAACACTTTTTCAAATTAGGATACAACTTTTCTTTTCTTAACACATCAAGCACACAATGCAAATGCCTAACATGTTCATCTATGCTCTTGCTGTACACTAATATGTCATCAAAGTAGACCACAACAAATTTTCCAATGAAAGAACGCAAAACATGATTCATTAATCTCATGAAAGTACTAGGTGCATTAGTTAAACCAAAAGGCATGACTAACCACTCATACTAACCATGTTTCGTTTTAAATGCAGTTTTCCATTCATCTCCTTCTTTCATTCTAATTTGGTGATATCCACTTTTAAGATCAATCTTAGAAAACACACAAGATCCATGCAATTCATCCAACATGTCATCTAATCTAGGTATGGGATGTCGATACTTAACTGTAATTTTGTTGATAGCTCTACAATCGATGCACATACGCCAAGTCCCATCCTTTTTAGGCACAAGTAATACTGGTACGGCACATGGACTCATGCTCTCCCTCACATGCCCCTTTTTCATCAACTCTTCAACCTGCCTTTGAAGCTCCTTTGTCTCCTCGGGATTACTTCTATATGCTGGTCGATTTGGAATTGAAGCTCCGGGTATGAAGTCAATTTGATGTTCTATTCCCCTCTTTGGCGGTAATCCATCTGGTATGTCCTCAGGGAATACATCCTTGAAATCCTGCAAAAGAGTTGTAACAACACTAGGCAAAGACAAATCAAGGTCAGAGTTAGAAAAATAAGCATCTTTGTACAAAAATACAAACATTTGCTGCTTGGCTAGAAAAGCAACCCTCACATCGCTCCCTTTGCAATAGACACTCATTTTCTTTTTCTCACTTTTCTTCCTCTCATTCTCTCGTTTACACTCAAGTGTTTTGTCACTCTTTCTCTCACACTCAACTCCCTTTCTCTCGACCTCACTAGTGTTTGACCTCTCAGCCTCTCTTCTTCCCTCGCTCTCTTTCTTTTGCTCACTCTCTCTTATCCTCACTTGATCTTCATACACCTGTCTAGGTGTTAATGGCACAAGAGTGATTGTTCGCCCATTCATGGTAAAAGAATATCTATTCTTAAACCCATCATGTATTACTCTCCTATCATATTGCCATGGACGACCCAAAAGCAAGTGTCCCGCGTGCAAAGGATACTAGCACCTGTTTTGTCACCTTAACTTCTCCACAATCATTCAACCACTGTAACTTATATGGTTTAGGATGTTTTGAAGTAGGTAAACTCAATTTCTCCACTAATTCGGTACTAGCAACGTTGGTGCAGCTACCCCCATCAATGATCATACTACAAACCCTATCCTTGATATGGCATCTAGTATGGAAAATATTATCACGTTGCACCTCATCATCTTCTTTCACTTGCACACTTAGAGCACGTCTTGCCACTAGCAACTTTCCATCTGCGGGATACTCAATTTCAACATCACTAGCATCTTCCAACGGTGGCATCTCATCATCATCACTCTCCCCGTCGGTCTCTATATCTCCATCCTCTCTTAGGATCATAGTTCGCTTATTAGGACATTGCGAAGCTATGTGACCTCTTCCCAAACACCTGAAACATTGGATATCCCTATTCCTGCCTGTGTTGCCATGGCCTTGCCCTTATCATGGCTGCTATCCCTACCCTCCTTAGGCTTAGCACTCTCGGCCTTAGGCTTTTGTGATGACCTATCTTCTTTTCTATTCCAATTCGACTTCCAAGTGGATGTGGAACCCGAATTTCTGCCATATCGTGACATTGCACCCTTCCTTTTGAGTTGTTTCTCCACTTTCATAGCCATATGGACCAAGTCCTCAAGCTCCACATAATGTTGCAACTCAACAATATTGGCAATGTCTTCATTCAATCCTTGCAGAAATCGCGCCATAGTAGCCTCCCTATCTTCCTCAATATTGGCTCTAACCATGGCTATCTCCATCTCCTTGTAGTAATCCTCCACACTTTTGGAACCTTGGGTAAGACTTTGCAATCGTCGATAAAGTTCCCTATAGTATGACCTAGGAACAAACCGTTTTCTCATAACAGTTTTCATCTCACCCCAAGTGTTTATAGGACGTTCCTCGTTTCTCCTCCTATCTTGCACTAATTGTCCCCACCAAACCACGGCATAATCTACAAACTCGGCTGCAGCTAACTTCACCTTCTTCTCCTCGGAAAAGTTATGACACTCAAAGACCAACTCTACTCGCTTCTCCCACTCTAGATACACATCAGGATCAGCCTTCCCATGAAAAGAGGGTATCTTCATCTTAATGCTACTAAGATCCTTATCTAGTCTATCGGGTCTATCATCCCATCTTCCTCTCTCATTCACATCCCCATAGTACCTATTATCTCCGTTACCTCTACGACCACCTCTACCACCTCTAATTCTGCCCCTATTAGCATTAGTAGAAATGTCATCTCTTTCTAACTCTTCCCCATGTAAATCAGCCTCTAATTCATCATTGACACCATGTACTTCCGGATTTCTCCTTTGCGGATCTCTATGCAATCTAGCTATGGCAGCATCTTGCCTATCCATTCGATCCCTAAAATCCATAAACACCATGTTCATCCTCTCAAATTGTTGTTGCATTGCCTTGAGCATGAACGATACATCTGTATTTTCTCCTCCTTCCACTTCTTTACTTTTGTCTAAAGACATGTTTGACACCTGAAAATAATGTTAGTAAAGAAAATAATTCACACACTTCCTCACGTGTTTCACTCTAGTCCTCACGTGTTTATCACTCAGCACTCTTGATTTAACTCAACACTCCCTGTCCACACTCAAACTTTTCTCACCAAGTTCTTTATAGAACTAATTGATCACAACAAGGTCACCCTTGAAATAATCACCCTTGACAAATCTCAACAAAGAAAAGAATGTGCACAAGGAATACGAATGAAATAAGGACAAACAATAACACGAGAATGTCGAATAACAGAAAGCAATATGATTTTCAAGAAAGATTCGAAAACCGTAAAGGTCTTGAATTGCAATTAAGGAGAATCAATATCAACTCACTTCAATCCAAGCAATTTATGGCGTTCAATTCTCTCTTTTTTTTTTTGACACTTTTTTTTTTTCTGGATTTTTTTTTTCTGATACTGTTTTTTTTTCTTTTTTCTTTTTATTTTTCTTTTTCTTTTTTTTTTTTTTACTCAACTAGAACGCACACAAACTAAATTGAATGTAAATTGCAGATTTAAACCACAAACAAAATATTGATATGAATCTTGAAATTCAAGAATTCAAGAAACCCTAATTGATGAATCAAGAATCACCAAGAAGCAAATATATTGATATATGGTGCACAAGAAACAAAAGCAAACAGAATTAATTTAAGATGGGTGGAATGTGCAGTGAAGAAACAAAACCAAACAATGTATATATATAATGGATATTGATTGTTTGGCGTGCAAGTTCACAAAAGCAAAGAATAATTATATATGTGTTTTCAGTTTTTGTGATGCAAAGTGATGATTTCTAATTGTGGCGCAGATTGCAATGTGATGCGGCTGATGTTTCTAATTGGTGCAGATTGCAATGTGATGCGGCTGATGTTTCTAATTGGCGCAGATTGCAAGAATCAGAAAAGAATATTGATTGTTGTGGCAAATAAAAAAAATCAGAAAATAAGAAAATAATTGATAGATCAAACCTGAATTAATTAACCAAAGCTCTGATACCAACTGATGCGAACCCCGTATATATTGATACGACACCCACGATCAAGTTGAACACAACCCCAAGAAAGATAATTCAGATTTCAAGAAAATCTTTGACCCGTTGATTAGCAAACCAAGAACCAAAGATATAACGACGCCACTCCCAAGAAAGAGATGAGAATGAGGGAGATAAGTCAAGGTTGATAAATCAAGAACAAATCTTGATGCAATTCTCAAAGTTCACAAGAGAACAATGGAGAAAAGTTAATTCTTTTATTGAATTGACAACTGATTGAAAAGTTAGGTTTAATAAGCCTTTTATAGGCATACAATCCTAAACCTTATTGGAAACCAAATAAAACCCTATTTTTAATTGACTTTGACTCTTTGACTTTGACTATTTCCTAAACACACCCATATTGGGCTTTTTAATGACTCAGCCTCCTAATTAAAACTTAATAAATTAAACTAAATTAAAAACGATCCCATAATACAAATTAGGCCCAATGTAAATCAATTAAATAAATAACAGCCCAATTGCATTATAATCGACACCCAAGCCTCAAGATTTCTTCAAGATTGATGTTCTTGGACTTGTTCTTGAACTTGAACAATATTTTGAAGTCTTGATGTTCCCTCCAAGCTGTCTAAGTCATGTTGTGCAAGACTCTTGCCCCAAATATCCAGAACGAGCCCATTTAAAGCTTCCTTCATCCTTTTAGCTCGAGCCCTCGTCATAGGTCCTCCATTGATGCTCAAAAGATCCATAGGCTTGCTTCCTTGGTTCATAGGTCCTCCATTGATGCTCAAAGGATCCATAGGCTTGCTTCCTTGGTTTCCATCAGTTTTAGCCGCCTAACATTAACTTCTATAGGGTTCTTTATTTTGTTCCTTTATTCTGCTCGCTTAATCTTGTCATTGTCTGCGTCCATACATTAACTGCCGCAAACTGTATGCCTATAAAATGCTTATTAAACCTCAATTTTCAGGAAGTCGCTTATGGAATGAAGATGTAGCCAATCATGTTTAATTGAGAGAGTGAACTATCTCTTTTGTTCATTCATGAACATGTGATCTTATCAAGCTATGCTTTATGGCGATCGATATCATGACTTGTCTCCCACCTTCTCATCTATGTCTTGGGAGTGGCGTCAATATCATTCTTGTGATAATTTTGGTTCTTGATTATCATATATTCAATGGGTCAAAATTCTTTATAATTTTAGTTCTGGAACGACATAATCAGTGGGTCAAAGTTTTCGTCACAAACCTGTTTTAATCTTTCTGGGAGTCGTGTTTCAATTTGATTGTGGGTGTCGTATCAGTGCATACGGGGTTCGCATCAGTAACATTCTTTTGTTTTCTTTTCAATTTGATGTAAGTTGCAAGAAAACATCAAAGATTCTTTCATCGTTTGACTTTGCGAAAGAAAAAAAAAAAAAAAGTCTGTTTTGCGTTGTGTTTGACATATCAATTAAACTTTTGTTTTGTCTTTTCGTTTTTTGCTTTTGGAGTCTAAACGTCAAAGCCATTATATATATGCACTGTGTTTGCTTTGTTTCTTGTTTCCGCATCACAAACTGAAAACGTATATAGATTGTGAGCAATCTGCACACCCGCATCAATCTTTGCTTATTTTATCAATATAATTGTTTGTCTATTTGGTTTCTTTTGTCTTTCGTGGTTTGTTTCTTTAATTCTCGTTTGTCTTCTTTTGTTTCTTGGTGCATCACAAACATCAGAGTCTTGCAATCCGGTCTGCTTTCTTTCTTATTTTCTGGTTTGAGTCTTGTTTCTTGTTTCATCTTGCCGGTTCGTTTTAATTGTTGTGCGTGTTTCTGGAATGATTTAAAACGAAAAGGAAAAGCTTGAGTGCGGAAAGGAAGTCTTGAGTGATAATCACGTGAGTGGAGTGAAACACGTGAGGGAGTGCGTGAGATTCATTTTCTAACATTCTTTTCAAATTATTACAATTATGATATTGACGCCACTCCCAAGACATAGATGAGAATGTGGGAGATAAGTCATGATTTCGATCGCCACAACCATAGCTGTGGGTGTCGTATCTTCATATACGGGCTTCGCATCAGTTAGTGTCATAGCTTTGGGTATTATTTCAGGTTTGATTTATCAATTTAGTTTCGTGCTCGTATTTTATTTGTTTTAGCCGCCTAACATTAAATTCTATAGGGTTCTTTATTTTGTTCCTTTATTCTGCTCGCTTAATCTTGTCATTGTCTGCGTCCATACATTAACTGCCGCAAACTGTATGCCTATAAAATGCTTATTAAACCTCAATTTTCAGGAAGTCGCTTATGGAATGAAGATGTAGCCAATCATGTTTAATTGAGAGAGTGAACTATCTCTTTTGTTCATTCATGAACATGTGATCTTATCAAGCTATGCTTTATGGCGATCGATATCATGACTTGTCTCCCACCTTCTCATCTATGTCTTGGGAGTGGCGTCAATATCATTCTTGTGATAATTTTGGTTCTTGATTATCATATATTCAATGGGTCAAAATTCTTTATAATTTTAGTTCTGGAACGACATAATCAGTGGGTCAAAGTTTTCGTCACAAACCTGTTTTAATCTTTCTGGGAGTCGTGTTTCAATTTGATTGTGGGTGTCGTATCGGTGCACACGGGGTTCGCATCAGTAACATTCTTTTGTTTTCTTTTCAATTTGATGTAAGTTGCAAGAAAACATCAAAGATTCTTTCATCGTTTGACTTTGCGAAAGAAAAAAAAAAAAAGTCTGTGTTGCGTTGTGTTTGACATATCAATTAAACTTTTGTTTTGTCTTTTCGTTTTTTGCTTTTGGAGTCTAAATGTCAAAGCCATTATATATATGCACTGTGTTTGCTTTGTTTCTTGTTTCCGCATCACAAACTGAAAACGTATATAGATTGTGAGCAATCTGCACACCCGCATCAATCTTTGCTTATTTTATCAATATAATTGTTTGTCTATTTGGTTTCTTTTGTCTTTCGTGGTTTGTTTCTTTAATTCTCGTTTGTCTTCTTTTGTTTCTTGGTGCGTCACAAACATCAGAGTCTTGCAATCCGGTCTGCTTTCTTTCTTATTTTCTGGTTTGAGTATTGTTTCTTGTTTCATCTTGCCGGTTCATTTTAATTGTTGTGCGCGTTTGTGGAATGATTTAAAACGAAAAGGAAAAGCTTGAGTGCGGAAAGGAAGTCTTGAGTGATAATCACGTGAGTGGAGTGAAACACGTGAGGGAGTGCGTGAGATTCTTTTTCTAACATTCTTTTCAAATTATCACAATTATGATATTGACGCCACTCCCAAGACATAGATGAGAAGGTGGGAGATAAGTCATGATTTCGATCGCCACAACCATAGCTGTGGGTGCCGTATCTTCATATACGGGCTTCGCATCAGTTAGTGTCAAAGCTTTTGGTATTATTTCAAGTTTGATTTATCAATTTGGTTTCGTGCTCGTATTTTATTTGTTTTAGTCGCATAACATTAAATTCTGTAGGGTTCTTTATTTTGTTTCTTTATTCTGCTCAATTAATCTTGTCATTGTCTGCATCCATACATTAACTGCCGCAAATTGTGTGCCTATAAAAGGTTTATTAAACCTAAATTTTCAAGAAGTCGCTTATGAAATTTGATGGAAACTAAGGAAGCAAGCCTATGGATCCTTTGAGCATCAATGGAGCATAACGAGAGCTGGAGCTAAAAGGATGAAGGAAGCTTTGAATGGGCTCGTTCAAGATATTTGTGCCAAAAGTCTTGCACAACATGACTTGGACAGCTTAGAGGGAACATCAAGGCTTCAACATATTATTCTAGTTCAAGAACAAGTCCAAGAACATCAATCTTGAGGAAATCTTGAGGCTTGGGTGTCAAATATAGTGCAATTGGGCTGTTATTTATTTGTTTGATGTAAATTGGGCCTAATTTGTATTATGAGATTGTTTTAAATTATTTTAATTTATTAGGTTTTTAATTAGAAGGCTGAGTCATTTATTTTTAAGTTAAAAAGCCCAATATAGGTATGTTTAGAAAGAGTCAAAGTCAAAGTCAATTAAAAATGGGGTTTTATTTAGCTTCCAAAAAGGTTTAGGATTGTATGCCTATATAAGACTTATTAAACCAAAATTTTCAATCAGTTGTCAGTTGAATAAAAGATTTAACTTTTCTCCATTGTTCTTTTGTGAACTTTGAGAATTGCATCAAGATTTGTTCTTGATTTATCCACCTTGATTTATCTCCCACATTCTCATCTCTTTCTTGGGAGTGGCGTCGTTATATCTTTGGTTTTTGATTCGCTAATCAACGAGTCAAAGATTTTTCTTGAAATCTGAATTATCTTTCTTGGGGTTGTGTTTCAATTTGCTTGTGGGTGTCGTATCAATATATACGGGGTTCGCATCAGAATGAAGATATAGCCAATTATGTTTAATTGAGAGACTAAATTATCTCTTTTGTCCATTCATGAACATGTGATCTTATCAAGCTATGCTTTGTGGCGATCGAAATCATAACTTGTCTCCCACCTTCTCATCTATGTCTTGGGAGTGGCGTCAATATCATTCTTGTGAAATTTTGGTTCTTGATTATCATATATTCAATGGGTCAAAATTCTTTATAATTTTGGTTCTCGAATGACATAATCAGTGGGTCAAAGTTTTCGTCATAGACCTGTTTTAATCTTTCTGGGAGTCGTGTTTCAATTTGATTGTAGGTGTGGTATCCAAATTCATATTTAAATTGAAAGACTTAATTTATAGCCAATATAGGAATCAAATTCCTTATTGGATTAGAATTCTATTATTTTAATTTAATATGGAATCTAATTCCTATTAAATTAAAACTCTTTTAATATAATTTAAATGGAATCTTATTCCAATTAAAATTATTATTTCCATTAATTAATTAAATGATTTTTCATTAAATTAAATTATTCTAAACTATAATTAATTTAATGACATCATTTAGAATTGAACCCATGACCTCTACAAATAATTAAATAATTAACCATTAATTAAATAATTATAAATATTTAAATAATAAAATTATTTAAATAATTTTTGAACATGTACATAAATTTATATGTACACCAATAATCGGACAATCCAATTATATTCTTCAACTTGTTTCTTTATGTGGTTGTGAGCTAGCAAGGAGACCAAATGGACCTACAATTTGAGCTCCAATAATATCGAAATTATTAATTAAACTCTTTAATTAATAATTCACTATTATTAACCTTAGAGTTACTCCACTAAAAACTTAAGGTTGCACTCTCAAAATTGTAAATGTTTTGCACAATCTGAATTTTCAGTGTCCATCGATTTAATCATTTCATATGGTTCGATCCTCCACGAGTAGTTCATAATTAGAGCTAAGTTATTAAAATCTGTTATACCTCTCTAATTATATCTTGTTCCATTAAGTACCATTGATTCTCTAATGAACAATATATTCATAACAACTTATGAATTTATCTTCTTGTATATAACACTTACATACTTAATTTGAGAGTACATAAGTAATCATGGATGTTACATGATATTCGTATGAAGCAAACATTTCATAAATGCACATTAATTTGAATAAAATAAATTTTATTTATTTATTATTTATTTAAACGTTTACAATTTATAAGCTCTTAGGGCACAAACTCTAACAATCTCCCACTTGCCCTAGATAAGACATATTTCATAATTCTAGACTCTCTAGATGACAGTCAAACACTTTAGCCGTTAAGGTCTTTGTAAACGGATCAGCATAGTTGTCCTGTGAAACTATTTTCATCACCGACACATCTCCTCTATACTATAGCCCCACCACCTAGGGTGAATTCTGACCCAGATGTGGATTTTCGAGAATCCTTATCCGACTGAAAATCAGAATCTGTATATCCTGTTGGAATCAAATTCTCACCAGAATATACTAGTATATAGTTTCTCATTCTCTGAAGATATTTCAGAATACATTTTACTGCCACTCAATGATTAAATCCTGGGTTAGATTGATAACGACTGACTACTCCCACTGAATAGCATATGTCAGGTCTCGTGCATAGCATAGCATACATGAGACTGCCTATTGCAGAGGCATAGGGAATTCGTCTCATGTCCTCAACTTCTTAAGGTGTCTTAGGACATTGTTCCTTAGACAAATGAACTCCATGCCGAGAATGTAAATAACCTTTCTTGGAATTCTGCATCGAATAACGTACAAGGATCTTATCAATGTATGATGCTTGAGACAATGCTAACAGTTTGTTCTTACGATCTCGTATGATTTGGATCCCAAGAACATAACTAGCCTCTCCCAAATCTTTCATTTGGAATTGGTTAGCAAGCCAGTTCTTTACATCAGATAATGCTTCTACATCATTCCCAATAAGTAGAATATCATCGACGTAAAGTACGAGAAAACCACTTTCTTATCGATGATACGCTTGTATACACAAGGTTCATCGACATTTTGCTCAAAACCATAAGACTTGATCGAAGTATCAAATCTAATGTTCCAAGATCAAGAAGCTTGCTTAAGTCCATAAATAGACCTTTGCAACTTGCAAACTTTTGCTCTTGACCTTGGATCACGAATCCCTCTGGTTGCACCATATAGATGCTTTCATCAAGATTACCATTCAAGAATGCAGTCTTGACATCCATTTGTCATATCTCGTAATCGAGACATGCAGCTATGGATAGAAGAATACGAATGGACTTACATGGCTACTGGTGAGAAAGTTTCTTCATAGTCAACTCCCTCTTTTTGAATATAACCTTTTGCCACTAGCCTAGCTTTGAAGGTCTCTACCTTCCTGTCCACTTCTCTCTTCCTCTTGTAGATCCATTTGCAACATATGGGTTTTACCCCATCTGGTTGAACCATAAGTACCCAGACTGAGTTTGAGTACATAGACTCTATCTCGAGATTCATAGCTTTAAGCCATTCTTCCTTATCAAAATCTTCCATTGCATCATGATATGTCAATGGATCATCTACACACTCATCAGAGATAGCAATCTGTGCCTTTCCGATTTTTCTGTAACAAATAGGTGGTCTAATAACCCTTCCACTACGACAAGGTGGTAGATGATTCTGATGAAAGTTTGTTTGACGCTCAGACTTGGTTTTAACTATGTTATTATCAACAACTATTGTTGATTGGATACTGGTCGAACCAGGCAATAACTCATCGAGTACAATCTTACTTCGAGCTTTATGTTCTTTTATGTAATTATTTTTAAAAAACGTAGCATTTGTCGATACAATTACTTTGTTATCTTGAGGATCATAAAAGAATTCGCCTCTAGTTTCTCTGGAGTAGCCTACAAATAGGCAAACTTGTGAACGTGGTTCCAGTTTTTCAGTCTAATTTTTCAGCAAATGTGCTGGACACCCTCATATGCGAAAATGTTGCAAACTAGCTTTGCGACCATTCCACAACTCTAAAGATGTTTTCGGAACAGACTTTGAAGGAACTACATTCAGGATATATACTGCAGTTTGTAATGCATATCTCTAAAAAGAACTATTTAATGCATATCTCTACAGGATCTTATCATATCCTGTAGGGTATGATTTCTCCTTTCTGTAACACCATTTTGCTGTGGTGTTCTAGGAGCCATGAGTTGGGATATAATCCCATTCTCAATCAAGTAATCCTTGAACTCTGTATCAAGATACTCTCCTCCACGATCTGATCGTAGAGCTTTCAATGTTTTACCTAATTAATTTTCAACTTCAGTTTTAAACTCTTTGAACTTTTTAAAAGTTTCAGACTTTCGTTGCATTAAGTAAACATACCCATATCTAGAATAATCATCAATGAATGTGACGAAATATTCATAACCACCTCTAGCTTTAACATTCATTGGACCACAAACATTCAAATGTATAAGCTCTAGCGGTTCTTTGGCTCTATAACCTTTTGTCTTAAAAGGTCTCTTAGTCATTTTACCTTCTAAACAGGATTCACAAACAGGTAAAGTGCCGATCTTTAACTCACTTAAAGTTCTGCTTTTTACTAGTTTGTCTATTCTGTCAAGATTAATATGTCCAAGTCTTAGATGCCAAAGATAGGTATCATCATTAGGAGAAATCTTTTGTCGCTTTGCTTTAGGTTTTTCAGCTTTAAACAATTCAGCATTGTGCAGTGAATTACGTGTTAACGATTTTAACATGTAAATGTTGTTTTCTAATATTTCAGAACAAATATTCAAACCATTTCTAGAAATAATAACATCTTTATTACTAAAACAAATTGAATAATTGTACTCCAACAATCTAGAAACCGAAATCAAATTTCTTCTAAAATTCAAAATATAATAAACATTGTTCAAAACAAAAAAATAATTATTTGAAAATTGAAGTCTAACTTCTCCCACTGCTCTAGCTGAAACGACATCCCCAGTGCCAACTCGCATGGTAAACTCGCCCTCATCAAGCTCCCTCCAAGAATCAATCAATTGTAAAAAAGAACAAACATGATTAGTGGCTCCTGAATCGATTATCCAGGTGAATAATTCATTCTCCATTAAACAAGATTCAATGATAAGTAAATCATATTCACCTTTCATTTCTTTTTGTTCTTGAGCTCTTCGAGGTACTTAGGACAGTTCCTCTTCCAGTGACCTTCCACATCACAATGAAAATATTTTCCTTTGGGTTTGGAAACCTTAGAGCTCTTTTGCTTCTTCTTTTGGGCAACCTGTTTCTTAGGCTTTGCCTTAGCCTTACTGGTGGTCCTTTTCCTCTTTTTCTTATTAGAGGTGGAAGTTTCAGCAACATTTGCTTCACCAGACTTAATCTTGTCCTTATTTATGGACTCATAAGTAGTGAGTTCAAAGAGCAATTGAGTAATATTATATTGCAGCTTGTTCATAACATAATTGCTCTTGAACTGCATAAAACTCTTTGGGAGAGTTTGCAGTATCATGCTCACTTGGCTAGGCTCATCAATCACCCCACCATGAGTTTCAGCTGTATTAAAATAGGTCATCATGTTCAAGACATGCTCTCGAACTGATGTCCCTTCCTTCATCTTAGCAGTCGTAGCAGCACAAACAGCTTCATGTCGCTACTGCTCAGAAGGTTGCCCAAACATCCCTTGTAATGACTCCATCATCTGAGATGTTGTAGTCATTGTCTCATGCTTCTTAGCAAGCACGTCGAATATTCCTACTAATAAGTAGCAACGGGCTTTGTCATCAGCCTTAACCCAATTTTGGTAGGTTTCACGTACATTACGTGTGGCATTTGTAGGTGGCACAGGAGGACACTCCTCCGTCAGGATAAATTTTAAATCCTCACAAACCAGAATGACGTTCATATTATTTTTCCATTTAACATAATTATCCCCATTCAGTTTATCATTGGCAAATATGGTAATTAAAGGTGACGGCATTGTTGAAATAAATAAACAAAATATTTTATTCAAAATTTGCTTCATATGAATATCATAAATTTTAGCATAAAATTAAATATGATGCATGATACATGAATAATGAATCAGAAATACCCTAAAAAGAATTACTATGCCACGATAATCTAACATGCCACAAATAAATGCCACCTTAGGGTAGGTCAAATATTTGTATGTTAGATTGAGAAAATCTCAGTCGAATAATATAACAGAATAACTCTTATTCCTATATTATCTGACTACCACTTATTTCGGTCAAGGAATAAACTAACTAATTAATTTATTCCTTTGTGAGTGTAACCCATCATTTCAGATCTCTCAAACTTAACTTGAGAATTGCCAGCCTTAGGGTAGGTCAATCCCAAAATACATCCAGAAATCTTATCCGTTAGGAAGTCAACCTTGATATTGACCCAAATGGACACCACCCTTAGGGGAACGAAAACAAAGCCGTCTCGAGGCGCCACTCAAATCTCATGGTGTTGAACTAATGATGGAGACCGTGAGATATATTGTCATATATCCCTCTCCCACTCACTATTTTAGGATTAGGGTTTTCTATTTAATATTCCTAGTCATCATCTTAGATTATTAACGGCTAACAAGTCTAATCTAAGTTACTAAGAATCAGTATATTACTAGAATCATCATCCTATTAATACCTAATAAATTACCAGAACTTTAACTCTTAAAAATCTAATTTATTATAAAAGATCTAATCTATATAATCTAAACTCTTTAATTATGAAGATCAGATTTAATGTGAGATTACCCAATTTTAACTCTTAAAATCTAATCCACATTATAACTACCAATTATTTGAAATATATTTATTTTAATCACATTAAAACTATTTATATATTTCTAATTTGTGAACCTAGGATTTTCAACTAAAATCCTAACAAATTATGGAATTGGTATTTAATGTATTATTATCTCTATTTTAACTAATAAACTATTTAACAGAAAAAATAAATAATAATACATGTATGTATGTCATGTTATAATGCAACGAGTAAGCACTTTCTATTCTATATGACATATTTTATGTATGATCATGTTATCAACAAATTATTCAATCATCACATGATAAACAATTAAAATAAATAACATGTAATTGACCGGGTTCTTTGGCTTTAACGACCTAAAACTAATTTTAGATATTACAAAAATTAACCAAGACATTCCTTGGCCTTAAGTTGTAGTCTTCAAGAACTTCATAGTCTTCAAGGTCTTGTTGGGCTCTTTAAGGCTTATAATTAAATCTAATTTAATTATCAAGGACCTCCATCAAATGGATTGGGTTATAAGCCCATTTCTTGATTTTAAAGCCATCAAAAATGATCCAAAACGAGTGGATGGTTTTTTGTAATTTTTACGATTGAAAACGGAAACCTGAAACTCGAGAAAATTTGAAGACGGATCGCATTTGGGACTCTTTGGAAACAGTCCAGCTACTGCCATATGGCAGCAGCTTTGAGCTGCCAAGTGGCATCTACAACTTGCCACCTGGTGCGTGTTGGCTACTGCCACTTGGTGTGCATCGCACATGCACACTTTGTGCAGGCCATCTGGTTGGACATCACATGCACACTCAACAGCTCATCTGTTTTGTGCACAACTATTTGTGCAAACTCGGTCGCTTCAGAAGAGACCAAACATACGTGGAAAATCTGGTTCAAAATTGGTTTTCTGCGCGCAGCAAACTGGTTCAAAAACCAGTCCTTTATGCGCAATCTAAGGCACAGCAAAACTGGTTCAAAACCAGTTCATACAACCACACCATACAGCACAAACGCAACCAGTCCCCAGGCCTGCGCACTGCTGTCAAACTGCACAGGCACAACCATTCCTATTTCGCAGCAAACCAGTGCACCAGGCACCAGCCGCGCCAGCGCAGCAGCCGCACCAGCGCTGCGCACTGCAGTCCAGCCGTACCAGCGTGCGCCAGCGCATCAGCCATGTGCGTTACTGTCCAACTGAACCAGCGCATCAGCTGCAGACCCAACTGGTTCAAAAACCAGTCCGCACAGCCGCTTAGCCGCACAGGCCATGAAACGCAGCGAATCAGCACACCAGATACCAGCCATGTGCACCGGTGAACTGGACTGCGCTGCAAGCTGTCGCACAACCCTTCACACTGCTGTCCGGCTCAGCCAAACATTTGCTGTCTACTGCTGTGTGCTGCCGTCCAATCGCAGTCAACCCCACATGAAGCTGGTTCGAAAAACAGCCACCAAAACTGCACATCAAACTGATTCAAAAACAGTCCAGTTTTTGTGCTATGTTCACATCCAATGTGCAAGACTGTTTTGTTGCAATTTTGTACTAATAATGGGTCAAGAATTTTTGCACCGATTGGACAACAATTTTTTCAAACTGATTCCAAATTCAATCGCAATTTTTTTTTGCTCAAATACTGCAGCAAATCTTCAAAAATTGAAACCCTAAAATTCTGAATTACAACCGAAAAATAAATGCCACAAACGGCTTACAAATTAATCAAATTAAATTAGTCAAAGAACCATACAATTAACGATCAATCCATGCAAAATCCAATTCATCAAACATCAATATAAAATATGCACATTAATAATTAGTGCCTACCCTATGACATACAAAGAATCATAATCAAAAGAAAATTCAATCATTATTGAATCAATTATTAAACTAGCGAAACCTGGCTCTGATACCAATTGAAGGGGAAAATTTCGATTTTAATTCGAATGCGAAAACGTGAATTTTAAAAATTTTCAAACAAAACATGCCCAATCAATGCTAGTAATAATGATTCAATAATTAAATTAATAAGATCGAATCTTACCTTGCATGAATATTGAATTGATCCCTTTTGATTCGCAGATTCTTCACCACCTGATCTTCCTTGCTATGACTCTTCACAAAAGAAACTGTGTGTGGGCATAATGTTTTTGAAGATCCTTTTGAAGTAGATGGTTATTTGATTATTTTTAATCAATGGAAATTTTTGGTTCAAGTAGCCAAAAATGATGCGAACCTCGTATATATTGATACGACACCCACAAGTAAATTGAAACACAACCCTAAGAAAGATAATTCAGATTTAAAGAAATCTTTGACCCGTTGATTAGCGAATCAAGAACCAAAGATATAACGACGCCACTCCCAAGAAAGAGATGAGAATGTGGGAGATAAATCAAAGTTGATAAATCAAGAACAAATCTTGATGCAATTCTCAAAGTTCACAAGAGAACAATGGAGAAAAGTTAAATCTTTTATTCAATTGACAACTGATTGAAAAGTTAGGTTTAATAAGCCTTATATAGGCATACAATCCTAAACCTTATTGGAAACCAAATAAAACCCTATTTTTAATTGACTTTGACTCTTTGACTTTTTGACTTTGACTTTGACTCTTTCCTAAACACACCCATATTGGACTTTTTTTAATGACTCAGTCTCCTAATTAAAACTTAATAAATTAAACTAAATTAAAAACAATCCCATAATACAAATTAAGCCCAATTGCATTATAATCGACACCCAAGCCTCAAGATTTCTTCAAGATTGATGTTCTTGGACTTGTTCTTAAACTTGAACAATATTTTGAAGTCTTGATGTTCCCTCCAAGCTGTCCAAGTCATGTTGTGCAAGACTCTTGGCCCAAATATCTAGAACGAGCCCATTTAAAGCTTCCTTCATCCTTTTAGCTCGAGCCCTCGTCATAGGTCCTCCATTGATATTCAAAGGATCCATAGGCTTGCTTCCTTGGTTTCCATCATTCCCCCTCTCCTCAAAAGGATTTGTCCTCAAATCGGAACCTACATCAAAATCAAAAGGAGAAAGATCAGAAACATTAAAAGTAGCACTAACATTATACTCACCTGACAAGTCTATCTTGTACGCATTGTCATTGATACGTTCAAGCACTTGGAATGGACCATCTCCACGTGGCTGCAACTTCGATTTTCGTTGAACAGGAAATCTCTCCTTACGCATATGCACCTAAACCCAATCTCCTGATTCAAACACAATTCTCTTTCGCCCCTTGTTAGCTTGAGTAGCATATTGCTCAGTCCGCCTCTCGATATGTTGCCTAACTCTTTCATGCAATTGCTTAACAACCTCAGCTCTCTTCTTACCATCCAGGTTAGCTCTTTCCTCCATAGGTAAAGGTATCAAATCCAAAAGAGTAAGTGGATTGAACCCATACACAACTTCGAATGGTGAACAACCAGCAGTTGAATACACACTCCTGTTATAAGCAAACTCGACATGTGGCAATCAATCTTGCCAATTCTTCAAATTCTTTTAGATAATGGAACGCAACAAAGCACCTAAAGTTCTGTTTACCACCTCCGTTTGTCCATCAGTTTGCGGATGACAAGCAGTAGAAAACAATAACTTTGTTCCTAGCTTCCCCCACAAAGTCCTCCAAAAATGGCTTAAGAACTTTGCATCTCGATCTGAAACAATGCTCTTCGGCACTCCATGAAGTCGAATCTCCTTGAAGAATAAGTCAGCAACATGTGTGGTGTCATCGGTCTTGTGACATGGTATGAAATGAGCCATCTTCGAAAACCTGTCAACCACAACAAACACCAAATCTCGGCCCTTTTTGGACCTAGGTAAACCCAATACAAAATCCATTGAAATATCAATTCAGGTAAAACTTTAGACTTAGACTTTCTACATGTTATGCACTTCTCACACATTCTCTCAACATCTCTCTTCATGTGTGGCCAAAAGAAATGCTCATCTAACACATCCAAAGTCTTTCTAACACCAAAATGTCCCATTAAACCACCCCCATGCGCTTCTCTAACTAACAACTCTCTTATAGACCCTTGAGGAATGCACAATCTACTCTCTCTAAACAAATACCCCTCATGTCTATAAAATTTACCAAATGCACCTTTCTCACAAGCAACATACACAGAAGCAAAATCAGGATAATTCACATACAAATCTTTAATATGCTCAAACCCTAACAATCTTGCATTCAAAGTAGAAATCAAAGTATACCTGCGAGATAATGCATCAGCTACAACGTTTTCCTTTCCCTGTTTATACTTGATCACGTAAGGAAACGTTTCTATGAACTCTACCCACTTAGCATGCCTCCTACTCAACTTACCTTGTCCTTTCAAATGCTTCAAGGACTCATGGTCAGTATGGATTACAAACTCCTTAGGCCATAAATAATGTTGCCAATTTTCTAAGGCCCTAACTAAAGCATACAACTCTTTATCATAAGTAGGATAATTCAACGATGCTCCACTCAATTTCTCACTAAAATAAGCTATAGGACGCCTATCTTGCATCAGAATAGCCCCTATACCTATTCCCGATGCATCACACTCAATCTCAAATGTCTTAGAGAAATCAGGTAATGCAAGCAATGGTGCAGAACATAATCTATCCTTAATCAAGTCAAATGCATGTGGTTGCTCACTTTCCCATTTAAAACCCACACTCTTTTTCACAACCTCAGTTAATGGTGCAGCTATGGTGCTAAAGTTTTTAACAAATCTCCTATAAAAACTAGCCAACCCATGAAAGTTACGCACTTCACTAACATTCCTAGGTCTAGGCCACTCCCTAATAGCCTTAACCTTCTCCTCATCTACTTCTATACCTTCTGCCGTAACAACATAGCCCAAAAATACAATCTTATCAGAGCAAAATGAACACTTTTTCAAATTAGCATACAACTTTTCTTTTCTTAACACATCAAGCACACAATGCAAATGCCTAACATGTTCATCATGCTCTTGCTGTACACTAATATGTCATCAAAGTAGACCACAACAAATTTTCCAATGAAAGAACGCAAAACATGATTCATTAATCTCATGAAATTACTAGGTGTATTAGTTAAACCAAAAGGCATAACTAACCACTCATACAAACCATGTTTCGTTTTAAATGCAGTTTTCCATTCATCTTCTTCTTTCATTCTAATTTGGTGATATCCACTTTTAAGATCAATCTTAGAAAACACACAAGATCCATGCAATTCATCCAACATGTCATCTAATCTAGGTATAGGATGTCGATACTTAACTATAATTTTGTTAACAGCTCTACAATCGATGCACATACGCCAAGTCCCATCCTTCTTAGGCACAAGTAATATTGGTACGGCACATGGACTCATGCTCTCCCTCACATGCCCCTTTTTCATCAACTCTTCAACCTGCCTTTGAAGCTCCTTTGTCTCCTCGGGATTACTTCATATGTTGGTCGATTTGGAATTGAAGCTCCGGGTATGAAGTCAATTTGATGTTCTATTCCCCTCTTTGGCGGTAATCCATCTGGTATGTCCTCAGGGAATACATCCTTGAAATCTTGCAAAAGAGTTGTAACAACGTTAGGCAAAGACAAATCAAGGTCAAAGTTAGAAAAATAAGCATCTTTGTACAAAAGTACAAACATTTGCTGCTTGGCTAGAAAAGCAACCCTCACATCGCTCCCTTTGGCATAGACACTCATTTTCTTTTTCTCACTTTTCTTCCTCTCATTCTCTCGTTTATACTCAAGTGTTTTGTCACTCTTTCTCTCACACTCAACTCCCTTTCTCTCGACCTCACTAGTGTTTGAACTCTCAGCCTCTCTTCTTCCCTCGCTCTCTTTCTTTTGCTCACTCTCTCTTATCCTCACTTGATCTTCATACACCTGTCTAGGTGTTAATGGTACAAGAGTGATTGTTCGCCCATTCATGGTAAAAGAATATCTATTCTTAAACCCATCATGTATTACTCTCCTATCATATTGCCATGGACGACCCAAAAGCAAGTGTCCCACGTGCATAGGTACAACATCACATAACACCTTATCCCTGTACTTACCAATAGCAAAGGATACTAGCACCTGTTTTGTCACCTTAACTTCTCCACAATCATTCAACCACTGTAACTTATATGGTTTAGGATGTTTTGAAGTAGGTAAACTCAATTTCTCCACTAATTCGGTACTAGCAACGTTGGTGCAGCTACCCCCATCAATGATCATACTACAAACCCTATCCTTGATATGACATCTAGTATGGAAAATATGATCACGTTACACCTTATCATCTTCCTTCACTTGCACATTTAGAGCACGTCTTGCCACTAGCAACTTTCCATCTGCGGGATACTCAATTTCAACATCACTAGCATCTTCCAAAGGTGGCATCTCATCATCATCACTCTCCCCATCGGTCTCTATATCTCCATCCTCTCTTAGGATCATAGTTCGCTTATTAGGACATTGTGAAGCTATGTGACCTCTTCCCAAACACCTGAAACATTGGATATCCCTATTCCTGCCTTGTGTTGCCACGGCCTTGCCCTTATCATGGCTGCTATCCCTACCCTCCTTAGGCTTAGCTCTCTTGGCCTTAGGCTTTTGTGATGACCTATCTTCTTTTCTACTTCAATTCGACTTCCAAGTGGATGTGGAACCCGAATTTCTACCATATCGTGACATTGAACCTTTCCTTTTGAGTTGTTTCTCCACTTTCATAGCCATATGGACCAAGTCTTCAAGCTCCACATAATGTTGCAACTCAACAATATTGGCAATGTCTTCATTCAATCCTTGCAGAAATCGCGCCATAGTAGCCTCTCTATCTTCCTCAATATTGGCTCTAACCATGGCTATCTCCATCTCCTTGTAGTAATTCTCCACACTTTTGGAACCTTGGGTAACACTTTGCAATCGTCGATAAAGTTCCCATAGTATGACCTAGGAACAAACCGTTTTCTCATAACAGTTTTCATCTCACCCCAAGTGTTTATAGGACGTTCCTCGTTTCTCCTCCTATCTTGCACTAATTGTCCCTACCAAACCACGGCATAATCTACAAACTCGGCTGCAACTAACTTCACCTTCTTCTCCTCGGAAAAGTTATGACACTCAAAGACCAACTCTACTCGCTTCTCCCACTCTCGATACACATCAGGATCAGCCTTCCCATGAAAAGAGGGTATCTTCATCTTAGTGCTACTAAGATCCTTATCTAGTCTATCGGGTCTATCATCCCATCTTCCTCTCTCATTCACATCCCCATAGTACCTATTATCTCCGTTACCTCTACGACCACCTCTACCACCTCTAATTCTGCCCCTATTAGCATTAGTAGAAATGTCATCTCCTTCTAACTCTTCTCCATGTAAATCAGCCTCTAATTCATCATTGACACCATGTAATTCCGGAGTTCTTCTTTGCGGATCTCTATGCAATCTAGCTATGGCAGCATCTTGCCTATCCATTCGATCCCTAAAATCCATAAACACCATGTTCATCCTCTCAAATTGTTGTTGCATTGCCTTGAGCATGAACGATACATCCGTATTTTCTCCCCCTTCAACTTCTTTACTTTTGTCTAACGACATGTTTGACACCTGAAAAAAAATGTTAGTAAAGAAAATAATTCACACACTTCCTCACGTGTTTCACTCTAGTCCTCACGTGTTTATCACTCGGCACTCTTGATTTAACTCAACACTCCCTGTCCACACTCAAACTTTTCTCACCAAGTTCTTTATAGAACTAATTGATCACAACAAGGTCACCCTTGAAATAAACACCCTTGACAAATCTCAACAAAAAAATGCGCACAAGGAATACGAATGAAATAAGGACCAACAATAACACAAGAATGTCGAATAACAGAAAGCAATATGATTTTCAAGAAAGATTCGAAAACCGTAAAGATCTTGAATTGCAATTAAGGAGAATCAATATGAACTCACTTCAATCCAAGCAATTTATGGCGTTCAAACTTTTTGACACTTTTTTTTTTCTGGAATTTTTTTATACTTTTCTTTTTTTTTTTTACTCAAACTAGAACCCACACAAACTAAATTGAATGTAAATTGCAGATTGGAACCACAAACAAAATATTGATATGAATCTTGAATTTCTTGAAATTAAAGAAATCAAGATAATTGATTATATGTAGCTCCTCAAGAAACAAAAAAAAAGAAAGAACAGATATATATATATATATATTTGATGGTGGTGAATGTTTGCCGTGAAGATTGACAGAATATATATATGTTTCAGTTTGGGATGCACGTGCAGCAATTCAAGGCACAAAACAAAGAAAAGAAAGATTATATGTTTGTGACGTGCAGATTGCAAGACAAAGACAAAAGACAGAACATAATGTTGTGACGCCAAAGCAAAAAAAGACAGAACACTAAATTAATTGATATGTCACAACACAAAGCCAAAACAGAATGTCTTTTGTGTTGAAAAGTCAAACGATTGGCTTTTTTTGTTGATTTTGGTCTTCAATAAACAAGAAAAGTTTTTTGATGTATGCACGTGCAAATTAACCTTTGTGAAGCAGGCTGATTTTTTTTTTTTTGTGATGCGGTTCGATGGTTTGATGATTTGCGGCAAATAAACAAGAATCAAAAAATAAGAAATAAATTGGTAGATCAAACCTGAATTAATTAACCGAAGCTCTGATACCAACTGATGCGAACCTCGTATATATTGGTACGACACCCACAAGTAAATTGAAACATAACCCCAAGAAAGATAATTCAGATTTAAAGAAATCTTTGACCCGTTGATTAGCGAATCAAGAACCAAAGATATAACGACGTCACTCCCAAGAAAGAGATGAGAATGTGGGAGATAAGTCAAGGTTGATAAATCAAGAACAAATCTTGATGCAATTCTCAAAGTTCACAAGAGAACAATGGAGAAAAGTTAAATCTTTTATTCAATTGACAACTGATTGAAAAGTTAGGTTTAATAAGCTTTATATAGGCATACAATCCTAAACCTTATTGGAAACCAAATAAAACTCTATTTTTAATTGACTTTGACTCTTTGACTTTTTGACTTTGACTTTGACTCTTTCCTAAACACACTCATATTGGGCTTTTTTTAATGACTCAGCCTCCTAATTAAAACTTAATAAATTAAACTAAATTAAAAACAATCCCATAATACAAATTAAGCCTAATTGCATTATAATCGACACCCAAGCCTCAAGATTTCTTCAAGATTGATGTTCTTGGACTTGTTCTTGAACTTGAACAATATTTTGAAGTCTTGATGTTCCCTCCAAGCCGTCCAAGTCATGTTGTGCAAGACTCTTGGCCCAAATATCTAGAACGAGCCCATTTAAAGCTTCCTTCATCCTTTTAGCTCGAGCCCTCGTCATAGGTCCTCCATTGATACTCAAAGGATCCATAGGCTTGCTTCCTTGGTTTCCATCAAAAAATTCTCTCTACCACCACTATTATTACCAATCATAAAAACATCTTTTTATATATTGGTAACCTAGGGCACTTCCTATTTAACAAGGAATCCAAATTCCTATTTAAATTGAAATACTTAATTTATATCCAATATGGAATCAAATTCCTTATTGGATTAGAATTCTATTCTTTTAATTTAATATGGAATCTAATTCCTATTAAATTAAAACCCTTTTAATATAATTTAAATGGAATCTTATGCCAATTAAAATTATTATTTCCATTAATTAATTAAATGATTTTTCATTAAATTAAATTATTCTAAATCATAATTAATTTAATGACATCATTTAGAATTGAACACATGACCTCTACAAATAATTAAATAATTATAAATATTTAAATAATAAAATTATTTAAATAATTTTTGAACATGTACATAAATTTATATGTACACCAATAATCGGACAATCCAATTATATTCTTCAACTTGTTTCTTTATGTGGTTGTGAGCTAGCAAGGGGACCAAATGGACCTACAATTTGAGCTCCAATAATATCGAAATTATTAATTAAACTCTTTAATTAATAATTCACTTTTATTAACCTTAGAGTTACTCCACTAAAAACTTAAGGTTGCACTCTCAAAATTGTAGATGTTTTACACAATCTGAATTTTCAGTGTCCATCGATTTAATCATTTCATATGGTTCAATCCTCCACGAGTAGTTCATAATTAGAGGTAGATTATTAAAATCCGTTATACCTCTCTAATTATATATTGTTCCATTAAGTACCATTGATTCTCTAATGAACAATATATTCATAACAATTTATGAATTTATCTTTCCGTTTACTCGTAAACAGAAAGTTGAGCGCTCTTATTATTCAAGACCTGAATCAATACTTAAGGGAACTACTCATCTACATTTTGTAAGGAGTGGATTCCGCTATTGTGTAGAATGTTCTCAGCCACTTATTAAATCACATCTCCAAAGTACGAAGCTTATTGACCGTAAATCTATAACAATCTCATCCAGATAAATTAAAAGACATGACCCAACAAATAGGAGTCTATTAAACACTTAGGATTAAGATCAATCCATATATGATCATCTAGTCGATAAATAAGAATTTCTTTGTTTAACGGATATTAATAAGAAATTCATTTTATCGCAGTCCAGTCCTATATAATCTCTATTATATAAGTGCCTCCATTTTCATGTCGCCACATGAATAATCTCGGATAAGATCATCGTATCAAATACGAAATGGACCGCAGCCGTAGATTTACCACAAACAAACTATCTAGCTTTGTTTGCTTTCTACGGATTCTTTAGATTACTAATCTCAAACTAAATTCTCTTGTATATAACACTTAAATACTTAATTTGAGAGTACATAAGTAATCATGGATGTTACATGATATTCGTATGAAGCAAACGTTTCATCAATGCACATTAATTTGAATAAAATAAATTTTATTTATTTATTATTTATTTAAACGTTTACAATTTATAAGCTCTTAAGGCACAAACCCTAACAATCTTATCAAGCTATGTTTTGTGGCGATCGAAATCATGACTTGTCTCTCACCTTCTCATCTATGTCTTGGGAGTGGCGTCAATATCATTCTTGTGATAATTTTGGTTCTTGATTATCAAATGTTCAATGGGTCAAAATTCTTTATAATTTTGGTTCTCGAATGACGTAATCAGTGGGTCAAATTTTTCGTCATAAACCTGTTTTAATCTTTCTGGTAGTCGTGTTTCAATTTGATTGTGGGTGTCGTATCTGATGCGAACCCCGTATATAAAGATACGACACCCATGATCAAATTAAAACATAACCCCAAGAAAGATTAAAACAGGTTTATAACGAAAACTTTGACCCATTGATTATGTCATTCAAGAACCAAAATTATAAAGAATTTTGACCCATTGAATATATGATAATCAAGAACCAAAATTATAACAAGAATGATATTGACGCCACTCCCAAGACATAGATGAGAAGGTGAGAGATAAGTCATGGTTTCGATCGCCACAAGCATAGCTTGATAAGATCACATGTTCAATAATAAACAAAAGAGAAACAAATCTCTCAAACTTTATTTCATCATAAGCCACTGCTTAAAATTTAGGTTTAATAAGCCTTAAATAGGCATACAATCCTAAACCTTATTGAAAACTAAATAAAATCCTATTTTTAATTGACTATGACTCTAACTTTGACTCTGACTTTGACTTTGACTTTGACTTTGACTTTTCATAAACACACTCATATTGGGCTCTTTATTAATTTAGCCTCCTAATTAAAAAGCCTAATTAATTAAACTAAATTAAATAAAATCCTATTTTTAATTGACTATGACTCGAACTTTGACTTTGACTTTGACTTTTGCTAAACACACTCATATTGGGCTCTTTATTAACTCAGCCTCCTAATTAAAAAGCCTAATTAATTAAACTAAATTAAATAAAATCCTATTTTTAATTGACTATGACTCTAACTTTGACTTTGACTTTGACTTTTCCTAAACACACTAATATGGGCTCTTCATTAACTCAGCCTCCTAATTAAAAAGCTTAATTAATTAAACTAAATTAAAACAATCCCATAATACAAATTAAGCCCAAATTAATTAAAACCCAATTAACTTTAGTTTGCTTCCAATTGTCTTCAATTAACGTTCAAAGCCTTCAAGATTAAGCACGATCGCCTTTAATTGCCTCGTTGTCCAATTGTATCTTTGTCTTCCATGATTGATATCTTGGTTTCCATCAGTATCGATGCATATGGGGTTCGCATTAGTAACATTCTTTTGTTTTCTTTTCAGTTTAATGTAAGTTGCAAGAAAACATCAAAGATTCTTTCATTCGTTCGGCTTTGCGAAAGAAAACAGAAGTCCGTTTTGCGTTGTGCTTGACATATCAATTACACTTTTGTTTTGTCTTTTCTTTTTTTGCTTTTGGAGTCTAAATGTTAAAGCCATTATATATATGCATTGCGTTTGCTTTGTTTCTTGTTTCCGCATCACAAACTGAAAAACGTATAGATTGTGAGCAATCTGCACACCAGCATCAATCTTTGCTTGATTTATCAATATAATTGTTTGCCTATTTGGTTTCTTTTGTCTTTCTTGGTTTGTTTCTTTAGTTCTTGTTTGTCTTCTTTTGTTTCTGATGGAAACCAACGAAGCAAGCCTATGGATCCTTTGAGCATCAACGGAGGACCTATGACGAGGGCTCGAGCTAAAAGGATGAAGAAAGCTTTAAATGGGCTCGTTCAAGATATTTGGGCCAAGAGTCTTGCACAACATGACTTGGACATCTTGGAGGGAACATCAAGACTTCAAAATATTGTTCAAGTTCAAGAACAAGTCCAAGAACATCAATCTTAAAGAAATCTTGAGGCTTGGGGGTCGATTATAATGCAATTGGGCTGTTATTTATTTAATTGATTTACATTGGGCCTAATTTGTATTATAGGATTGTTTTTAATTTAGTTTAATCTATTAAGTTTTAATTAGGAGGCTGAGTCATTAAAAAGCCCAATATGGGTGTGTTTAGGAAAGAGTCAAAGTTAATTAAAAATAAGGTTTTATTGGTTTCCAATAAGGTTTAGGATTGTATGCCTATATAAGGCTTATTAAACCTAACTTTTCAATCAGTTGTCAATTGAATAAAAGATTTAACTTTTCTCCATTGTTCTCTTGTGAACTTTGAGAATTGCATCAAGATTTGTTCTTGATTTATCAACCTTGACTTATCTCCCACATTCTCATCTCTTTCTTGGGAGTGGCCTCGTTATATCTTTGGTTCTTGATTCACTAATCAACGGGTCAAAGATTTCTTTAAATCTGAATTATCTTTCTTGGGGTTGTGTTTCAATTTGCTTGTGGGTGTCGTATCGATATATACGGGGTTCGCATCAGTTGGTATTAGAGCTTTGGTTAATTAATTCAGGTTTAGTTTATCAATTTATTTTCTTATTTTCTGATTCTCTTTTAATAGCCGCAAAACACATCTTTTCCGTTTCTTGGATTGGCGCAAACATCAATTATCAATAATTCCTTTCTTTGTTTTGCACTGCACGCCACACAAACAATAGTCATTAGTAATTTTGTCTTTTTGTGCTTACAATGTGCATGCGCACCAAATTCTTGTTAACTGCATGCGCATCACAAACAAAAGCCATCATTAGATATATTTTGTTCTTTGCTCTTGCACTGCACGTGCATCATTAACATCACCCAGAATAGCCGCACACTAATCTTTAGTTGTTATTGTCTTCTGGTTCTGAAACTCGTGTATCCCAAACAAATATTATTTGTTTTCTTTATTCTTGCAATCTACACGTGCAGCATAAACATTCATCACATATATATTCTGTCAATCTGCACATTCTTGAAAGAGCGAATTGCACAAAACCTCCCCGAGGTTTGCCTAAAAACATCCAGAAACATATTTACCCTTTTATTACACAACACCCCCATTCCGTTAGTCAAAAACCGTTAAGGTTAGTCAAAATCATCTAATTTAAGGGTATTTTAGACTTTTACTTTTTTTTTTTTAATTTTCTTTTACCATTTAAATTATAGAAAATAAAAAAATAATTAAGAATTAATAAAAATTAACAAAAAAAAAAAGTATTTTTAAGTTCTGGGTAGATCTTCAAGATCTACCCAGAACTTCAACATCTTGAAGAACCCAAGATCTGGGTTCTTCAATCTTCAAAATCTATCACCTCCATCAATCTATCATTACCTCTATATCGAAATCCAGTTGCCGGATACCCAAATGCCATTACTAACCCAATAACCCAACCATAACGACCAGCAACCATAACCGGTGGCAACTTCATCTTCAACCATAACCATAACCACCAACAACTTCAACTCAGCAACCTCAACCTATCCACTTCATCTTCAACCTCAACCAGAAGCCATTACAACCCATCAAACTCTAAATCGAAGTCAAAGAATTTTTTTTTTTTAAAAATAATAAGTTCAACAACACCAATCCCAATCTATCATCATCCACCATTATCAACCAATCTATCACTAACCCAGATGTATCACCAATCATCGACCAATCTATCACCATCACAAGAAAAAGAAGAAGAAGAAGAAGAAGAAGAAGAAGAACAGTTCAACTTATCTGTGACGGCTCCTCCATTGTCGATTCAACCTCTGTCTACGACGGCAAAGTTGGAGGATCGGGATGAGAGAGACAGATCAGAAGAGGGAGAAGGGTGAGCGGTGACAGTTCGATCTGTGACGGCTCCTGAACACCGTCGGTAAATGCAGCGATGGCACCTGGATATCGTCTGTGAAGGCGGGGCCGACGACGGGGAAGATGGCGAGAACGAGCGGCGAGAGAAGAGGGAGACGGGAGAGGTGACAGTTCGATCTGTGACGACTCCTGGACACCGTCCGTAAAGGAGACGACGGCACCTGGAGCCATCCGTGAAGGCAGGGCCGGCGATGGGAAAGATGGTGAGAACGCGCGGTGAGACAGAGGGAGACATGTGTGAAGGAAAAATAGAGAGAGAGAGAGAGAGAGAGCATGTGAAGATGAAGAAGAAGAAGATTTTTATTTTTAAGTTATTTTATTTGATTTATTTAATTTTTAATATTTTAATTATTTTAAGTTATTTTATTTTATTTATTTTAATTTTTTATATTTTAATTATTTTTTATTTTATTAACGGGTAAAATAGTCTTTTGATCTCAATTTTTTGTAAATAGTTAAAGTTGACTTTGACCATGGGGGTTTGGTGTAATAAAATGATAAATATGTTTTTGGGTGTTTTTAGCCAAACCTCGGGGGAGTGTTGTGCAATTCCTTCTTCTTGAAATTGCATTCTAGAGAGTCTTGATTTCTTGAATTTCAAGATTCATATCAATAATTTGTTTGTGGTTCAAATCTGTAATTTACATTCAATTTAGTTTGTGTGCGTTCTAGTTTGAGTCAAAAAAAAAAAAAGAAAAAAAAAAAAGGAAAAAAAAAAAACAGTATCAGAAAAAAAAAAAAAAATCAAAAAGTTTGAACACCATCAATTGCTTGGATTGAAGTGAGTTGATATTGATTCTCCTTAATTGCAATTCGAGTCTTTTACGGTTTTCTAATCTTACTTGAAAATCAGTTTGCTTTCTGTTCATTGTCATTCTTGTGTTAATTGTTGATTCTTACTTCTTTCGTATTCCTTGTGCGCATTCTTTTCTTTGTTGAGATTTGTCAGGGGTGATTATTTCAAGGGTGACCTTGTTGTGATCGATTAGTTCTATAAAGAACTTGGTGAGAAAAGTTTGAGTGTGGACAGGGAGTGTTGAGTTAAATTAAGAGTGCTGAGTGATAAACACGTGAGGACTAGAGGGAAACACGCGAGGGAGTGTTGTGAATTATTTTCTTTACTAACAATCTTTTCAGGTGTCAAACATGTCTTTAGACAAAAGTAAAGAAGTGGAAGGAGGAGCAAATACAGATGTATCGTTCATGCTCAAGGCAATGCAACAACAATTTGAGAGGATGAACATGGTGTTTATAGATTTTAGGGATCGAATGGATAGGCAAGATGCTGCCATAACTAGATTGCAAAGAGATCCGCAAAGGAGAACTCCAGAATTACGTGGTGTCAATGATGAATTAGAGGCTGATTCACATGGCGAAGAGTTGGAAGGAGATGACAATTCCACTAATGCAAATAGGGGCAAAATTAGAGGTGGTAGAGGTGGTCGTAGAGGTAACGGAGATAATAGGTACTATGGGAATGTGAATGAGAGAGGAAGATGAGATGATAGGCCCGATAGACTAGATAAGGATCTTAGTAGCATTAAGATGAAGATACCCTCTTTTCATGGGAAGGCTGATCCTGATGTGTATCTAGAGTGGGAGAAGCGAGTAGAGTTGGTCTTTGAGTGTCATAACTTTTCCGAGGAGAAGAATGTGAAGTTAGCTGCAGCCGAGTTTGTAGATTATGCCGTGGTTTGGTGGGGACAATTAGTGCAAGATAGGAGGAGAAATGAGGAACGTCTTATAAACACTTGGGGTGAGTTGAAAACAGTTATGAAGAAGCGGTTTGTTCCTAGGTCATACTATAGGGAACTATACCAGCGATTACAAAGCCTTACCCAAGGTTCGAAAAGTGTAGAGGATTACTACAAGGAGATGGAGATAGCCATGGTTAGAGCCAATATTGAGGAAGATAGAGAGGCTACTATGGCCCGATTTCTGCAAGGCTTGAATGAAGACATTGCCAATGTTGTTGAGTTGCAACATTATGCGGAGCTTGAGGACTTGGTCCATATGGCTATGAAAGTGGAGAAACAACTCAAAAGGAAGGGTGCAATGTCACGATATGGCAGAAATTCGAGTTCCACATCCACTTGGAAGTCGAATTGGAATAGAAAAGAAGATAGGTCATCACAAAAGCCTAAGGCCAAGAGTGCTAAGCCTAAGGAGGGTAGGGATAGTAGCCATGATAAGGGCAAGGCCGTGGCAACACAAGGCAGGAATAGTGATATCCAATGTTTCAGGTGTTTGGGAAGAGGTCACATAGCTTCGCAATGTCCTAATAAGCGAACTATGATCCTAAGAGAGGATGGAGATATCGAGACCGACGGGGGAGAGTGATGATATGAGATGCCACCGTTGGAAGATGCTAGTGATGTTGAAATTGAGTATCGCGCAGATGGAAAGTTGCTAGTGGCAAGACGTGCTCTAAGTGTGCAAGTGAACGAAGATGATGAGGTGCAATATGATAATATTTTCCATACTAGATGTCATATCAAGGATAGGGTTTGTAGTATGATCATTGATGGGGGTAGCTGCACTAACGTTGCTAGTACTGAATTAGTGGAGAAATTGAGTTTCCCTACTTCAAAACATCCTAAACCATATAAGTTACAGTGGTTGAATGATTGTGGAGAAGTTAAGGTGACAAAATAGGTTCTAGTATCCTTTGCTATTGGTAGGTACAAGGATAAGGTGTTATGTGATGTTGTACCTATGCACGCGGGACACTTGCTTTTGGGTCGTCCATGGCAATATGATAGTAGAGTAATACATGATGGGTTAAGAATAGATATTCTTTTACCATGAATGGGCGAACAATCACTCTTGTACCATTAACAGCTAGACAGGTGTATGAAGATCAAGTGAGGATAAGAGAGAGTGAACAAAAGAAAGAGAGCGAGGGAAGAAGAGAGGTTGAGAGTTCAAACACTAGTGAGGTCGAGAGAAAGAGAGTTGAGTGTGAGAGAAAGAGTGACAAAACACTTGAGTGTAAATGAGAGAATGAGAGGAAGAAAAGTGAGAAAAAGAAAATGAGTGTCTATGCCAAAGGGAGCGATGTGAGGGTTGCTTTTCTAGCCAAGCAACAAATGTTTGTACTTTTGTACAAATATGCTTATTTTTCTAACTCTAACCTTGATTTGTCTTTGCCTAGTGTTGTTACTACTCTTTTGCAGGATTTCAAGGATGTATTCCCTGAGTACATACCAGATGGATTGCCACCCAAAGAGGGGAATAGAACATCAAATCGACTTCATACCCGGAGCTGCAATTCCAAATCGACCAGCATATAGAAATAATCCCGAGGAGACAAAGGAGCTTCAAAGGTAGGTTGAAGAGTTGATGAAAAGGGGCATGTGAGGGAGAGCATGAGCCCATGTGCCGTACTAATATTACTTGTGCCTAAGAAGGATGGCACTTGGCGTATGTGCATCGATTGCAGAGCTATCAACAAAATTACAGTTACGTATCGACATCCCATACCTAGATTAGATGACATATTGGATGAATTGCATGGATCTTGTGTGTTTTCTAAGATTGATCTTAAAAGTGGATATCATCAAATTAGAATGAAAGAAGGAGATGAATGGAAAACTGCATTTAAAACGAAACATGATTTGTATGAGTGGTTAGTCATGCCTTTTCGTTTAACTAATGCACCTAATACTTTCATGAGATTAATGAATCATGTTTTGCGTTCTTTCATTGGAAAATTTGTTGTGGTCTACTTTGATGATATATTAGTGTATAGCAAGAGCATAGATGAACATGTTAGGCATTTGCATTGTGTGCTTGATGTGTTAAAAAAAGAAAAGTTGTATGCTAATTTGAAAAAGTGTTCCTTTTGCACTGATAAGATTATATTTTTGGGCTATGTTGTTATGGCAGAAGGGATAGAAGTAGATGAGGAGAAGGTTAAGGCTATTAGGGAGTGGCCTAGACCTAGGAATGTTAGTGAAGTGCGTAGCTTTCATGGGTTGGCTAGTTTTTATAGGAGATTTGTTAAAGACTTTAGCACTATAGCTGCACCATTAACTGAGGTTGTGAAAAAGAGTGTTGGTTTTAAATGGGAAAGTGAGCAACAACATGCATTTGATTTGATTAAGGATAGATTATGTTCTGCACCATTGCTTGCATTACCTGATTTCTCTAAGACATTTGAGATTGAGTGTGATGCATTGGGAATAGGTATAGGGGCTGTTCTTATGCAAGATAGGCGTCCTATAGCTTATTTTAGTGAGAAATTGAGTGCAGCATCGTTGAATTATCCTACTTATGATAAAAAGTTGTATGTTTTAGTTAGGGCCTTAGAAAAATGGCAACATTATTTGTGGCCTAAGGAGTTTGTAATCCATACAGACCATGAGTCCTTGAAGCATTTGAAAGGACAAGGTAAGTTGAGTAGAAGGCATGCTAAATGGGTAAAGTTCATAGAAACGTTTCCTTACGTGATCAAGTATAAACAGGGAAAGGAAAACATTGTAGCTGATGCATTATCTCGTAGGTATACTTTGAAACTTTGAATGCAAGATTGTTAAGGTTTGAGCATATTAAAGATTTGTATGTGAATGATCCTGATTTTGCTTCTGCGTATGTTGCTTGTGAGAAATGTGCATTTGGTAAATTTTATAGACATGAGGGGTATTTGTTTAGGGAGAGTAGATTGTGCATTCCTTAAGGGTCTATAAGAGAGTTGCTAGTTCGAGAAGCACATATGGGAGGTTTAATGGGACATTTTGGTGTTAGAAAGACTTTGGATGTGTTAGATGAGCATTTCTTTTGGCCACACATGAAGAGAGATGTTGAGAGAATGTGTGAGAAGTGCATAACATGTAGAAAGTCTAAGTCTAAAGTTTTACCTCATGGTTTGTATACACCTTTGCCCATACCTAGTGAACCTTGGATTGATATTTCAATGGATTTTGTATTGGGTTTACCTAGGTCCAAAAAGGGTCGAGATTCAGTGTTTGTTGTAGTTGACAGGTTTTCGAAGATGGCTCATTTCATACCATGTCACAAGACGGATGACGCCACACATGTTGCTGACTTATTCTTCAAGGAGATTGTTCGACTTCATGGAGTGCCGAAGAGCAATGTTTCAGATCGAGATGCAAAGTTCTTAAGCCATTTTTGGAGGACTTTGTGGGGGAAGCTCGGAACAAAGTTATTGTTTTCTACTGCTTGTCATCCGCAAACTGATGGACAAACGGAGGTGGTTAACAGGACTTTAGGTACTTTGTTGCGTTCCATAATCCAAAAGAATTTGAAGAATTGGGAAGATTGCTTGCCACATGTCGAGTTTGCTTACAATAGAAGTGTGCATTCAACTACTGGTTGTTCACCATTCGAAGTTGTGTATGGGTTCAATCCACTTACTCCTTTGGATTTGATACCTTTACCTATGGAGGAAAGAGCTAACCTGGATGGTAAGAAGAAAGCTGAAGTTGTTAAGCAATTGCACGATAGAGTTAGGCAACAAATTGAGAGGCGAACAGAGCAATATGCTACTCAAGCTAACAATGGGCGAAAGAGAATTGTGTTCGAACCAGGAGATTGGGTTTGGGTGCATATGTGCAAGGAGAGGTTTCCTGTTCAACGGAAATCGAAGTTGCAGCCACGTGGAGATGGTCCATTCCAAATGCTTGAACGGATCAATGACAATGTGTACAAGATAGACTTGCCAGGTGAGTATAATGTTAGTGCTACTTTTAATGTTTCTGATCTTTCTCCTTTTAATTTTGATGTAGGTTCCGATTTGAGGACAAATCCTTTTGAGGAGAGGGGAAATGATGGAAACCAACGAAGCAAGCCTATGGAAGGAAGTAAGCCTATGGATCCTTTGAGCATCAACGGAGGACCTATGACGAGGGCTCGAGCTAAAAGGATGAAGGAAGCTTTAAATGGGCTCGTTCAAGATATTTGGGTCAAGAGTCTTGCACAATATGACTTGGACAGCTTGGAGGGAACATCAAGACTTCAAAATATTGTTCAAGTTCAAGAACAAGTCCAAGAACATCAATCTTAAAGAAATCTTGAGGCTTGGGTGTCGATTATAATGCAATTGAGCTGTTATTTATTTAATTGATTTACATTAGGCCTAATTTGTATTATAGGATTGTTTTTAATTTAGTTTAATCTATTAAGTTTTAATTAGGAGGCTGAGTCATTAAAAAGCCCAATATGGTTGTGTTTAGGAATGAGTCAAAGTCAATTAAAAATAGGGTTTTATTGGTTTCCAATAAGGTTTAGGATTGTATGCCTATATAAGGCTTATTAAACCTAACTTTTCAATCAACTGTCAATTAAATAAAAGATTTAACTTTTCTCCATTGTTCTCTTGTGAATTTTGAGAATTGCATCAAGATTTGTTCTTGATTTATCAACCTTGACTTATCTCCCACATTCTCATCTCTTTCTTGGAAATGGCGTCGTTATATCTTTGGTTCTTGATTCGCTAATCAATGGGTCAAAGATTTCTTTAAATCTGAATTATCTTTCTTGGGGATGTGTTTCAATTTGCTTGTGGATGTCGTATCGATATATATGGGGTTCGCATCAGTTTCTTGATGCGTCACAAGCATCAGAGTCTTGAAATCCTGTCTGCTTTCTTTCTTATTTTCTGGTTTGAGTCTTGTTTCTTGTTTCATCTTGCCAGTTCGTTTTAATTATTGTGCGTGTTTCTGGAATGATTTAAAACGAAAAGGAAAAGCTTGAGTGCGAAAAGGAAGTCTTGAGTGATAAACACGTTAGTGGAGTGAAACACGTGAGGGAGTGTGTGAGATTCTTTTTCGAACATTCTTTTCAAATGATCACAAGAATGATATTGACGCCACTCCCAAGATATAGATGAGAGAGTGGGAGATAAGTCTATGATTTCGATCAGCCACAACCATAGTCTGTGGGTGTCGTCTCTTATATACGGGCTGCGCATCAGTTGGTGTCAGAGCTTTGGGTATTATTTCAGGTTTGATTTATCAATTTAGTTTCGTGCTCGTATTTTATCTTGTTTCAGCCAGCATAACATTAAATTCTATAAGGTTCTTTATTTTGTTTCTTTATTCTGCTCAATTAATCTTGTCATTGTCTGCGTCCATACATTAACTGCAGCAAACTGTATGCCTATAAAAGGCTTATTAAACCTCAATTTTCAAGAAGTCGCTTACGGAATGAAGATGCAGCCAATTATGTTTAATTGAAGAGAGTGAATTATCTCTTTTGTTCATTCATGAACATGTGATCTTATCAAGCTATGCTTTGTGGCGATCGAAATCATGACTGTCTTCCACCTTCTCATCTATGTCTTGAGAGTGGCGTCAATATCATTCTTGTGATAATTTTGGTTCTTGATTATCAAATATTCAATGGGTCAAAATTCTTTATAATTTTGGTTCTCGAATGACATAATCAGTGGGTCAAAGTTTTCGTTCATAAACCTGTTTTAATCTTTCTGGGAGTCAGCGTTTCAATTTGATTGTGGGTGTCGTATCGGTGCATACGGGGTTCGCATCAGTAACATTCTTTTGTTTTCTTTTCAGTTTGATGTAAGTTGCAAGAAAACATCAAAGATTCTTTCATTCGTTCGGCTTTGCGAAAGAAAAGCAAAAGTCCGTTTTGCGTTGTGTTTGACATATCGAATTAAACTTTTGTTTTATCTTTTCTTTTTGACCATTTCGAGTCTAAACGTTAAAGCCATTATATATATGCACTGCATTTGCTTTGTTTCTTGCTTCCGCATCACAAACTGAAAACGTATAGATTGTGAGCAATCTGCACACCAGCATCAATCTTTGCTTAATTTATCAATATAATTGTTTGCCTATTTGGTTTCTTTTGTCTTTCTTGGTTTGTTTCTTTAATTCTTGTTTGTCTTCTTTTGTTTCTTGATGCATCACACAACATCAGAGTCTTGAAATTCGGTTCTGCTTTCTTTCTTGTTTTGGTTTGAGTCTTGTTTCTTGTTTCATCTTGCCGGTTCGTTTTAATTATTGTGCGTGTTTCTGAATTGATTTAAAACGAAAAGGAAAAGCTTGAGTGCGAAAAGGAAGTCTTGAGTGATAAACACGTGAGTGGAGTGAAACACGTGAGGGAGTGTGTGAGATTCTTTTTCTAACATTCTTTCAAATGATCACAAGAATGATATTGACGTCACTCCCAAGATATAGATGAGAAGGTGGGAGATAAGTCATAATTTCGATCGCCACAAGCATAGCTGTGGGTGTCGTATCTTTATATACGGGCTTCGCATCAGTTGGTGTCAGAGCTTTGGGTATTATTTCAGGTTTGATTTATCAATTTAATTTCGTGCTCGTATTTTATTTGTTTCAGCGGCATAACATTAAATTCTATAGGGTTCTTTATTTTGTTTCTTTATTCTGCTCAATTATTCTTGTCAATGTCTGCGTCCATACATTAACTGTCACAAACTGTATGCCTATAAAAGGCTTATTAAACCTCAATTTTCAAGAAGTCGCTTACGGAATGAAGATGCAGCCAATTATGTTTAACTGAGGAGAGTGAATTATCTCTTTTGTTCATTCATGAACATGTGATCTTATCAAGCTATGCTTTGTGGCGATCGAAATCATGACTTGTCTTCCACCTTCTCATCTATGTCTTGAGAGTGGCGTCAATATCATTCTTGTGATAATTTTGGTTCTTGATTATCAAATATTCAATGGGTCAAAATTCTTTATAATTTTGGTTCCGAATGACATAATCAGTGGGTCAAAGTTTTCGTCATAAACCTGTTTTAATCTTTCTGAGAGTCGCGTTTCAATTTGATTGTGGGTGTCGTATCGGTGCATACGGGGTTCGCATCAGTAACATTCTTTTGTTTTCTTTTCAGTTTGATGTAAGTTGCAAGAAAACATCAAAGATTCTTTCATTCGTTCGGCTATGCGAAAGAAAACAAAAGTCCGTTTTGCGTTGTGTTTGACATATCAATTAAACTTTTGTTTTGTCTATTTCTTTTTTACCTTTTCAAGTCTAAACGTTAAAGCCATTATATATATGCACTGCATTTGCTTTGTTTCTTGTTTCTGCATCACAAACTGAAAACGTATAGATTGTGAGCAATCTGCACACGAGCATCAATCTTTGCTTAATTTATCAATATAATTGTTTGCCTATTTGGTTTCTTTTGTCTTTCTTGGTTTGTTTCTTTAATTCTTGTTTGTCTTCTTTTGTTTCTTGGTGCGTCACACAAACATCAGAGTCTTGCGATCCGGTCTGCTTTCTTTCTTATTTTCCTGGTTTGAGTCTTGTTTCTTGTTTCATCTTGCCGGTTCGTTTTAATTATTGTGCGTGTTTCTGGAATGATTTAAAACGAAAAGGAAAAGCTTGAGTGCAAAAAAGGAAGTCTTGAGTGGAGTGAAACACATGAGGGAGTGTGTGAGATTCTTTTTCTAACATTCTTTTCAAATGATCACAAGAATGATATTGACGCCACTCCCAAGACATAGATGAGAAGGTGGGACATAAGTTATGATTTCGATCGCCACAACCATAGCTGTGGGTGTCGTATCTTCATATACGGGCTTCGCATTAGTTGGTGTCAGAGCTTCGAGTATTATTTCAGGTTTAATTTATCAATTTAGTTTTGTGCTCGTATTTTATTTGTTTCAGCCGCATAACATTAAATTCTATAAGGTTCTTTATTTTGTTTCTTTATTCTGCTCAATTAATCTTGTCATTGTCTGTGTCCATACATTAACTGCTGCAAACTGTATGCCTATAAAAGGCTTATTAAACCTCAATTTTCAAGAAGTCGCTTACGGAATGAAGATGCAGCCAATTATGTTTAATTGAGAGAGTGAGTTATCTCTTTTGTTCATTCATGAACATGTGATCTTATCAAGCTATGCTTTGTGGCAATCGAAATCATGACTTGTCTCCCACCTTCTCATCTATGTCTTGAGAGTGGCGTCAATATCATTCTTGTGATAATTTTGGTTCTTGATTATCATATTCAATGGGTCAAAGTTTTAGTTATAAACCTGTTTTAATCTTTCTTGGGATTGTGTCTCAATTTGATTGTGGGTGTCGTATCAATATATACGGGGTTCGCATCAAAAGATTTAACTTTTCTCCATTGTTCTCTTGTGAACTTTGAGAATTGCATCAAGATTTGTTCTTGATTTATCAACCTTGACTTATCTCCCACATTCTCATCTCTTTCTTGGGAGTGGCGTCGTTATATCTTTGGTTCTTGATTCGCTAATCAACTGGGTCAAAGATTTCTTTAAATCTGAATTATTTTTCTTGAGGTTGTGTTTCAATTTGCTTGTGGGTGTCGTATCGATATATACGGGGTTCGCATCAGTTGGTATCAGAGCTTCGGTTAATTAATTCAGGTTTGATTTATCAATTTATTTTCTTGCTTTTTGATTTTTTTTATTGCTGCAAGACACCATCTTGTTTTTCTTGTTCTCGAATTGCCGCAAATCACCATAACCATTAATTACCGCAAAATCAATATTTTGTCTCATTCGTGATTAGGCGCACATCAGTCTTTGTTTGTTATTCTTTTCTGGTCTTTAAAGTCGTGCATCACATATACAATTCTTTCTTTGATCTTGTCATACTGCACGTCACAAACATACCTTCCTTAATTATGTTTCTTTGTCTTGCAATTTTGGTCTTGAAACTCGTGTCATAAATCTTAATCAATAATATATTTTTCCATTTATATTGCACTGCAGGTGCACCACAAATGGAAAACATATATTGTGAGCAACCTGTACACATCACAAACATTCAATATATTGCCTTTTGTTGCTTCTTGAGACCACAATCTGTTCTGCTTATGTTTTCTTGCTACATCAATTAATTTCAAGAATTGCCCGCAACACCAATTATTTAGTCAAGATCTGCACGTGTATCACCATTATTGGCCTGAATCATAACATATATATATATATATTCTGTCAATCTGCACAATTCTTGAAATTGCATTCTAGAGTTTCTTGAATTTCTTGAATTTCAAGATCCATATCAATACTTTGTTTTGTGGTTCAAATCTGCAATTTACATTCAATTAATTTGTGTGCGTTCTAGTTGAGTAAAAAAAAAAACAGTATCAGAAAAAAAAATCCAGAAAAAAAAAAGTGTCAAAAAAAAAAAAAAACAAAGAGAATTGAACGCCATAAATTGTTTGGATTGAAGTGAGTTGATATTGATTCTCTTTAATTGCAATTCGAGTCTTTTTACGGTTTTCTAATCTTACTTGAAAATCATATTACTTTCTGTTATTCGACATTCTCGTGTTATTGTTGGTCCTTATTTCATTCGTATTCCTTGTGCACATTCTTTTCTTTGTGAGACTTGTCAAGGGTGATTATTTCAAGGGTGACCTTGTTGTGATCAATTAGTTCTATAAAGAACTTGGTGAGAAAAGTTTGAGGGTGGACAGGGAGTGTTGAGTTAAATCAAGAGTGCTGAGTGATAAACACGTGAGGACTAGAGTGAAACACGTGAGGGAGTGTGTGAATTATTTTCTTTACTAACATTTTTTTTTTAGGTGTCAAACATGTCTTTAGACAAAAGTAAAGAAGTGGAAGGAGGAGCAAATACAGATGTATCGTTCATGCTCAAGGCAATGCAACAACAATTTGAGAGGATGAACATGGTGTTTATGGATTTTAGGGATCGAATGGATAGGCAAGATGCTGCCATAACTAGATTGCAAAGAGATCCGCAAAGGAGAACTCCGGAATTACGTGGTGTCAATGATGAATTAGAGGCTGATTCACATGGTGAAGAGTTGGAAGGAGATGACAATTCCACTAATACAAATAGGGGCAGAATTAGAGGTGGTAGAGGTGGTCGTAGAGGTAACGGAGATAATAGGTACTATGGGGATGTGAATGAGAGAGGAAGATGGGATGATAGGCCCGATAGACTAGATAAGGATCTTAGTAGCATTAAGATGAAGATACCCTCTTTTCATGGGAAGGTTGATCCTGATGTGTATCTAGAGTGGGAGAAGCGAGTAGAGTTGGTCTTTGAGTGTCATAACTTTTCCGAGGAGAAGAAGGTGAAGTTAGCTGCAGCCGAGTTTGTAGATTATGCTGTGGTTTGATGGGGACAATTAGTGAAAGATAGGAGGAGAAACGAGGAACGTCTTATAAACACTTGGGGTGAGTTGAAAACAGTTATGAAGAAGCGGTTTGTTCCTAGGTCATACTATAGGGAACTATACCAGCGATTACAAAGTCTTACCCAAGGTTCCAAAAGTGTGGAGGATTACTACAAGGAGATGGAGATAGCCATGGTTAGAGCCAATATTGAGGAAGATAGAGAGACTACTATGGCGTGATTTCTGCAAGGCTTGAATGAAGACATTGCCAATATTGTTGAGTTGCAACATTATGTGGAGCTTGAGGACTTGGTCCATATTGCTATGAAAGTGGAAAAACAACTCAAAAGGAAGGGTTCAATGTCACGATATGATAGAAATTCAGGTTCCACATCCACTTGGAAGTCGAATTAGAGTAGAAAAGAAGGTAGGTCATCACAAAAGCCTAAGGCCGAGAGTGCTAAGCCTAAGGAGGGTAGGGATAGCAGCCATGATGAAGGCAAGGTCGTGGCAACACAAGACAAGAATAGGGATATCCAATGTTTCAGGTGTTTGGGAAGAGGTCACATAGCTTCGCAATGTCCTAATAAGCGAACTATGATCCTAAGAGAGGATGGAGATATAGAGACCGATGGGGAGAGTGATGATGATAAGATGCCACCTTTGGAAGATGCTAGTGATGTTGAAATTGAAATCCTGCAGATGGAAAGTTGCTAGTGGCAAGACGTGCTCTAAATGTGCAAGTGAAGGAAGATGATGAGGTGCAACGTGACAATATTTTCCATACTAGATGTCATATCAAGGATAGGGTTCGTAGTATGATCATTGATTGGGGTAGCTGCACCAACGTTGCTAGTACCGAATTAGTGGAGAAATTGAGTTACCTACTTCAAAACATCCTAAACCATATAAGTTACAGTGATTGAATGATTGTGGAGAAGTTAAGGTGACAAAACAGGTGTTAGTATCCTTTGTTATTGGTAAGTACAAGGATAAGGTGTTATGTGATATTGTACCTATGCACGTGGGACACTTGCTTTTGGGTCGTCCATGACAATATGATAGGAGAGTAATACATGATGGGTTTAAGAATAGATATTCTTTTACCATGAATGGGCGAACAATCACTCTTGTACCATTAACACCTAGACAGATGTATGAAGATCAAGTGAGGATAAGAGAGAGTGAGCAAAAGAAAGAGAGCGAGGGAAGAAGAGAGGCTGAGAGTTCAAACACTAGTGAGGTTGAGAGAAAGGGAGTTGAGTGTGAGAGAAAGAGTGACAAAACACTTGAGTGTAAACGAGAGAATGAGAGGAAGAAAAGTGAGAAAAAGAAAATGAGTGTCTATGCCAAAGGGAGCGATGTGAGGGTTACTTTTCTAGCCAAGCAGCAAATGTTTGTACTTTTGTACAAAGATGCTTATTTTTCTAACTCTGACCTTGATTTGTCTTTGCCTAATGTTGTTACAACTCTTTTGCAGGATTTCAAGGATGTATTCCCTGAGGACATACCAGATGGATTGCCACCAAAGAGGGGAATAGAACATCGAATTGACTTCACACCCGGAGCTTCAATTCTAAATCGACCAGCATATAGAAGTAATCCCGAGGAGACAAAAGAGTTCCAAAGGCAGGTTGAAGAGTTGATGAAGAAGGGGTATGTGAGGGAGAGCATGAGTCCATGTGCCGTACCAGTATTACTTGTGCCTAAGAAGGATGGGACTTGGCGTTTGTGCATCGATTGCAGAGCTGTCAACAAAATTACGGTTAAGTATCAACATCCCATACCTAGATTAGATGACACGTTGGATGAATTGCATGGATCTTGTGTGTTTTCTAAGATTGATCTTAAAAGTGGATATCATCAAATTAGAATGAAAGAAGGAGATGAATGAAAACTGCATTTAAAATGAAACCTGGTTTAACTAATGCACCTAGTACTTTCATGAGATTAATGAATCATGTTTTGCGTTCTTTCATTGGCAAATTTGTTATGGTCTACTTTGATGATATATACGTACAGCAAGAGCATAGATGAACATGTTAAGCATTTGCATTGTGTGCTTGATGTGTTAAGAAAAGACAAGTTGTATGCTAATATGAAAAAAATGTTCCTTTTGCACTGATAAGATTATATTTTTGGGCTATATTGTTATCGCAGAAGGGATAGAAGTAGATGAGGAGAAGGTTAAGGCTATTAGGGAGTGGCCTAAGCCTAGGAATGTTAGTGAGGTGCGTAGCTTTCATGGGTTGGCTAGTTTTTATAGGAGATTTGTTAAAAACTTTAGCACCAAAGTTGCACCACTAACTGAGGTTGTGAAAAAGAATGTGGGTTTTAAATGGGAAAGTGAGCAACAACATGCATTTAATTATATTAAGATTATGTTCTGCACCATTGCTTGCATTACCTGATTTCTCTAAGGCATTTGAGATTGAGTGTGATGCATCGGGAATAGGTATAGGGGTTGTTCTTATGCAAGATAGACGTCCTATAGTTTATTTTAGCGAGAAACTGAGTGGAGCATCATTGAATTATCCTACCTACGATAAAGAGTTGTATGCTTTAGTTAGGGCCTTAGAAAATTGGCAACATTATTTATGGCCTAAGGAGTTTGTAATCCATACTGACCATGAGTCCTTGAAGCATTTGAAAGGACAAGGTAAGTTGAATAGGAGGCATGCTAAGTGGGTAGAGTTCATAGAAACGTTTCCTTACGTGATCAAGTATAAACAGGGAAAGGAAAACGTTGTAGTTGATGCATTATCTCGCAAGTATACTTTGATTTCTACTTTGAATGCAAGATTGTTAGGGTTTGAGCATATTAAAGATTTGTATGTGAATGATCCTGATTTTGCTTCTGTGTATGTTGCTTGTGAGAAATGTGCATTTGGTAAATTTTATAGACATGAGGGGTATTTGTTTAGGGAGAGTAGATTGTGCATTCCTCAAGGGTCTATAAGAGAGTTGTTAGTTAGAGAAGCGCATGGGGGTGGTTTAATAGGACATTTTGGTGTTAGAAAGACTATGGATGTGTTAGATGAGCATTTCTTTTGGCCACACATGAAGAGAGATGTTAAGAGAATGTGTGAGAAGTGCATAACATGTAGAATGTCTAAGTCTAAAGTTTTACCCCATGGTTTGTATACACCTTTGCCTATACCTAGTGAACCTTGGATTGATATTTCAATGGATTTTGTATTGGGTTTACCTAGGTCCAAAAAGGGCAGAGATTCGGTGTTTGTTGTGGTTGACAGGTTTTCGAAGATGGCTCATTTCATACCATGTCACAAGACCGATGACGCCGCCACACATGTTGCTGACTTATTCTTCAAGGAGATTGTTCGACTTCATGGAGTGCCGAAGAGCATTGTTTCAAATCGAGATGCAAAGTTCTTAAGCCATTTTTGGAGGACTTTGTGGGGGAAGCTAGGAACAAAGTTCTTGTTTTCTACTGCTTGTCATCCGCAAATTGATGGACAAACGGAGGTGGTTAACAGAACTTTAGGTGCTTTGTTGCGTTCCATTATCCAAAAGAATTTGAAGAATTGGGAAGATTGCTTGCCACATGTCGAGTTTGCTAACAACAGGAGTGTGCATTCAACTACCGGTTGTTCACCATTCGAAGTTGTGTATGAGTTCAATCCACTTACTCCTTTGGATTTGATACCTTTACCTATGGAGGAAAGAGCTAACCTGGATGGTAAGAAGAAAGCTGAGGTTGTTAAGCAATTGCTTGAAAGCGTTAGGCAACATATCGAGAGGTGGACTGAGCAATATGCTACTCAAGCTAACAAGGGGCGAAAGAGAATTGTGTTCGAACCAGGAGATTGGGTTTTGGTGCATATGCGCAAGGAGAGGTTTCCTGTTCAACGGAAATCGAAGTTGCAGCCACGTGGAGATGGTCCATTCCAAGTGCTTGAACGTATCAATGACAAAGCGTACAAGATCGACTTGCCAGGTGAGTATAATGTTAATGCTACTTTTAATGTTTCTGATCTTTCTCCTTTTGATTTGATGTAGGTTCCGATTTGAGGACAAATTCTTTTGAGGAGAGGGGGAATGATGGAAACCAAGGAAGCAAGCCTATGGATCCTTTGAGCATCAATGGAGGACCTATGATGAGGGCTCAAGCTAAAAGGATGAAGGAAGCTTTAAATTAGCTCGTTCTAGATATTTGGGCCAAGAGTCTTGCACAACATGACTTAGACAGCTTGGAGGGAACATCAAGACTTCAAAATATTATTCAAGTTCAAGAATAAGTCCAAGAACATCAATCTTGAAGAAATCTTGAGGCTTGGGTGTCGATTATAATGTAATATGACTGTTATTTATTTAATTGATTTACATTGGGCCTAATTTGTATTATGGGATTGTTTTTAATTTAGTTTAATTTATTAAGTTTTAATTAAGAGGCTGAGTCATTAAAAAGCCCAATATGAGTGTGTTTAGGAAAGAGTCAAAGTCAAAGTCAAAAAGTCAAAGAGTCAAAGTCAATTAAAAATAGGGTTTTATTTGGTTTTCAATAAGGTTTAAGATTGTATGCCTATATAAGGCTTATTAAACCTAACTTTTCAATCAGTTATCAATTGAATAAAAGATTTAACTTTTCTCCATTGTTCTCTTGTGAACTTTGAGAATTGCATCAAGATTTGTTCTTGATTTATCAACCTTGACTTATCTCCCACATTCTCATCTCTTTCTTGGGAGTGGCGTCGTTATATCTTTGGTTCTTGATTCGCTAATCAACGGGTCAAAGATTTCTTTAAATCTGAATTATCTTTCTCGGGGTTGTGTTTCAATTTGCTTGTGGGTGTCGTATCGATATATACGGGGTTCGCATCAATATGCCCGATAGACTAGATAAGGATCTTAGTAGCATTAAGATGAAGATACCCTCTTTTCATGGGAAGGCTGATCCTGATGTGTATCTAGAGTGGGAGGAGCGAGTAGAGTTGGTCTTTGAGTGTCATAACTTTTCTGACGAGAAGAAGGTGAAGTTAGCTGCAGCCGAGTTTGTAGAATATGCCGTGGTTTGGTGGGGACAATTAGTGCAAGATAGGAGGAGAAACGAGGAACATCCTATAAACACTTGGGGTGAGATGAAAACTGTTATGAGGAAGTGGTTTGTTCCTAAGTCATACTATAGGGAACTATACCGATGATTACAAAGCCTTACCCAAGGTTCCAAAAGTGTGGAGAACTACTACAAGGAGATGGAGATAGTCATGGTTAGAGCCAATATTGTGGAAGATAAAGAGACTACTGTGACACGATTTCTGCAAGGATTGAATGAAGACATTGCCAACATTGTTGAGTTACAACATTATGTGGAGCTTGAAGACTTGGTCCATATGGCTATGAAAGTGGAGAAACAACTTAAAATGAAGGGTTCAATGTCACGATATGGCAGAAATTCGAGTTCCACATCCACTTGGAAGTCGAATTGGAGTAGAAAAGAAGATAGGTCATCACAAAATCCTAAGGCCGAGAGTGCTAAGCCTAAGAAGGGTAGGGATAGCAGCCATGATAAGGGCAAGGCCGTGGCAACACAAGGTAGGAATAGGGATATCCAATGTTTCAGGTGTTTGGGAAGAGGTCACATAGCTTCACAATGTCCTAATAAGCGAACTATGATCCTAAGAGAGGATGGAGATATAGAGACCGACGGGGAGAGTGATGATGATGAGATGCCATCGTTGGAAGATGCTAGTGATGTTGAAATTGAGTATCTCGCAGATGGAAAGTTGCTAGTGGCAAGACGTGCTCTAAGTGTGCAAGTGAAGGAAGATGATGAGTGATGCGAACCCCGTATATATCGATACGACACCCACAAATAAATTGAAACACAACCCCAAGAAAGATTAAAACAGGTTTATAACGAAAACTTTGACCCGTTGATCATGTCATTCAAGAACCAAAATTATAAAGAATTTTGACCCATTGAATATATGATAATCAAGAACCAAAATTATCAACAGCATGATATTGACGCCACTCCCAAGACATAGATGAGAAAGTGGAAGATAAGTCATGGTTTCGATCGTCACAAGTATAGCTTGATAAGATCACATGTTCAACAATGAACAAAAGAGAAACAAATCTCTCAATTACTTTATTCCATAAGCAACCACTTCTTAAAATTTGGGTTTAATAAGGCTGATATAAGCATACAATCCTAAACCTTGTTGGAAACTAAATAAAACCCTATTTTTAAATGACTTTGACTCTAACTTTTTCCTAAACACACCCATATTGGGCTCTTTATTAACTCAGCCTCCTAATTAAAAAGCCTAATAAATTAAACTAAATTAAAACAATCCCATAATACAAATTAAGCCCAAATTAATTAAAACCCAATTAACTTCAGTTTGCTTCCAATTGTCTTCAATTAACGTTCAAAGCCTTCAAGATTAAGCACGATCGCCTTTAATTGCCTCATTGTCCAATTGTATTTTTGTCTTCCATGATTGATATCTTGGTTTCCATTACTCAGCCTCCTAATTAAAACTTAATAAATTAAACTAAATTAAAAACAATCTCATAATACAAATTAGGTCCAATGTAAATCAATTAAATAAATAACAGTCATATTGCATTATAATCGACACCCAAGCCTCAAGATTTCTTCAAGATTGATGTTCATGGACTTGTTCTTGAACTTGAATAATATTTTGAAGTCTTGATGTTCCCTCCAAGCTGTCCAAGTCATGTTGTGTAAGACTCTTGGCCCAAATATCTTGAACGAGCCCATTTAAAGCTTCCTTCATCCTTTTAGCTCGAGCCCTCGTCATAGGTCCTCCATTGATGCTCAAAGGTGATGGAAACCAAGGAAGCAAGCCTATGGATCCTTTGAGCATCAATGGAGGACCTATGAAGAGGGCTCGAGCTAAAAGGATAAAGAAAGCTTTAAATGGGCTAGTTCAAGATATTTGGGCCAAGAGTCTTGCACAACATAACTTGGACAGCTTGGAGGGAACATCAAGACTTCAAAATATTATTCAAGTCCAAGAACATCAATCTTGAAGAAATCTTGAGGCTTGGGTGTTGATTATAATGCAATTGGGCTGTTATTTATTTAATTGATTTACATTGGGCCTAATTTGTATTATGGGATTGTTTTTAATTTAGTTTAATTTATTAAGTTTTAATTAGGAGGCTAAGTCATTAAAAAGCCCAATATGGGTGTGTTTAGGAAAGAGTCAAAGTCAAAGTCAAAAAGTCAAAGAGTCAAAGTCAAATTAAAAATAGGGTTTTATTTGGTTTCCAATAAGGTTTAGGATTGTTTGCCTATATAAGGCTTATTAAACCTAACTTTTCAATCAGTTGTCAATTGAATAAAAGATTTAACTTTTCTCCATTGTTCTCTTGTGAACTTTGAGAATTGCATCAAGATTTGTTCTTGATTTATCAACCTTGACTTATCTCCCACATTCTCATCTCTTTCTTGGGAGTGGCGTCGTTATATCTTTGGTTCTTGATTCGCTAATCAACGGGTCAAAGATTTCTTTAAATCTGAATTATCTTTCTTGGGGTTGTGTTTCAATTTGATCGTGGGTGTCGTATCGATATATACGGGGTTCACATCAGTTGGTATCAGAGCTTCGATTAATTAATTCAGGTTTAGTTTATCAATTTAATTTCTTATTTTCTGATTTTGTTTGAATTGCCGTAAGTCACTATTCTTTTCTTGATTTTCTTGATTTGCCGCAACATCTCACACGCCTAACATCTGTGTTTGTTTACTTCTCATCTTAAAGTGCGCGCATCACAATATATATAATTATTCTTTGATTTTTGATTCTGCACGCCAAAAGCTACACCTATTATTTATGCCCATAAGTCAATTCTCTTTATTTTCTTTTGTCTCTTTTGTCATTGTCTGCATCCAATATTCTTGCTTCTTTTATATTCTTGTTTCTTTCTTTCTTGCTGCAATATTAAACATCAATTAATTCTTTTTTGTTTTGTCTATTGCTTCTGGCATCACAAACATTCATCACATATATATTGCGAGCAATCTGCACATTCTTGAAGTTGCATTCTAGAGTGTCTTGATTTCTTGAATTTCTTGAATTTCAAGATCCATATCAGTACTTTGTTTGTGGTTTAAATCTGCAATTTACATTCAATTTAGTTTGTGTGCGTTCTAGTTGAGTCAAAAAAAAAAAAAAAAAAAAAAGAAAAAGAAAAAAGAAAAGAAAAACAGTATCAGAAAAAAAAAATCCAGAAAAAAAAAGTGTAAAAAAAAAAAAGAAGAGAGAATTGAACGCCATAAATTGCTTGGATTAAAGTGAGTTGATATTGATTCTCCTTAATTGCAGTTCAAGACCTTTACGATTTTCGAATCTTTCTTGAAAATCATATTGCTTTCTGTTATTCGACATTCTCGTGTTATTGTTGGTCCTTATTTCATTCGTATTCCTTGTGCGCATTCTTTTCTTTGTTGAGATTTGTCAAGGGTGATTATTTCAAGGGTGACCTTGTTGTGATTGATTAGTTCTATAAAGAACTTGGTGAGAAAAGTTTGAGTGTGGACAGGGAGTGTTGAATTAAATTAAGAGTGCCGAGTGATAAACACGTGAGGACTAGAGTGAAACACGTGAGGGAGTGTTGTGAATTGTTTTCTTTACTAACATTATTTTCAGGTGTCAAACATGTCTTTAGACAAAAGTAAAGAAGTGGAAGGAGGAGAAAATACAGATGTATCGTTCATGCTCAAGGCAATGCAACAACAATTTGAGAGGATGAACATGGTGTTTATGGATTTTAGGGATCGAATGGATAGGCAAGATGCTGCCATAGCTAGATTGCATAGAGATCCGCAAAGGAGAACTCCGGAAGTACATGGTGTCAATGATGAATTAGAGGCTGATTTACATGGGGAAGAGTTAGAAGGAGATGACATTTCTACTAATGCTAATAGGGGCAGAATTAGAGGTGGTAGAGGTGGTCGTAGAGGTAACGGAGATAATAGGTACTGTGGAGATGTGAATGAGAGAGGAAGATGGGAGGATAGACCCGATAGACTAGATAAGGATCTTAGTAGCATTAAGATGAAGATACCCTCTTTTCATGGGAAGGCTGATCCTGATGTATATCTAGAGTGGGAGAAGCGAGTAGAGTTGGTCTTTGAGTGTCATAACTTTTCTAAGGAGAAGAAGGTGAAGTTAGCTGCAGCCGAGTTTGTAGATTATGCCGTGGTTTGGTGGGGACAATTAGTCCAAGATAGGAGGAGAAACGAGGAACGTCCTATAAACACTTGGGGTGAGATGAAAACTGTTATGAGAAAGCGGTTTGTTCCAAGGTCGTACTATAGGGAACTTTACCGACGATTGCAAAGCCTTACCCAAGGTTCCAAAAGTGTGGAGGACTACTACAAGGAGATGGAGATAGCCATGGTTAGAGTCAATATTGAGGAAGATAGAGAGGCTACTATGGCATGATTTCTGCAAGGATTGAATGAAGACATTGCCAATATTGTTGAGTTGCAACATTATGTGGAGCTTGAAGACTTGATCCATATGGCTATGAAAGTGGAGAAACAACTCAAAAGGAAGGGTTCAATGTCACGATATGGCAGAAACTCGGGTTCCACATCCACTTGGAAGTCGAATTGGAGTAGAAAAGAAGATAGGTCATCACAAAAGCCTAAGACCGAGAGTGCTAAGCCTAAGGAGGGTAGGGATAGCAGCCATGATAAAGGCAAGGCCATGGCAACACAAGGCAGGAATAGGGATATCCAATGTTTCAGGTGTTTGGGAAGAGGTCATATAGCTTCGCAATGTCCTAATAAGCGAACTATGATCCTAAGAGAGGATGGAGATATAGAGACCGACGGGGAGAGTGATGATGATGAGATGCCACCGTTGGAAGATGCTAGTGATGTTGAAATTGAGTATCCCGCAGATGGAAAGTTGCTAGTAGCAAGACGTGCTTTAAGTGTGCAAGTGAAGGAAGATGACGAGGTGCAATGTGATAATATTTTCCATACTAGATGTCATATTAAGGATAGGGTTTGTAGTATGATCATTGATGGGGGTAGCTGCATCAACGTTGCTAGTACCGAATTAGTGGAGAAATTGGGCTTACCTACTTCAAAACATCCTAAACCATACAAGTTACAGTGGTTGAATGATTGTGGAGAAGTTAAGGTGACAAAACAAGTGCTAGTATCCTTTGCTATTGGTAGGTACAAGGATAAGGTGTTGTGTGATGTTGTACCTATGCATGCGGAACACTTGCTTTTGGGTCGTCCATGGCAATATGATAGGAGAGTAATACATGATGGGTTTAAGAATAGATATTCTTTTACCATGAATGGGCGAACAATCACTCTTGTACCATTAACACCTAGACAGGTGTATGAAGATCAAGTGAGGATAAGAGAGAGTGAGCAAAAGAAAGAGAGCGAGGGAAGAAGAGAGGCTGAGAGGTCAAACACTAGTGAGGTCGAGAGAAAGGGAGTTGAGTGTGAGAGAAAGAGTGACAAAACACTTGAGTGTAAACGAGAGAATGAGAGGAAGAAAAGTGAGAAAAAGAAAATGAGTGTCTATGCAAAAGGGAGCGATGTGAGGGCTGCTTTTCTAGCCAAGCAGCAAATGTTTGTACTTTTGTACAAAGATGCTTATTTTTCTAACACTGACATTGATTTGTCTTTGCCTAGTGTTGTTACAACTCTTTTGCAGGATTTCAAGGATGTATTCCCTGAGGAGATACCAGATGGATTGCCACCAAAGAGGGGAATAGAACATCAAATTGACTTCATACCCGGAGCTTCAATTCCAAATCGACCAGCATATAGAAGTAATCCCGAGGAGACAAAGGAGCTTCAAAGGCAGGTTGAAGAGTTGATGAAAAAGGGGCATGTGAGGGAGAGCATGAGTCCATGTGCCGTACCAGTATTACTTGTGCCTAAGAAAGATGAGACTTGGCGTATGTGCATCGATTGTAGAGCTGTCAACAAAATTACAGTTAAGTATCGACATCCCATACCTAGATTAGATGACATGTTGGATGAATTGCATGGATCTTGTGTGTTTTCTAAGATTGATTTTAAAAGTGGATATCACCAAATTAGAATGAAAGAAGGAGATGAATGGAAAACTGCATTTAAAACGAAACATGGTTTGTATGAGTGGTTAGTCATGCCTTTTGTTTTAACTAATGCACCTAGTACTTTCATGAGATTAATGAATCATGTTTTGCGTTCTTTCATTGGAAAATTTGTTGTGGTCTACTTTGATGACATATTAGTGTACAGCAAGAGCATAGATGAACATGTTAGGCATTTGCATTGTGTGCTTGATGTGTTAAGAAAAGAAAAGTTGTATGCTAATTTGAAAAAGTGTTCCTTTTGCACTGATAAGATTGTATTTTTGGGCTATGTTGTTACCGCAGAAGGGATAGAAGTAGATGAGGAGAAGGTTAAGGCTATTAGGGAGTGGCCTAGGCCTAGGAATGTTAGTGAGGTGCGTAGCTTTCATGGGTTGGCTAGTTTTTATAGGAGATTTGTTAAAGACTTTAGCACCATAGCTGCACCATTAATTGAGGTTGTGAAAAAGAGTGTGGGTTTTAAATGGGAAAGTGAGCAACAACATGCATTTGACTTGATTAAGGATAGATTATGTTCTGCACCATTGCTTGCATTACCTGATTTCTCTAAGACATTTGAGATTGAGTGTGATGCATCGGGAATAGGTATAGGGGCTGTTCTTATGCAAGATAGGCGTCCTATAGCTTATTTTAGTGAGAAATTGAGTGGAGCATCGTTGAATTATCCTACTTATGATAAAAACTTGTATGCTTTAGTTAGGGCCTTAGAAAATTGGCAACATTATTTATGGCCTAAGGAGTTTGTAATCCATACTGACCATGAGTCCTTGAAGCATTTGAAAGGACAAGGTAAGTTGAGTAGGAGGCATGCTAAGTGGGTAGAGTTCATAGAAACGTTTCCTTACGTGATCAAGTATAAACAAGGAAAGGAAAACGTTGTAGTTGATGCATTATCTCGCAGGTATACTTTGATTTCTACTTTGAATGCAAGATTGTTAGGGTTTGAGCATATTAAAGATTTGTATGTGAATGATCCTGATTTTGCTTCTGTGTATGTTGCTTGTGAGAAAGGTGCATTTGGTAAATTTTATAGACATGAGGGGTATTTGTTTAGAGAGAGTAGATTGTGCATTCCTCAAGGGTCTATAAGAGAGTTGTTAGTTCGAGAAGCACATGGGGGAGGTTTAATGGGACATTTTGGTGTTAGAAAGACTTTGGATGTGTTAGATGAGCATTTCTTTTGGCCACACATGAAGAGAGATGTTGAGAGAATGTGTGAGAAGTGCATAACATGTAGCAAGTCTAAGTCTAAAGTTTTACCCCATGATTTGTATACACCTTTGCCCATACCTAGTGAACCTTGGATTGATATTTCAATGGATTTTGTATTGGGTTTACCTAGGTCCAAAAGAGGCCGAGATTCGGTGTTTGTTGTGGTTGACAGGTTTTCGAAAATGGCTCATTTCATACCATGTCACAAGACTGATGATGCCACACATGTTGCTGACTTATTCTTCAAGGAGATTGTTCGATTTCATGGAGTGCCGAAAACATTGTTTCAGATCGAGATGCAAAGTTCTTAAGTCATTTTTTGAGGACTTTGTGGGGGAAGCTAGGAACAAAGTTATTGTTTTCTACTGTTTGTCATCCGCAAACTGATGGACAAACGGAGGTGGTTAACAGAACTTTAAGTGTTTTGTTGCGTTCCATTATCCAAAAGAATTTGAAGAATTGGGAAGATTGCTTGCCACATGTCGAGTTTGCTTACAATAGAAGTGTGCATTCAACGACTAGTTGTTCACCATTCGAAGTTATGTATGGGTTCAATCCACTTACTCCTTTGGATTTGATACCTTTACCTGTGGAGGAACGAGCTAATTTGGATGGTAAGAAGAAAGCTGAAGTTGTTAAGCAATTGCACGAGAGAGTTAGGCAACAAATTGAGAGGCAAACCGAGCAATATGCTACTCAAGCTAACAAAGGGCGAAAAAGAATTGTGTTCGAACCGGGAGATTGGGTTTGGGTGCATATGCGCAAGGAGAGGTTTCCTGTTCAACGGAAATCGAAGTTGCAACCACGTGGAGATGGTCCATTCCAAGTGCTTGAACGTATCAATGACAATGCGTACAAGATAGACTTGCCAGGTGAGTATAATGTTAGTGCTACTTTTAATGTTTCTGATCTTTCTCCTTTTGATTTTGATGTAGGTTTCGATTTGAGGACAAATCCTTTTGAGGAGAGGGGGAATGATGGAAACCAAGGAAGCAAGCCTATGGATCCTTTGAGCATCAATGGAGGACCTATGAAGAGGGCTCGAGCTAAAAGGATGAAGAAAGCTTTAAATGGGCTAGTTCAAGATATTTGGGCCAAGAGTCTTGCACAACATAACTTGGACAGCTTGGAGGGAACATCAAGACTTCAAAATATTATTCAAGTCCAAGAACATCAATCTTGAAGAAATCTTGAGGCTTGGGTGTCGATTATAATGCAATTGGGCTGTTATTTATTTAATTGATTTACATTGGGCCTAATTTGTATTATGGGATTGTTTTTAATTTAGTTTAATTTATTAAGTTTTAATTAGGAGGCTGAGTCATTAAAAAGCCCAATATGGGTGTGTTTGGGAAAGAGTCAAAGTCAAAGTCAAAAAGTCAAAGAGTCAAAGTCAAATTAAAAATAGGGTTTTATTTGGTTTCCAATAAGATTTAGGATTGTATGCCTATATAAGGCTTATTAAACCTAACTTTTCAATCAGTTGTCAATTGAATAAAAGATTTAACTTTTCTCCATTGTTCTCTTGTGAACTTTGAGAATTGCATCAAGATTTGTTCTTGATTTATCAACCTTGACTTATCTCCCACATTCTCATCTCTTTCTTGGGAGTGGCGTCGTTATATCTTTGGTTCTTGATTCGCTAATCAACGGGTCAAAGATTTCTTTAAATCTGAATTATCTTTCTTGGGGTTGTGTTTCAATTTGATCGTGGGTGTCGTATCGATATATACGGGGTTCGCATCAAAAGGATCCATAGGCTTGCTTCCTTGGTTTCCATCACATATCATCCTATCTTCCTCTCTCATTCACATCTCCATAGTACCTATTATCTCCGTTACTTCTACGACCACCTCTACCACCTCTAATTCTGCCCCTAGTAACATTAGTAGAAATGTCATCTCCTTCTAACTTTTCCCCATGTAAATCAACCTCTAATTCATCATTGACACCATGTAATTCCGGAGTTCTCCTTTGTAGATCTCTATGCAATCTAGCTATGACAGCATCTTGCCTATCCATTTGATCCCTAAAATCCATAAACACCATGTTCATCCTCTCAAATTGTTGTTGCATTGCCTTGAGCATGAATGATACATCTGTATTTTCTCCTCCTTCCACTTCTTTACTTTTGTCTAAAGACATGTTTGACACCTGAAAAGAATGTTAGTAAAGAAAATAATTCACACACTCCCTCACGTGTTTCACTCTAGTCCTCACATGTTTATCACTCGGCACTCTTGATTAACTCAACACTTCCTGTCCACACTCAAACTTTTCTCACCAAGTTCTTTATAGAACTAATTGATCACAACAAGGTCACCCTTGAAATAATCACCCTTGACAAATCTCAACAAAGAAAAAGAATGTGCACAAGGAATACGAAAGAAATAAGAATCAACAATAATACGAGAATGACGAATAACTGCAACTAAGGAAAATCAATATCAACTCACTTCAGTCCAAGCAATTTATGGCGTTCAAACTTCTTTTTTTTTTTGACACTTTTTTTTTATACCTTTTTTTTTTTTTTTTGACTCAACTAGAATGCACACAAACTAAATTGAATATAAATTGCAGATTTGAACCACAAATAAAGTATTCATATGGATCTTGAAATTCAAGAATTCAAGATAATGGATTATATGCGGCTCCTCAAGAAACAAGAAAGAAAGAACAGATATATATATTGAATCGGTGGTGAATGTTTGGCGTGAAGATTGACAGAATATATATATATATATATATGTTTCAGTTTGTGATGCGTGCAGATTTCAAGACAAAGAAAAATAATTAAAGAATGTATGTTTGTGACGTGTAGTATCACAAAATCAAAGAAAGAACAATTCTTATATGTGATGCACGTGTAGATTGCCGATCACAGAAAGAATTGATGTGCGGCAATATTGTGATGCACGGATTTTAAGACCAGCAAAAATAACAAAACCAGATTGATGTGTGTACTGCGTGCAGGTTGCAAGAACAAGAGACAAAAAAGATTGAAGAATGATTATGGTGATGCGCTAACTTTAAATAAACAAACATAGATTTTTATGCATGCGTGATGTTGCGGCAAATCAAATCAAGAAACAAGAAAAGATAGGGACTTGCGGCAATTGAAACAAATTCAGAAAATAAGATAATAAATTAATAAGCCAAACCTGAATTAATTAACCAAAGCCCTGATACCAACGAACCCCGTATATATTGATACGACACCCATGATCTAATTGAAACACAACTCCAAGAAATATAATTCAGATTTCAAGAAAATCTTTAACCCGTTGATTAGCGAATCAAGAACCAAAGATATAATGACGCCACTCCCAAAAAAGAGATGAGAATGTGGGAGATAAGTGAAAGTTGATAAATCAAGAACAAATCTTGATGCAATTCTCAAAGTTCACAAGAGAACAATAGAGAAAAGTTAATTCTTTTATTCAATTGACAACTTATTAAAAATTTAGGTTTAATAAGCCTTATATAGGCATACAACCCTAATCCTTGTTGGAAACTAAATAAAACATTTTTTTTTTTAATTGACTTTTACTCTTTGACTTTTTGACTTTGACTTTGACTCTTTCCTAAACACACCCATATTGGGCTTTTTAATGACTCAACCTCCTAATTAAAACTTAATAAATTAAATTAAATTAAAAATAATCCTATAATACAAATTAGGCCGAATGTAAATCAATTAAATAAATAACAGCTCAATTGCATTATAATCGACACTCAAGCTTCAAGCTTTTCTCCATTGTTCTCTTGTGAACTTTGAGAATTGCATCAAGATTTGTTCTTGATTTATCAACCTTGACTTATCTCCCATATTTTCATCTCTTTCTTCGGAGTGGCGTCGTTATATCTTTGGTTCTTGATTCGCTAATCAACGGGTCAGAGATTTCTTTAAATTAAATAATCATTTTGAGGAAAGCGGGAATGATGAAAACCAAGATAGCAATCTTGGTGGTCAATGAGACAATTGGACAACGAGGCAATTGGACTTAATATTGAAGGCTTTGGGACGCTAATTGAATGCAATTGGACTTTATTAAGCTTCAGAATATTATTAAAGTTCAAGAACAAGTCCAAGAACATCAATCTTGAAGAAATCTTGAGGCTTGGGTGTTAATTATAATGCAATTGGGCTGTTATTTAATTGTTTGATGTAAATTGGGCCTAATTTGTATTATGAGATTGTTTTAAATTAACTTAATTTATTAGGTTTTTAATTATAGAGCTGAGTCATTTATTTAAATTAAAAGTCCAATATGAGTGTGTTTAGGAAAAGTCAAAGTCAAAGTCAGAGTTAGAATCAAAGTTAGAGTCATAGTCAATTAAAAGTAGGAGTTTATTTAGTTTTCAATAAGGATTAGGATTGTATGCCTATATAAGACTTATTAAACCTAAATTCCTAAGAAGAGTTGTTGATGGAATAAAGTAATTGAGAGATTTGTTTCTCTTTTGTTCATTGTTGAACATGTGATCTTATCAAGCTATGCTTGTGGCGATCGAAACCATGACTTATCTCCCACCTTCTCATCTATGTCTTGGGAGTGGCGTCAATATCATTCTTATTATAATTTTGGTTCTTGATTATCATATATTCAATGGGTCAAAATTCTTTATAATTTTGGTTCTTGAATGACATAGTCAATGGGTCAAAGTTTTCATTATAAACCTGTTTTAATCTTTCTTGGGGTTGTGTTTCAATTTGTTTGTAGGTGTCGTATCGATATATACGGGGTTCGCATCAGTTGGTATCAGAGCTTTGGGTATTAAATCAGGTTTGATCTATCCATTTATTTTATTCGTTTCTGTTTTAATTCTGATTTGGTTTATCAATTTATTTTCTTATTTGCTGATTTTGTTTCAATCGCCGCAAATCACTATCTATTTTCCGTGTCTTGAATTGTTGCACGAGTCTGACTTTGTTTTATATTTGTTCTTAAGTGCGCATTGGTCGTGACTTTTACATATACCATTCTATCTTTGATTTTGTGATTCTACATGTGCAACACAAACTGAGAACTGATTTTTTATTTTTGATTCTACACGTGCATCAACTTCTGTCTTTGGTTACTTGAGGAGCTGCACACCATTCTTGTTTCTAGTCGTGCCACATACATATCACCAACCATCAACTTTCTTGTTCATGTTTTAATTTTCCTTTCTTATTGCCGCGTTTGCATATATAATCATCAATCTTGCGTCAATCATCTTCGATTCTTGATTGCTTTGACTGTTATGGTTTGATAAAAAAAAAAAAAAAAAAAAAAAAAAGGAAAAGTTTGAGCGTGGAAAGGAAGTCCTGAGTGATAAACACGTGAGTGGAGCGAAACACGTGAGGGAGTGTGTGAGATTTTTTTTTTTTTTCCTAACATTCTGTTCAGGTTTCAATCAAGTCCCTTGGACTACATTACAGATTTCACGATTTGAGGACAAATCGTTTTGAGGAAAGCGGGAATGATGAAAACCAAGATAGCAATCTTGGTGGTCAATGAGACAATTGGACAACGAGGCAATTGGACTTAATATTGAAGGCTTTGGGACGCTAATTGAATGCAATTGGACTTTATTAAGCTTCAGAATATTATTAAAGTTCAAGAACAAGTCCAAGAACATCAATCTTGAAGAAATCTTGAGGCTTGGGTGTTAATTATAATGCAATTGGGCTGTTATTTAATTGTTTGATGTAAATTGGGCCTAATTTGTATTATGAGATTGTTTTAAATTAACTTAATTTATTAGGTTTTTAATTATAGAGCTGAGTCATTTATTTAAATTAAAAGTCTAATATGAGTGTGTTTAGGAAAAGTCAAAGTCAAAGTCAGAGTTAGAATCAAAGTTAGAGTCATAGTCAATTAAAAGTAGGAGTTTATTTAGTTTTCAATAAGGATTAGGATTGTATGCCTATATAAGACTTATTAAACCTAAATTCCTAAGTGATGCGAACCCCGTATATATCGATACGACACCCACAAGCAAATTGAAACACAACCCCAAGAAAGATTAAAACAGGTTTATAACGAAAACTTTGACCCATTGACTATGTCATTCAAGAACCAAAATTATAAAGAATTTTGACCCATTGAATATATGATAATCAAAAACCAAAATTATAATAAGAATGATATTGACGCCACTCCCAAGACATAGACGAGAAGGTGAGAGATAAGTCATAGTTTCGATCGCCACAAGCATAGCTTGATAAGATCACATGTTCAACAATGAACAAAAGAGAAACAAATCTCTCAATTACTTTATTTCATCATAAGCCATTCTACGAAAATTTAGGTTTAATAAGCCTTATATAGGTATACAATCCTAAACCTTATTGGAAACTAAATAAAATCCTATTTTTAATTGACTATGACTCTAACTTTGACTCTGACTCTGACTTTGACTTTAACTTTGACATTTCCTAAACACACTCATATTGGGCTCTTTATTAACTCAACCTCCTAATTAATTAAACTAAATTAAAACAATCCCATAATACAAATTAAGTCCAAATTAATTAAAACCCAATTAACTTCAGTTTGCTTCCAATTGTCTTCAATTAACGTTCAAAGCCTTCAAGATTAAGCACGATCGCCTTTAATTGTCTCATTGTCCAATTGTATCTTTGTCTTCCATGATTGATATCTTGATTTTCATCATTCCCGTTTTCCTCAAAACGATTTGTCCTCAAATCGTGAAATCTGTAATGTTGTCCAAGGGACTTGATTGAAACCTGAAAAGAATGTTAAGAGAAAACCTCACGCACTCCCTCACGTGTTTCACTCCACTCACTCACGTAATTATCACTCAACACTTCGTGTCCACCCTCAAACTTTTCATTTTTTTTTCTCTCTCTTTTTTTTTTTTTAAACTCAAATTAGAACGCACACAAACTAAATTGAATGTAAATTGCAGATTTGAACCACAAACAGAATTATTGATACGAATCTTGAAATTCAAGAATTCAAGAAACTCTAGAATGCGATTTCAAGAATCTCGATATTGTGAATTCTAGAACTCTAATTGATAAATCAATTCAAGGACTGAATAAGAAATAAATTCAAGAATTCAAGAATTCAAAATAATTGATGATATGCGGCTCTTCAAGAAACAAGAACACAATTGTTTGTGACGTATGTGCAATAGAAACAAAAGACAAACAAATATTGAGATGGTGTGTGCAGTTTGCAAGAACAAAGAAAAACAATTCATATTTGTTTGTGACGTGCAGACAAAAAAAAAAACAAAGAAAGCTGATTTGTGGTCTCCAAGAAACAAAAGATAATGGACATTGATTGTGTGGCGTGCAAGATCACAAAAGCAAAGAATAATTATATATTTCAGCTTTGTGATGCGGCTGATCTTATTCTGCGACAAAGTCAAGAAACAAAAATATAAAAGGAAGACACGAATGTGAAGAATTGATATGCGGCTAATCAAGAATGAGAAAGATATTGATTTTGCGGCAAACAAAAGAGAATCAGAAAAATAAGAAATTAAATTGATAAATCAAACCTGAATTAATACCCAAAGCTCTGATACCAACTGATGCGAACCCCGTATATATCGATACGACACCCACAAGCAAATTGAAACACAACCCCAAGAAAGATTAAAACAGGTTTATAACGAAAACTTTGACCCATTGACTATGTCATTCAAGAACCAAAATTATAAAGAATTTTGACCCATTGAATATATGATAATCAAGAACCAAAATTATAATAAGAATGATATTGACGCCACTCCCAAGACATAGACGAGAAGGTGGGAGATAAGTCATAGTTTCGATCGCCACAAGCATAGCTTGATAAGATCACATGTTCAACAATGAACAAAAGAGAAACAAATCTCTCAATTACTTTATTTCATCATAAGCCATTCTACGAAAATTTAGGTTTAATAAGCCTTATATAGGCATACAATCCTAAACCTTATTGGAAACTAAATAAAATCCTATTTTTAATTGACTATGACTCTAACTTTGACTCTGACTCTGACTTTGACTTTAACTTTGACATTTCCTAAACACACTCATATTGGGCTCTTTATTAACTCAACCTCCTAATTAATTAAACTAAATTAAAACAATCCCATAATACAAATTAAGCCCAAATTAATTAAAACCCAATTAACTTCAGTTTGCTTCCAATTGTCTTCAATTAACGTTCAAAGCCTTCAAGATTAAGCACGATCGCCTTTAATTGTCTGCGTCCATACATTAACTGCCGCAAACTGTATGCCTACAAAAGGCTTATTAAACCTTAATTTTCAAGAAGTCGCTTATGGAATGAAGATGCAGCCAATTATGTTTAATTGAGAGACTGAATTGTCTCTTTTGTTCATTCACGAACATGTGATCTTATCGAGCTATGCTTTGTGGCGAACGAAATCATGACTTGTCTCACACCTTCTCATCTATGTCTTGGGAGTGGCGTCAATATCATTCTTGTGATAGTTTTGGTTCTTGATTATCATATATTCAGTGGGTCAGAATTCTTTATAATTTTGGTTCTCGAATGACATAATTAGTGGGTCAAAGTTTTCGTCATAAACCTGTTTTAACCTTTCTGGGAGTCGTGTTTCAATTTGATTGTGAGTGTCGTATCGGTGTGCATACGGGGTTCGCATCAGTAACATTCTTTTGTTTTCTTTTCAGTTTGATGTAAGTTGCAAGAAACATCAAAGATTCTTTCATTGGTTTGACTTTGCGAAAGAAAACAAAATCCGTTTTGCGTTGTGTTTGACATATCAATTAAACTTTTGTTTTGTCTTTTCTTTTTTTGCTTTTGGAGTCTAAATGTTAAAGCCATTATATATATGCACTGCGTTTGCTATGTTTCTTCTTTCCGCATCGCAAACTGAAATCGTATGGATTGTGAGCAATCTGCAAACCAGCATCAATCTTTGCTTAATTTATCAATATAATTGTTTGTCTATTTGGTTTCTTTTGTCTTTCTTGGTTTGTTTCTTCAATCTTGTTTGTCTTCTTTTGTTTCTTGGCGCGTTACAAACATCAGAGTCTTGCAATCCGGTCTGCTTTCTTCCTTATTTTCTGGTTTGAGTCTTGTTTCCTGTTTTCATCTTGCCGGTTCGTTTTAATTATTGTGCTCGTTTCTGGAATGATTTAGAACGAAAAGGAAAAGCTTGAGTGGGGAAAGGAAGTCTTGAGTGATAAACACGTGAGTGGAGTGAAACACGTGAGGGAGTGTGTGAGATTCTTTTTCTAACATTCTTATCAAATGATCACAAGAATGATATTGGCGTCACTCCCAAGAGATAGATGAGAACGTGGGAGATAAGTCATGATTTCGATCGCCACAACCATAGCCGTGGGTGTCGTATATTTATATACAGGCTTCGCATTAGTTGGTGTCAGAGTTTTGGGTATTATTTCAGGTTTGATTTATCAATTTAGTTTCGTGCTCATATTTTATTTGTTTTAGCCCCATAACATTAAATTCTATAGGGTTCTTTATTTTGTTTCTTTATTCTGCTCAATTAATCTTGCCTGATGCGAACCCCGTATATAACGATACGACACCCACAAGCAAATTGAAACACAACCCCAAGAAAGATAATTCAGATTTAAAAAAATCTTTGACCCGTTGATTAGCGAATCAAGAACCAAAGATATAACGACGCCACTCCCAAGAAAGAGATGAGAATGTGGGAGATAAGTCAAGGTTGATAAATCAAGAACAAATCTTGATGCAATTCTCAAAGTTCACAAGAGAACAATGGAGAAAAGTTAAATCTTCTATTCAATTGACAACTGATTGAAAAGTTAGGTTTAATAAGCCTTATATAGGCATACAATCCTAAACCTTATTGGAAACCAAATAAAACCCTATTTTTAATTGACTTTGACTCTTTGACTTTGACTCTTTCCTAAACACACCCATATTGGGCTTTTTAATGACTCAGCCTCCTAATTAAAACTTAATAAATTAAACTAAATTAAAAACGATCCCATAATACAAATTAGGCCCAATGTAAATCAATTAAATAAATAACAGCCCAATTGCATTATAATCGACACCCAAGCCTCAAGATTTCTTCAAGATTGATGTTCTTGGACTTGTTCTTGAACTTGAACAATATTTTGAAGTCTTGATGTTCCCTCCAAGCTGTCCAAGTCATGTTGTGCAAGACTCTTGGCCCAAATATCCAGAACAAGCCCATTTAAAGCTTCCTTCATCCTTTTAGCTAGAGCCCTCGTCATAGGTCCTCCATTGATGCTCAAATGATCCATAGGCTTGCTTCCTTATTTTCCATCTTGCCATTGTCTGCGTCCATACATTAACTGCCGCAAACTGTATGCCTACAAAAGGCTTATTAAACCTTAATTTTCAAGAAGTCGCTTATGGAATGAAGATGCAGCCAATTATGTTTAATTGAGAGACTGAATTGTCTCTTTTGTTCATTCACGAACATGTGATCTTATCGAGCTATGCTTTGTGGCGAACGAAATCATGACTTGTCTCACACCTTCTCATCTATGTCTTGGGAGTGGCGTCAATATCATTCTTGTGATAGTTTTGGTTCTTGATTATCATATATTCAATGGGTCAGAATTCTTTATAATTTTGGTTCTCGAAGTGACATAATTAGTGGGTCAAAGTTTTCGTCATAAACCTGTTTTAACCTTTCTGGGAGTCGTGTTTCAATTTGATTGTGAGTGTCGTATCGGTGTGCATACGGGGTTCGCATCAGTAACATTCTTTTGTTTTCTTTTCAGTTTGATGTAAGTTGCAAGAAACATCAAAGATTCTTTCATTCGTTTGACTTTGCGAAAGAAAACAAAATCCGTTTTGCGTTGTGTTTGACATATCAATTAAACTTTTGTTTTGTCTTTTCTTTTTTTGCTTTTGGAGTCTAAATGTTAAAGCCATTATATATATGCACTGCGTTTGCTTTGTTTCTTCTTTCCGCATCGCAAACTGAAATCGTATGGATTGTGAGCAATCTGCAAACCAGCATCAATCTTTGCTTAATTTATCAATATAATTGTTTGTCTATTTGGTTTCTTTTGTCTTTCTTGGTTTGTTTCTTTAATCTTGTTTGTCTTCTTTTGTTTCTTGTCGCTTTACAAACATCAGAGTCTTGCAATCCGGTCTGCTTTCTTCCTTATTTTCTGGTTTGAGTCTTGTTTCCTGTTTTCATCTTGCCGGTTCGTTTTAATTATTGTGCTCGTTTCTGGAATGATTTAGAACGAAAAGCAAAAGCTGGAGTGCGGAAAGGAAGTCTTGAGTGATAAACACGTGAGTGGAGTGAAACACGTGAGGGAGTGTGTGAGATTCTTTTTCTAACATTCTTATCAAACGATCACAAGAATGATATTGGCGTCACTCCCAAGACATAGATGAGAACGTGGGAGATAAGTCATGATTTCGATCGCCACAACCATAGCCGTGGGTGTCGTATATTTATATACGGGCTTCGCATCAGTTGGTGTCAGAGTTTTGGGTATTATTTCAGGTTTGATTTATCAATTTAGTTTCGTGCTCGTATTTTATTTGTTTTAGCCCCATAACATTAAATTCTATAGGGTTCTTTATTTTGTTTCTTTATTCTGCTCAATTAATCTTGCCATTGTCTGCGTCCATACATTAACTGCCGCAAACTGTATGCCTACAAAAGGCTTATTAAACCTTAATTTTCAAGAAGTCGCTTATGGAATGAAGATGCAGCCAATTATGTTTAATTGAGAGACTGAATTGTCTCTTTTGTTCATTCACGAACATGTGATCTTATCGAGCTATGCTTTGTGGCGAACGAAATCATGACTTGTCTCACACCTTCTCATCTATGTCTTGGGAGTGGCGTCAATATCATTCTTGTGATAGTTTTGGTTCTTGATTATCATATATTCAATGGGTCAGAATTCTTTATAATTTTGGTTCTCGAATGACATAATTAGTGGGTCAAAGTTTTCGTCATAAACCTGTTTTAACCTTTCTGGGAGTCGTGTTTCAATTTGATTGTGAGTGTCGTATCGGTGTGCATACGGGGTTCGCATCAGTAACATTCTTTTGTTTTCTTTTCAGTTTGATGTAAGTTGCAAGAAACATCAAAGATTCTTTCATTCGTTTGACTTTGCGAAAGAAAACAAAATCCGTTTTGCGTTGTGTTTGACATATCAATTAAACTTTTGTTTTGTCTTTTCTTTTTTTGCTTTTGGAGTCTAAATGTTAAAGCCATTATATATATGCACTGCGTTTGCTTTGTTTCTTCTTTCCGCATCGCAAACTGAAATCGTATGGATTGTGAGCAATCTGCAAACCAGCATCAATCTTTGCTTAATTTATCAATATAATTGTTTGTCTATTTGGTTTCTTTTGTCTTTCTTGGTTTGTTTCTTTAATCTTGTTTGTCTTCTTTTGTTTCTTGTCGCTTTACAAACATCAGAGTCTTGCAATCCGGTCTGCTTTCTTCCTTATTTTCTGGTTTGAGTCTTGTTTCCTGTTTTCATCTTGCCGGTTCGTTTTAATTATTGTGCTCGTTTCTGGAATGATTTAGAACGAAAAGCAAAAGCTGGAGTGCGGAAAGGAAGTCTTGAGTGATAAACACGTGAGTGGAGTGAAACACGTGAGGGAGTGTGTGAGATTCTTTTTCTAACATTCTTATCAAACGATCACAAGAATGATATTGGCGTCACTCCCAAGACATAGATGAGAACGTGGGAGATAAGTCATGATTTCGATCGCCACAACCATAGCCGTGGGTGTCGTATATTTATATACGGGCTTCGCATCAGTTGGTGTCAGAGTTTTGGGTATTATTTCAGGTTTGATTTATCAATTTAGTTTCGTGCTCGTATTTTATTTGTTTTAGCCCCATAACATTAAATTCTATAGGGTTCTTTATTTTGTTTCTTTATTCTGCTCAATTAATCTTGCCATTGTCTGCGTCCATACATTAACTGCCGCAAACTGTATGCCTACAAAAGGCTTATTAAACCTTAATTTTCAAGAAGTCGCTTATGGAATGAAGATGCAGCCAATTATGTTTAATTGAGAGACTGAATTGTCTCTTTTGTTCATTCACGAACATGTGATCTTATCGAGCTATGCTTTGTGGCGAACGAAATCATGACTTGTCTCACACCTTCTCATCTATGTCTTGGGAGTGGCGTCAATATCATTCTTGTGATAGTTTTGGTTCTTGATTATCATATATTCAATGGGTCAGAATTCTTTATAATTTTGGTTCTCGAATGACATAATTAGTGGGTCAAAGTTTTCGTCATAAACCTGTTTTAACCTTTCTGGGAGTCGTGTTTCAATTTGATTGTGAGTGTCGTATCGGTGTGCATACGGGGTTCGCATCAGTAACATTCTTTTGTTTTCTTTTCAGTTTGATGTAAGTTGCAAGAAACATCAAAGATTCTTTCATTCGTTTGACTTTGCGAAAGAAAACAAAATCCGTTTTGCGTTGTGTTTGACATATCAATTAAACTTTTGTTTTGTCTTTTCTTTTTTTGCTTTTGGAGTCTAAATGTTAAAGCCATTATATATATGCACTGCGTTTGCTTTGTTTCTTCTTTCCGCATCGCAAACTGAAATCGTATGGATTGTGAGCAATCTGCAAACCAGCATCAATCTTTGCTTAATTTATCAATATAATTGTTTGTCTATTTGGTTTCTTTTGTCTTTCTTGGCTTGTTTCTTTAATCTTGTTTGTCTTCTTTTGTTTCTTGTCGCTTTACAAACATCAGAGTCTTGCAATCCGGTCTGCTTTCTTCCTTATTTTCTGGTTTGAGTCTTGTTTCCTGTTTTCATCTTGCCGGTTCGTTTTAATTATTGTGCTCGTTTCTGGAATGATTTAGAACGAAAAGCAAAAGCTGGAGTGCGGAAAGGAAGTCTTGAGTGATAAACACGTGAGTGGAGTGAAACACGTGAGGGAGTGTGTGAGATTCTTTTTCTAACATTCTTATCAAACGATCACAAGAATGATATTGGCGTCACTCCCAAGACATAGATGAGAACGTGGGAGATAAGTCATGATTTCGATCGCCACAACCATAGCCGTGGGTGTCGTATATTTATATACGGGCTTCGCATCAGTTGGTGTCAGAGTTTTGGGTATTATTTCAGGTTTGATTTATCAATTTAGTTTCGTGCTCGTATTTTATTTGTTTTAGCCCCATAACATTAAATTCTATAGGGTTCTTTATTTTGTTTCTTTATTCTGCTCAATTAATCTTGCCATTGTCTGCGTCCATACATTAACTGCCGCAAACTGTATGCCTACAAAAGGCTTATTAAACCTTAATTTTCAAGAAGTCGCTTATGGAATGAAGATGCAGCCAATTATGTTTAATTGAGAGACTGAATTGTCTCTTTTGTTCATTCACGAACATGTGATCTTATCGAGCTATGCTTTGTGGCGAACGAAATCATGACTTGTCTCACACCTTCTCATCTATGTCTTGGGAGTGGCGTCAATATCATTCTTGTGATAGTTTTGGTTCTTGATTATCATATATTCAATGGGTCAGAATTCTTTATAATTTTGGTTCTCGAGTGACATAATTAGTGGGTCAAAGTTTTCGTCATAAACCTGTTTTAACCTTTCTGGGAGTCGTGTTTCAATTTGATTGTGAGTGTCGTATCGGTGTGCATACGGGGTTCGCATCAGTAACATTCTTTTGTTTTCTTTTCAGTTTGATGTAAGTTGCAAGAAACATCAAAGATTCTTTCATTCGTTTGACTTTGCGAAAGAAAACAAAATCCGTTTTGCGTTGTGTTTGACATATCAATTAAACTTTTGTTTTGTCTTTTCTTTTTTTGCTTTTGGAGTCTAAATGTTAAAGCCATTATATATATGCACTGCGTTTGCTTTGTTTCTTCTTTCCGCATCGCAAACTGAAATCGTATGGATTGTGAGCAATCTGCAAACCAGCATCAATCTTTGCTTAATTTATCAATATAATTGTTTGTCTATTTGGTTTCTTTTGTCTTTCTTGGTTTGTTTCTTTAATCTTGTTTGTCTTCTTTTGTTTCTTGGCGCTTTACAAACATCAGAGTCTTGCAATCCGGTCTGCTTTCTTCCTTATTTTCTGGTTTGAGTCTTGTTTCCTGTTTTCATCTTGCCGGTTCGTTTTAATTATTGTGCTCGTTTCTGGAATGATTTAGAACGAAAAGCAAAAGCTGGAGTGCGGAAAGGAAGTCTTGAGTGATAAACACGTGAGTGGAGTGAAACACGTGAGGGAGTGTGTGAGATTCTTTTTCTAACATTCTTATCAAACGATCACAAGAATGATATTGGCGTCACTCCCAAGACATAGATGAGAACGTGGGAGATAAGTCATGATTTCGATCGCCACAACCATAGCCGTGGGTGTCGTATATTTATATACGGGCTTCGCATCAGTTGGTGTCAGAGTTTTGGGTATTATTTCAGGTTTGATTTATCAATTTAGTTTCGTGCTCGTATTTTATTTGTTTTAGCCCCATAACATTAAATTCTATAGGGTTCTTTATTTTGTTTCTTTATTCTGCTCAATTAATCTTGCCCAATTCTCAAAGTTCACAAGAGAACAATGGAGAAAAGTTAAATCTTCTATTCAATTGACAACTGATTGAAAAGTTAGGTTTAATAAGCCTTATATAGGCATACAATCCTAAACCTTATTGGAAACCAAATAAAACCCTATTTTTAATTGACTTTGACTCTTTGACTTTGACTCTTTCCTAAACACACCCATATTGGGCTTTTTAATGACTCAGCCTCCTAATTAAAACTTAATAAATTAAACTAAATTAAAAGCGATCCCATAATACAAATTAGGCCCAATGTAAATCAATTAAATAAATAACAGCCCAATTGCATTATAATCGACACCCAAGCCTCAAGATTTCTTCAAGATTGATGTTCTTGGACTTGTTCTTGAACTTGAACAATATTTTGAAGTCTTGATGTTCCCTCCAAGCTGTCCAAGTCATGTTGTGCAAGACTCTTGGCCCAAATATCCAGAACAAGCCCATTTAAAGCTTCCTTCATCCTTTTAGCTCGAGCCCTCGATTGTCTGCGTCCATACATTAACTGCCGCAAACTGTATGCCTACAAAAGGCTTATTAAACCTTAATTTTCAAGAAGTCGCTTATGGAATGAAGATGCAGCCAATTATGTTTAATTGAGAGACTGAATTGTCTCTTTTGTTCATTCACGAACATGTGATCTTATCGAGCTATGCTTTGTGGCGAACGAAATCATGACTTGTCTCACACCTTCTCATCTATGTCTTGGGAGTGGCGTCAATATCATTCTTGTGATAGTTTTGGTTCTTGATTATCATATATTCAATGGGTCAGAATTCTTTATAATTTTGGTTCTCGAGTGACATAATTAGTGGGTCAAAGTTTTCGTCATAAACCTGTTTTAACCTTTCTGGGAGTCGTGTTTCAATTTGATTGTGAGTGTCGTATCGGTGTGCATACGGGGTTCGCATCAGTAACATTCTTTTGTTTTCTTTTCAGTTTGATGTAAGTTGCAAGAAACATCAAAGATTCTTTCATTCGTTTGACTTTGCGAAAGAAAACAAAATCCGTTTTGCGTTGTGTTTGACATATCAATTAAACTTTTGTTTTGTCTTTTCTTTTTTTGCTTTTGGAGTCTAAATGTTAAAGCCATTATATATATGCACTGCGTTTGCTTTGTTTCTTCTTTCCGCATCGCAAACTGAAATCGTATGGATTGTGAGCAATCTGCAAACCAGCATCAATCTTTGCTTAATTTATCAATATAATTGTTTGTCTATTTGGTTTCTTTTGTCTTTCTTGGTTTGTTTCTTTAATCTTGTTTGTCTTCTTTTGTTTCTTGTCGCTTTACAAACATCAGAGTCTTGCAATCCGGTCTGCTTTCTTCCTTATTTTCTGGTTTGAGTCTTGTTTCCTGTTTTCATCTTGCCGGTTCGTTTTAATTATTGTGCTCGTTTCTGGAATGATTTAGAACGAAAAGCAAAAGCTGGAGTGCGGAAAGGAAGTCTTGAGTGATAAACACGTGAGTGGAGTGAAACACGTGAGGGAGTGTGTGAGATTCTTTTTCTAACATTCTTATCAAACGATCACAAGAATGATATTGGCGTCACTCCCAAGACATAGATGAGAACGTGGGAGATAAGTCATGATTTCGATCGCCACAACCATAGCCGTGGGTGTCGTATATTTATATACGGGCTTCGCATCAGTTGGTGTCAGAGTTTTGGGTATTATTTCAGGTTTGATTTATCAATTTAGTTTCGTGCTCGTATTTTATTTGTTTTAGCCCCATAACATTAAATTCTATAGGGTTCTTTATTTTGTTTCTTTATTCTGCTCAATTAATCTTGCCATTGTCTGCGTCCATACATTAACTGCCGCAAACTGTATGCCTACAAAAGGCTTATTAAACCTTAATTTTCAAGAAGTCGCTTATGGAATGAAGATGCAGCCAATTATGTTTAATTGAGAGACTGAATTGTCTCTTTTGTTCATTCACGAACATGTGATCTTATCGAGCTATGCTTTGTGGCGAACGAAATCATGACTTGTCTCACACCTTCTCATCTATGTCTTGGGAGTGGCGTCAATATCATTCTTGTGATAGTTTTGGTTCTTGATTATCATATATTCAATGGGTCAGAATTCTTTATAATTTTGGTTCTCGAATGACATAATTAGTGGGTCAAAGTTTTCGTCATAAACCTGTTTTAACCTTTCTGGGAGTCGTGTTTCAATTTGATTGTGAGTGTCGTATCGGTGTGCATACGGGGTTCGCATCAGTAACATTCTTTTGTTTTCTTTTCAGTTTGATGTAAGTTGCAAGAAACATCAAAGATTCTTTCATTCGTTTGACTTTGCGAAAGAAAACAAAATCCGTTTTGCGTTGTGTTTGACATATCAATTAAACTTTTGTTTTGTCTTTTCTTTTTTTGCTTTTGGAGTCTAAATGTTAAAGCCATTATATATATGCACTGCGTTTGCTTTGTTTCTTCTTTCCGCATCGCAAACTGAAATCGTATGGATTGTGAGCAATCTGCAAACCAGCATCAATCTTTGCTTAATTTATCAATATAATTGTTTGTCTATTTGGTTTCTTTTGTCTTTCTTGGTTTGTTTCTTTAATCTTGTTTGTCTTCTTTTGTTTCTGATAGGAACCCCGTATATAAAGATACGATACCCACAATCAAATTGAAATACAACTCCCAAGAAAGATTAAAACAGGTTTATACTGAAAACTTTGACCCACTGATTATGTCATTCGAGAACCAAAATTATAAAGAATTTTGACCCATTGAATATATGATAATCAAGAACCAAAATTATCACAAGAATGATATTGACGCCACTCCCAAGACATAGATGAGAAGGTGGGAGACAAGTCATGATTTCGATCGCCACAAAGCATAGCTTGATAAGATCACATGTTCAACAATGAACAAAAGAGAAACAAATCTCTCAAACTTTATTTCATCATAAGCCACTCCTTAAAATTTAGGTTTAATAAGCCTTAAATAGGCATACAATCCTAAACCTTATTGGAAACCAAATAAAATCCTATTTTAGTTGACTATGACTCTAACTTTGACTCTGACTTTGACTTTGACTTTTCCTAAACACACTCATATTGAGCTGCTTATTAACTCAGCCTCCTAATTAAAAAGCCTAATTAATTAAACTAAATTAAAACAATCCCATAATACAAATTAAGCCCAAATTAATTAAAACTCAATTAACTTCAGTTTGCTTCCAATTGTCTTCAATTAACGTTCAAAGCCTTCAAGATTAAGCACGATCGCTTTTAATTGCCTCGTTGTCCAATTGTATATTTGTCTTCCATGATTGATATTTTGATTTCCATCATTCCCGCTTTCCTTAAAACGATTTGTCCTCAAATCGTGATCCATCGTTATTGTTGTTCGAAGATGTGATTGAAACCTGAAAATAATGTTAGAAAAAAAAAAATCTCACACACTCCCTCACGTGTTTCGCTCCACTCACGTGTTTATCACTCAAGATTTCCTTTCCACGCTCAAACTTTTCTTTTTCTTTGTAAATCATTCCAAATTTGAACCACAAACAAAGTATTGATACGAATCTTGAAATTCAAGAATTCAAGAAACCTTAGAATTGATGAATCAAGAAACACCAAGAAGCAAATAAAATATTGAGATGGTGGATGAATAATTGAATTTGACAATTCAATGGTGGTGGAATTTGTGACGTGCAAACAAGAAACAAAGCAAACACAGTGCATATTGAGCTCCTTATTAACTCAGCCTCCTAATTAAAAAGCCTAATTAATTAAACTAAATTAAAACAATCCCATAATACAAATTAAGCCCAAATTAATTAAAACTCAATTAACTTCAGTTTGCTTCCAATTGTCTTCAATTAACGTTCAAAGCCTTCAAGATTAAGCACGATCGCTTTTAATTGCCTCGTTGTCCAATTGTATATTTGTCTTCCATGATTGATATTTTGATTTCCATCAGTTTCTTGGCGCGTTACAAACATCAGAGTCTTGCAATCCGGTCTGCTTTCTTCCTTATTTTCTGGTTTGAGTCTTGTTTCCTGTTTTCATCTTGCCGGTTCGTTTTAATTATTGTGCTCGTTTCTGGAATGATTTAGAACGAAAAGCAAAAGCTGGAGTGCGGAAAGGAAGTCTTGAGTGATAAACACGTGAGTGGAGTGAAACACGTGAGGGAGTGTGTGAGATTCTTTTTCTAACATTCTTATCAAACGATCACAAGAATGATATTGGCGTCACTCCCAAGACATAGATGAGAACGTGGGAGATAAGTCATGATTTCGATCGCCACAACCATAGCCGTGGGTGTCGTATATTTATATACGGGCTTCGCATCAGTTGGTGTCAGAGTTTTGGGTATTATTTCAGGTTTGATTTATCAATTTAGTTTCGTGCTCGTATTTTATTTGTTTTAGCCCCATAACATTAAATTCTATAGGGTTCTTTATTTTGTTTCTTTATTCTGCTCAATTAATCTTGCCATTGTCTGCGTCCATACATTAACTGCCGCAAACTGTATGCCTACAAAAGGCTTATTAAACCTTAATTTTCAAGAAGTCGCTTATGGAATGAAGATGCAGCCAATTATGTTTAATTGAGAGACTGAATTGTCTCTTTTGTTCATTCACGAACATGTGATCTTATCGAGCTATGCTTTGTGGCGAACGAAATCATGACTTGTCTCACACCTTCTCATCTATGTCTTGGGAGTGGCGTCAATATCATTCTTGTGATAGTTTTGGTTCTTGATTATCATATATTCAATGGGTCAGAATTCTTTATAATTTTGGTTCTCGAATGACATAATTAGTGGGTCAAAGTTTTCGTCATAAACCTGTTTTAACCTTTCTGGGAGTCGTGTTTCAATTTGATTGTGAGTGTCGTATCGGTGTGCATACGGGGTTCGCATCAGTAACATTCTTTTGTTTTCTTTTCAGTTTGATGTAAGTTGCAAGAAACATCAAAGATTCTTTCATTCGTTTGACTTTGCGAAAGAAAACAAAATCCGTTTTGCGTTGTGTTTGACATATCAATTAAACTTTTGTTTTGTCTTTTCTTTTTTTGCTTTTGGAGTCTAAATGTTAAAGCCATTATATATATGCACTGCGTTTGCTTTGTTTCTTCTTTCCGCATCGCAAACTGAAATCGTATGGATTGTGAGCAATCTGCAAACCAGCATCAATCTTTGCTTAATTTATCAATATAATTGTTTGTCTATTTGGTTTCTTTTGTCTTTCTTGGTTTGTTTCTTTAATCTTGTTTGTCTTCTTTTGTTTCTTGGCGCGTTACAAACATCAGAGTCTTGCAATCCGGTCTGCTTTCTTCCTTATTTTCTGGTTTGAGTCTTGTTTCCTGTTTTCATCTTGCCGGTTCGTTTTAATTATTGTGCTCGTTTCTGGAATGATTTAGAACGAAAAGGAAAAGCTTGAGTGCGGAAAGGAAGTCTTGAGTGATAAACACGTGAGTGGAGTGAAACACGTGAGGGAGTGTGTGAGATTCTTTTTCTAACATTCTTATCAAACGATCACAAGAATGATATTGGCGTCACTCCCAAGAGATAGATGAGAACGTGGGAGATAAGTCATGATTTCGATCGCCACAACCATAGCCGTGGGTGTCGTATATTTATATACGGGCTTCGCATCAGTTGGTGTCAGAGTTTTGGGTATTATTTCAGGTTTGATTTATCAATTTAGTTTCGTGCTCGTATTTTATTTGTTTTAGCCCCATAACATTAAATTCTATAGGGTTCTTTATTTTGTTTCTTTATTCTGCTCAATTAATCTTGCCATTGTCTGCGTCCATACATTAACTGCCGCAAACTGTATGCCTACAAAAGGCTTATTGATGCGAACCCCGTATATATCGATACGACACCCACGCTCAAATTGAAACACAACCGCAAGAAAGATAATTCAGATTTCAAGAAAATCTTTGACCCGTTGATTAGCGAATCAAGAACCAAAGATATAACGACGCCACTCCCAAGAAAGAGATGAGAATGTGGGAGATAAGTCAAGGTTGATAAATCAAGAACAAATCTTGATGCAATTCTCAAAGTTCACAAGAGAACAATGGAGAAAAGTTAATTCTTTTATTCAATTGACAACTGATTGAAAAGTTAGGTTTAATAAGCCTTATATAGGCATACAATCCTAAACCTTATTGGAAACCAAATAAAACCCTATTTTTAATTGACTTTGACTCTTTGACTTTGACTCTTTCCTAAACACACCCATATTGGGCTTTTAATGACTCAGCCTCCTTAATTAAAACTTAATAGATTAAACTAAATTAAAAACAATCCTATAATACAAATTAGGCCCAATGTAAATCAATTAAATAAATAACAGCCCAATTGCATTATAATCGACACCCAAGCCTCAAGATTTCTTAAGATTGATGTTCTTGGACTTGTTCTTGGACTTGTTCTTGAACTTGAACAATATTTTGAAGTCTTGATGTTCCCTCCAAGCTGTCCAAGTCATGTTGTGCAAGACTCTTGGCCCAAATATCTTGAACGAGCCCATTTAAAGCTTCTTTCATCCTTTTAGCTCGAGCCCTCGTCATAGGTCCTCCGTTGATGCTCAAAGGATCCATAGGCTTGCTTCCTTCCATAGGCTTGCTTCGTTGGTTTCCATCACTTATTAAACCTTAATTTTCAAGAAGTCGCTTATGGAATGAAGATGCAGCCAATTATGTTTAATTGAGAGACTGAATTGTCTCTTTTGTTCATTCACGAACATGTGATCTTATCGAGCTATGCTTTGTGGCGAACGAAATCATGACTTGTCTCACACCTTCTCATCTATGTCTTGGGAGTGGCGTCAATATCATTCTTGTGATAGTTTTGGTTCTTGATTATCATATATTCAATGGGTCAGAATTCTTTATAATTTTGGTTCTCGAATGACATAATTAGTGGGTCAAAGTTTTCGTCATAAACCTGTTTTAACCTTTCTGGGAGTCGTGTTTCAATTTGATTGTGAGTGTCGTATCGGTGTGCATACGGGGTTCGCATCAGTAACATTCTTTTGTTTTCTTTTCAGTTTGATGTAAGTTGCAAGAAACATCAAAGATTCTTTCATTCGTTTGACTTTGCGAAAGAAAACAAAATCCGTTTTGCGTTGTGTTTGACATATCAATTAAACTTTTGTTTTGTCTTTTCTTTTTTTGCTTTTGGAGTCTAAATGTTAAAGCCATTATATATATGCACTGCGTTTGCTTTGTTTCTTCTTTCCGCATCGCAAACTGAAATCGTATGGATTGTGAGCAATCTGCAAACCAGCATCAATCTTTGCTTAATTTATCAATATAATTGTTTGTCTATTTGGTTTCTTTTGTCTTTCTTGGTTTGTTTCTTTAATCTTGTTTGTCTTCTTTTGTTTCTTGGCGCGTTACAAACATCAGAGTCTTGCAATCCGGTCTGCTTTCTTCCTTATTTTCTGGTTTGAGTCTTGTTTCCTGTTTTCATCTTGCCGGTTCGTTTTAATTATTGTGCTCGTTTCTGGAATGATTTAGAACGAAAAGGAAAAGCTTGAGTGCGGAAAGGAAGTCTTGAGTGATAAACACGTGAGTGGAGTGAAACACGTGAGGGAGTGTGTGAGATTCTTTTTCTAACATTCTTATCAAACGATCACAAGAATGATATTGGCGTCACTCCCAAGACATAGATGAGAACGTGGGAGATAAGTCATGATTTCGATCGCCACAACCATAGCCGTGGGTGTCGTATATTTATATACGGGCTTCGCATCAGTTGGTGTCAGAGTTTTGGGTATTATTTCAGGTTTGATTTATCAATTTAGTTTCGTGCTCGTATTTTATTTGTTTTAGCCCCATAACATTAAATTCTATAGGGTTCTTTATTTTGTTTCTTTATTCTGCTCAATTAATCTTGCCATTGTCTGCGTCCATACATTAACTGCCGCAAACTGTATGCCTACAAAAGGCTTATTAAACCTTAATTTTCAAGAAGTCGCTTATGGAATGAAGATGCAGCCAATTATGTTTAATTGAGAGACTGAATTGTCTCTTTTGTTCATTCACGAACATGTGATCTTATCGAGCTATGCTTTGTGGCGAACGAAATCATGACTTGTCTCACACCTTCTCATCTATGTCTTGGGAGTGGCGTCAATATCATTCTTGTGATAGTTTTGGTTCTTGATTATCATATATTCAATGGGTCAGAATTCTTTATAATTTTGGTTCTCGAAGTGACATAATTAGTGGGTCAAAGTTTTCGTCATAAACCTGTTTTAACCTTTCTGGGAGTCGTGTTTCAATTTGATTGTGAGTGTCGTATCGGTGTGCATACGGGGTTCGCATCAGTAACATTCTTTTGTTTTCTTTTCAGTTTGATGTAAGTTGCAAGAAACATCAAAGATTCTTTCATTCGTTTGACTTTGCGAAAGAAAACAAAATCCGTTTTGCGTTGTGTTTGACATATCAATTAAACTTTTGTTTTGTCTTTTCTTTTTTTGCTTTTGGAGTCTAAATGTTAAAGCCATTATATATATGCACTGCGTTTGCTTTGTTTCTTCTTTCCGCATCGCAAACTGAAATCGTATGGATTGTGAGCAATCTGCAAACCAGCATCAATCTTTGCTTAATTTATCAATATAATTGTTTGTCTATTTGGTTTCTTTTGTCTTTCTTGGTTTGTTTCTTTAATCTTGTTTGTCTTCTTTTGTTTCTTGGCGCGTTACAAACATCAGAGTCTTGCAATCCGGTCTGCTTTCTTCCTTATTTTCTGGTTTGAGTCTTGTTTCCTGTTTTCATCTTGCCGGTTCGTTTTAATTATTGTGCTCGTTTCTGGAATGATTTAGAACGAAAAGCAAAAGCTGGAGTGCGGAAAGGAAGTCTTGAGTGATAAACACGTGAGTGGAGTGAAACACGTGAGGGAGTGTGTGAGATTCTTTTTCTAACATTCTTATCAAACGATCACAAGAATGATATTGGCGTCACTCCCAAGACATAGATGAGAACGTGGGAGATAAGTCATGATTTCGATCGCCACAC